>CM061064.1:165028930-165127474 GCA_030762895.1 Sophora flavescens | reverse complement strand
AAGTATTCTAAATGAAAAGCTCTCTCAAGGAATTTTGTGTTTAATCTCAGTATTGAATGAATTGTTATTTACAAAGTGTTTGCCCATGCCTTTATATAGTATTATATCAAAATAAATCCGTTGGGCACACTTCAACAGTTAGTCAAGATCAAAACAAACTTTCATTGAAAATTTCAGCTATCAGTTTATCGATTGGGTAATCGATGTATTAATCAAAGATTCAATTTTTATAACTGAATACATTGATTGTCAAATCGATTGTGTTCTTGGAAATTCCTGATTTTGACAGATACATAGATGTATACATTGACTGTGTTCTTGAAAATCATAAGCATTCTCATCCTAGAAGTCTTTACATTGATTGGTCAATCTATTGCATAATTGGTGTGAAACGTCTTTGCCTATGTTTAGGCTTATTTATCGATGTACTAATCGATTGTTCTATTATTTTCAAAAAACTTAACTTCTGTTCTGTGTATACATCGATGTACCAATTGATTGGATGCATATTACAAAAAATGTTGGCTTCAATTTTGCCTTATGCATCGATTGTGCAATCGATTGTAAGCTTCTTTCAAAAAGTGTTAGCTTCTGTTTCACCTTATACATCGATTGTGCAATCGATGTACTGAAGCTTGTTTTTCATTTTTATCAAGTCAGTCACAATCAATCGATGTATACATTGATGTATACTATTTATACATTGATGTACACATAGGTTTTCATTAAAAGATAATTATTAACTGAAAGTACATCGATGTACACATAGATGTATAGAACTTTCAATTAATTATTTTTCATTCTAAGTTCATTTTACTTTATGAAAACCTTTTTAATTTGTTTTTGAGAGAGCTATTTTGACAAAGAAAAACTTAAAAATTTCATTATATGAAAATCTAATATTGTTTGAGATCATTTGTGATTCATCTTTGTAATTCTTCATTTCAAACATTCCTTCATGATCCTTCTTTTTCTCCTTTGATCCTTTGCATCATTTTCCTTGCACTGATGATACCTTATACAAGCATTTAAACTTGGCAATAAATTAGTGAATCAAAGTGTAATTCAAGTTAGTTTGGTCATTAATCAAAACACAATAGGGTCATTTTTTCGCAGGAATTGCATCCACCCACTTTGACACATAATCCACAGCTACCAATACGTATTGGTAAGAAAAAGAAAGTGGAAATGGTCCCATGAAGTCTATCCCCCAAACGTCAAAGAGCTCTACCTCAAGTACACATTGGAGAGGAAATCCATGCCGCCTTGAGATGTTTCCAACCTGTTGGGAATGATCACAATTTTCCACAAAAGTGTGTGCATCTTTGAAGAGAATAGGCCAATAAAACCCGCTTTGGAGGACTTTTTCCACAATCTTCTTTCCTCCAAAATGCCCACCGTAGTCCGAGCTACGGCAATGCCACAACACGTTTCCGATTTGCTCATGAGGAATGCATATCCTCAATATCCCATCCGAACATTGCTTGAAAATATAAGGATCCTCCCAAACGTAGTACTTTGCATCCGAGAAGAACTTTTTCTTTTATTGCATAGTCCAACCTTGCAGAACCACTTTGGAAGACTTGAAGTTGGCCGTATCTGCGAACCAAGGAGAAACTTTTTCAAAAATTGCAAACAATCTCTCATCAGGAAATTCTTCCTTTATGTCTAACAATTTCTCCTCGGTGTCGGGATTAACCAACCTCGACAAGTGGTTCGCCACTCCATTTTTCGACCCTTTCCAGTCCCTAATCTCAAGATCAAACTCCTGCAAAAAAAGTATCCACCGAATTTTTCTAGGTTGGCCTCTTGTTTTGTCATCAAGTTTTGATGGCCGCATGATCAGTGAAAACAACAATTTTAGACCCTACAACATAAGATCTAAATTTATATAAAGCAAAACCATTGCAAGGAGTTCTTTCTCATTTGTGGAATAGTTAGCTTGTGCTTCATTTAAAACTTTGCTTGCATAGTAAATTACCTGAGCTAACTTTTCCACCCTTTGACCCAAAACCGCCTCCACTTCATAATCATTTGCATCACACATGATTTCAAAGGGTAATTCCCAAATAGGTGTAGTAATTATGGGTGCGGTAACAAGCATATGTTTCAAAGTATTGAAAGAATTTAAATAAGAAACATTAAAATCAAAGGATACATCCTTCACAAGAAGGTCACATAGCGGTTTCACTATCTTGGAGAAATCTCGGATGAATCGTCGGTAGAAGCCGGCATGTCCTAGGAAACTCCTCACCCCCTTCACATTGGTTGGTGGGGGAATTTTTTTCAATCAACTCAATCTTGGATATATCAACCTCAATTCCTTTTGGGAGATTTTGTGCCCCAAAACTACACATTCCCTTACAATGAAATGACATTTTTCCTAATTGAGCAAAAGGTTGGTTTCTTGGTACCTCTTGAGCACACAAGCCAAGTTCCTCAAGCAATTGTCAAATGAAGTCCCAAAGACCAAGAAGTTGTCCATGAATACCTCAATGAATTTCTCCACCATGTTCGAGAAAATAGAGAGCATGCATCTTTGGAAAGTAATGGGAGCATTGCACAATCCAAAAGGCATCCTCCTATAAGCAAAGACTCCATAGGGACAAGTGAAGGCTGTCTTCTCTTGGTCTTGTGGATCTACTAAAATTTGGTTGTAACCAAAGTACCCATCCAAAAAGCCATAGTATTCATACCCGGTCAACCTCTCAAGCATTTGATCAATGAAAGGAAGAGGGAAGCGATCCTTCCTTGTTGCATCATTTAGCTTCCTATAATCCACACAAACTCTCCACCCCGTGACGGTCCTTGTTGGAATCATTTCATTATTCTCATTGACCACCACGGTTGGGCCACCTTTCTTTAGGACCACATGAATTGGACAAACCCAATTACTATCTGAGATCGGATAGATGATTTCGGTATCCAAAATCTTAATCACCTCTTTACGCACCGCTTCCTTCATGATGGGATTTAACCGTCTTTGTGGTTGAACCACCGGTTTATAATCATCCTCCATCAAGATAATTGTGCATGCATAAAAGAGTGACTTATACCTTTCAAATTTGAAATCTTCCACCTAATGGTGGATTTGTGTTCCCTCAGAACTCTCAAGAGCTTTTCTTCCTCATCCTTTTGTAAGGCATTGCTAATGATGACCGGGTGATGTCCCTCCTCACTCAAAAATGCATAGCTCAAGTGAGTTAGGAGTTGTTTCAACTCCAGTGTCTTGTTGTCTTCTTTCACTCCTTCCTTGTCAAGCATTTCTTTTTGGCATTCTTCCTTTGGGATACCTGGCAAGGCTTCCATATTGTTCAAGCACTCTAGATAATCCTCATCTCCCAAAATGTCCCCTTCTTCATCTTCATCATGGGATTTTACCAACACTTGTGCAAGTGTAGAACCATGGGCTTATTGTGTGGCTAAGGATTTTACAATTGGCACCACCACATCAACATTATAGGCACATGATCTCTCAACTGGATGCTTCATTACTTCAAAGACATTGAAGACAACATTCTCATCTTGCACCCTAAGTGTGAGCTTTCCTTGTTGCACATCTATCAAAGCACGCCGATGGCCAATAAAGGCCTGCCCAATATGATAAGGATCTCGGCATCTTCACCCATTTCTAGCACCACAAAATATGCCGGAAATATGAACTTGTCCACTTTCACCAACGTAGGGGTACTTGATTGAACGATCTGCAAGTTGGAGTGACATCATAAGCTTTTTGGCTTCTTGTATACCAAGTCTCCTCATCATAGATAGGGGCATCAAGTTGATGCTTGCCCCTAGATCACATAGTGCCTTCCCAATAGTCATCTCTCCAATGGTGCATGGTATACTAAAAGAAACCGGATCCTTCAACTTAGGATGTAGCTTCCTTTGAATGATTGCACTGCACTCCTCGGTCAAAGAAACTGTTTCCTCATCCACTGTGTTCCGCTTCATGGAGAGAAGCTCCTTCATGAACCGATCATAAGATGGAATTTGTTCCAAGGCTTCCGTAAATGGAATGTTGATTTGAAGCTTAAGGAAAACATCAAGGAACTTGTTGAATTGCTTGTCTTGCAAAGGCTTCTTCAACCTCTCGGGATATGGTACCTTCATGTAAGGAGGGAGATCCTTGGGCTCAACCCACTTCTTCCTACGAAATTCTTCATCCACTAATCTTAATTTCCCCTTGCTCGGGCACTTTATCACTAGCTACCTCATCTTCCTTGGCTTGCTTTGTTTCCACTTGTGGTTGCTTTGGTATTTCAACTTCACGAAAACTAGTTGCACCCCTATTTGACTCCAACACCTTACCGCTTCGAGTTGACACGACATTGCATTGGCTCTCGGGGTTGTTCTCGGTATTACCTGGGAAGGAGCCTGGAAGACGCTCATTCAGTTGCTTTGCAAGTTATGCTACCCAAGTCTCAAGATTCTGAATCGCTGCCCATGTATGAGTTGCTAACTTGTCAATGGTTGTGTCTGTACTCACTGTCAACTTCTCAATGGCCGCACTAGTCTTTTCAAGAGCCAATTCCCAAGGTTGCTTCCCACCATCTATGATCTATAACTGATTAGGCCTAGGGGGGCTTGTTGAGTATTGTGCTGTTGAATTCCATAGTTCTGCCTTTGGTTATGTTGTTGTTGCCCGGTCAACCCACCACTAATGTTACTCCAAGTGAAACCCGGATGGTCTCTCCTAATGTTCCAACCTGGACTCTGATGGTAGTTCTTCTGTCTATTCCTCTAATAGTTGTTCTGTGGTATTGTGTCATAGAAGTTGTGACACGAGTCCACATGCTCTTGATAAAAAATTACTGGGACAACTCTCACTATCATGATCACCATTCCAAAAATATCAACCTGGAGGCAAACCCTCCCGCACTACATTCACCTTCATCTTGCTAGTAAGTGCTTCATTCTGCTTCTTCAAGAGTGTGTTCTGTTCAAGAATGACTTCTATGGATGTTGCACTGAGTCCAGAAGCATTAGAAGAGGTTCCCATACTATGGTTATAATCATTCCACGACATCTTTTCCAACAAAGCCCATGCATCCTCCGCTGACTTACAAGAGAAAGAATCGCCAGCTGCGACATCACAGTTCATCTGGTAGCGACCCCTCAACACGTTAAATAAATGTTGCACCTTTGTTACCAGGTCAAAGTAGGAAGAAGGACATCTCCCTAAAAACACATTGTACCTCTCCCAAGCTTCATTGTAAGACTCATCTTCATGTTGCTTGAAGGAAGTAAGTGCTATCTTCAATTGTGCCGCTTTCTGAGGAGGAAAGAATCTTGTGAGGAATTTCTGAGCCATATCCTCCCAAGTAGTGATTCTACCACGATCCAAATTCAAATCTAGGCAATCGCGTGCTCTATCCCGAAGTGATAAAGGGAATAGTCACAAACGAAAGGCATTATCTGAAACTCTGGGAGTCTTCAACATGTCACATATCTCCAAGAAGTGAGCGATATGCCTATGAGGATCTTCATGTACACTCCCATCAAACTGATTTGTTGCACCTGGTTAAGAAACGATGACTTGATCTCAAAAGAATTGGCCGTGATGGTTGTCCTGACAACTGTTGAAGCACAATCATCCAAGTTAGGAAAATTGTACTCATAAAGAGCCTTGTAAGCCAGAGGATTTTCTTCCGCCATCCCTTCAAGATTGATGGGTTGGATTGCTTCAATTCTCCTTTTCTCTCTCAGTTCTTTCCTCAACCTCTTCTCTGTCCTAACAATCTCTGGGTCGTATAGCAAGTCTTCCGGTGGAATTGTACCTCGCAACAACAAAAACAAGGCAAGACCAAGTGGGATCAAAGAAGTTTAAAGAGATAAAAATTGCAGAAAATAAAAATTACTAAATAAAAAAGAATTGACTTTCCTTAAATTTAGGAAAATTGGTTATGCCAATCCCCGGTAACGGTGCCAAAAACTTGATGCGACTCCGGCAAGTGTACCGGGTCGATGCAAGTAATAAAAACATGGTAAGTAATACCGAGGTCGAACATAAGGATTGGGAGACCAATTATACCAAAATTCACAGTAAATTCAAATAGTTTGACCAAGTCAACAAAAGTTTGTTGTGAGCAGAGAGAAAAGATCAAGCAACAAGAATTAACAAATAACAAAGTAAAGATGCAAACAGATAAACATTAGATTAAATTGATGGCTAAGGCTTCTAAGATCACGAATCCACCTATCAAATCATGCAAGCTACCCAAGTGATTATCTTCTATTCCCTATGTTCAATTTCTTTGCCAACCGGGACCCCCAATTTCTCCTAAAGTCACTTCCGCTGTTCTAAAGGACGTATCTAAACTGTAAATTAATCGCCTCCCAGTCTCATAACCTATAGTTTGATTCTATTAAGTTCTTGTTCCCTATGTGGTTGCACCAATCTCCTACCCTATCCCTAGCAATGCTCAAATGGTGTTCCTAACCCAAGTCCTAAGCGCGAATCTCCTCCCGGTCTCAACGCACTAGACAGGTTAACCAAGGACCATTTGATTAACACAATAAATGTAGAATTAAGAAACAATAATTGAGATAAGGGAAAGAAAACATCACATTGGAATAAACTATTCCATCAAATTTAGCTTCATCTTTCCCCTAGAATAGATGATTAGTTCCTCATGGAGACAAAATCAACGAAAGAATTACAAGAAATCATTCTAAATACAAGAAGAATTCTGTAAAACCTAGCGAGACGCAGCTCCAAAGAAACTAGGATTAGAACCAATATCAAAAACTCTCAAATCTGCCCTAAAACAAGCTATATATAGTGGGTTGGACTGCGCGCGCTCGCAGGGCGAGCAAGGATTCGTGAGGCGAATCCTAAGTTTTGGCTCCAGTTCAATTTTGAATGCTCGCGAGGCAAGCATCTACTCGCGAGGTAAGCCTGAAAGATGCTCAGTTTTCCCTCTTCTAGTTCGCGAGGCGAGTCTTGCCTTCGCGTCATGAGGCTGAAAGGGTATCTGTTCATGCTCAGTCTGGTCCTCTGGTCGTGAGGCGATCCCTTATTCGCGAGGCGAATTAGCTAGAATTTCCTTTTTGCTTGTTTTCTTCAATTTCCTAGTTTCATTAAGCTTCACTTTTAACCTAAAAAATAAAAGAAGAATTAAAAAACTTTATTGACTCAAAGTTTACAAAAAATTCTTAAAAATCATCTACGAGACTCAAAATGTTGGTTATGGACAAATGAAGCTAAATTTGGGTGATTAGCGAGGTTAAATCGCTCAATTGGCATAAAAACCTTAGCCTTTCTAGCTGTAAAACTAGATAAACTGGAGGCTTATCAGTGCCCATTTGAAACGAGTGGCACTGGCGACCCAGAAGAGAAGGGGACCCTATGTGCAGATAAAGACACAAAAGGGATCTGTGACATCTTGAACGGAGTCAGAAGACAAAAATTAAAGAAAAGCCATAACTGAAGTGTCTTCTTTATCACTTCAACGTTCATTCTGTTTTCTCCCTTGCCATTAACATGTTGTTGAGAAGAATAGCCAATAATATTGTATTCAATTTTTTATTGTCACTGTAAAGTGTGAACTCAAAAGATGTAAATTTGAAGTGAAATAAAATAGAAATCAAATATTCTTTGAAGGCATTTGTTCTCATCAAGTGCAATCCTTATCTGTTTATTTACTTTTGATTTTTGATTTATGCTTTTGGTTTTAATAAGAAGCTTTATGATTGGATTAAACTTATTCTAAACTCTGCAAAGCTGTCTTTCTTGGTGAATGGTAAGTCTGTCGGTTTCTTTCCTTGCAAGAGAGGAGTTAGGCAAGGAGATCCCCTCTCACCCCTTCTCTTTTGCTTGGCTGAAGATGTCTTAAGTCGGAGGATTTCTCACCTTGTTCAAGCTGGCCTTCTAAAAACTTGTTCAGGTCCGAAAAGCTTCTCTACACCAAGCCATGTCCTTTATGTTGATGATGTCTTGGTGTTCTGCAATGGTGATAAGAAGAACCTAGATGCTTTAATGAAGCTTCTTACAGATTACAGGAGTGCATCAGGGCAGCAGCTAAATAAGGCTAAATGCAAGTTCTACTCGGGTTCAATTTCTCCTAGAAAATCAGCAAGTCTAGCTGCTTGTCTTGGTTTTTCTGCTGGTTCCTTACCTTTTAATCATCTTGGAGTTCTTCTTTTTAAAAGGAAAGCCAACCAGGTATCAATTGCAACCTATAGCGGATAAGATTCTTAATAAGCTTGCTGCTTGGAAAGGGTCACTTCTCTCAATTATGGGTAGGGTGGAGTTGGTTAAATCAGTGATTCGGAGCATGCTTTTGTATAGCTTCTAGGTATATATTTGGCCAGCTAATCTTCTAAATATCCTTGATAAGAGCATCAGGAATTTCATTTGGTCAGAAGATACATCAACTAGAAAAATTGTCATAGTGGCTTGGAAGAAGGTTTGTTCTTCTTATATGGAGGGAAGGCTTGGAATTAAATCTCTTAAGGTTTTAAATAAAGATGCTTTGCTCAAATTATCATGGGAACTGGTTGCTTCTGACAAAGAATGGGCTTCTTTTTTAAGAGTTAGATTTCTTCATCATAACAAACCATTGATAAGGTATATCAAATCTTCAATTTGGCCAGGCATTAAACATAACATCCAATCAGTTTTGCCTTCTTCTATTCGGTTAATTGGTGATGGAAAGGACACTAATTTCTGGACTGATACCTGGTTATCCAAGCCATTGGTTGAAGTGCTAAACATTCCTAAACATATGCACAATTCCTTGACTGTTGTCGTGGCTGACTTCATTGAGGATGCAAATGGATTGTTCTTGTAGATCTGCTTGCTAAGCTTTCTGTTGCAGAATATCTCAAATTCCAATTCCTCAGTTTCATGCAAAGGATAGTCTGATCTAGATGAATTCAAACTCGGGCATTCTTTCTCTCAAGGAAGCTTACTCATACTTCAATCCATCTCATTCTCAAGTTGATTGGCACAAAATTGTTTGGAGCTCTCTAATTCCCCCTACTAAATCTGTTGTGACATGGAGGCTATTGCACAATAAGCTCCCCACAGAAGATCAATTGTGTAACACCCCGATTTTCGCTGCTTCGTAATATCGGTAATAAATATATAAATATATATTTTTATCCGGGACTTAGAAAATGATTTTGGATAAACCAAGGTCATTTCCTTGTTATACTTATTTTCATAAGGTTACGGGGAAGTTTTTGGTTGAAAATTCAGACGGAAAACCGGTCTGCCGTTTTCTGTGTTTTCACTGACAGTAAGAGTTTACTGTCCAGAAGACCTAATTTTAACTCGTGAACGAGATGAAAAATGTTTTTATCGTATTTACTACGATACTGGAAGTTTTGAAAATTTTGGTAAAAAAAATTAAAATATTATATTTGTTGCGGGCGTATACGTCGAGATTGTCTCTAGGAAAAGCTTGCGCCAGATGAAACCCGGAGTCGGCAACGTAGCGGATATGATGGATTTGACCGACTTGACAAGCATTTATGACGAGTTTATCTAAGTCATAATGGCGCATTTATGGCAAAGTGAAATTTTGCTATGAAATGACAATTTTGCCCTTGTCTTTTTATGACAATTGCAAGCAAATGCCATTGGAAAAGTTGGCTAAAACTTACCAAAACCCACGGCTCCAATCCTTCTTTATTAAGTTTGGTTCCTTCTTCATTAAGTTGTTGCCTTCTTCATTAACCATTTTCTTCCATTTGTTCTTAACTTTGCCATAAGAACACCATAAGAAAACCTTGAAGAACATCATCCAAACTTTGTTTTCTTGGATCATCAAGAGGTAATAACTTATTCTCTTGTCATTTAAATCATTTCTCTTCATCACTTTTGTAGATCTATGACTTAAATCCATATGTTCTTCATTTGTTCAAAGTTCATGGAGCTAGATTCAAAAATTCATAACTAATTCTAGAAAAATCCTTTTGACATGAAACCAATTGCTATGATCTTATAATCATCTCTATTTTCATCATCTAGAAGCACAAGATCATGAGAAATTTATTTCCCTAAAATCTGGACTGGGCCGAACCTAGGTTAAAATTGTGTTCTTAGGTTTTGTTTCAATTTCATGTCTTGATTCATGATTATATCTTGATAGTTCTTGTATTCAAGTATATAGAAGATCAAAAATCAAACTTGAGCCTATTTGTTTCTTCAAAAACCGAAACCCTAGGTATGATCACTTAATGATTTTGTGATTCATAATTTGTTGTAATCTTTGAATCCAACTCTAAGCTTTGTATGTTGATTAAATCCAAGAGTTGATGAAATTTTAAAACTTATAGCCTATTGATGTTTGAGAAAACCAAACCCTAGTTCTTAGAACTAGATGGGTTTAGTTCATGATTCTTAGTTCATAATCATGGTTAAAGTGATTAATCATGCTTAAGTAACTTATGGATCATAAATCCCTAAGTTAATCAAATTTTAAGTTTCCTAACCTAGAAAATTGGGTGAAGCCGAACCCTAACCTCCATGAGCCAAGTATATTGTTGTTTGATTTGATTTATTTTGGTTGCAATTCGTTTGAAGGAAACAACCGAGTTAACTGATTTACGCTGACGGGGAGAAAAATCGGATCGGGATCAGGAGATTAACAGGAACTATAGTTTAATCTTCAAGAGGTAAAGGGAGCTTGCCTGAGGGATTTTTCTCAATAACCATTTGCTTGTAGTGTAGTCTGTATAATTTATGTGGTTGTGGTTATCTGTTTAAGTGGTTTATGTTGTGTTGTTTATCTGTGTATCGGTGTTTGATCTGCTTTTAAACTATTTGATTATCTGCAGTTGTATATTATAATGCTATGATGCATGATCTGCCTGGTGATATTATTCTGATAATTGTTGTTGAATGTTGTTTGTGAGTGTTGTTTGAGAAGCCTGACAGTGGTCAGTGCACAACCGATTAATCAGATAAAAGCTTTAATAAGCTGTGAACATTATATTCAATGTTTTATGGGAAATGTTGAAATATAATAGTGGTGGAAAATATTATTTTGGGAAAATAAGGAGTTTTGAGAAATATTATTATTTTAATAATTTATTTGTGTACAAGTAATTTATGAGTCACAATGAGAGCGAAACCGTGAAAATATTTTTGCACTGCTAATTTTTATGTAAGGAATTCCGGGATATTAGAAAATGTTAATTTATGAAATTATTTGGTGAAAATAAGTTAATTATGATTTTAGAAAATTATTTAAGTGTAAAAAGCTAAGTTTTGGCTTAAAAAGATTTAAAAGTGATAATTGACGGCAAATTTGGAAAAGTGTCGACGGCAAGTATCTTGAAATGGCAAGTCATATTTTAAGTAAGTTTAAAATCTCAAGTGACTCACCTTGTGAAAACCAAGTTTTAGTATTTAAAGACTTTATTGAAGAATTTTTCATGTGAAAAGATTCTCTGAAAATAAAATTAATTCAACCGTGTTGAAAGTGGTGTGGAACTTAGTAACCGAAACGTCGGGGTACTAAGGTTCTTTGTTGTTATGGACTTGGGGTCCTTTGGACTTTGAGGTCCTGTAGACTTGGTGTCTACTGTATACGTTATGTATACTGTGTTTAGACATTTAAAATGTTTTCTACTACCACGAACCTAAGACTGATTGCAAGGTCGAGAGGTGTCGTGATTGAGCACTCGGACTGTGAGGTCCTGTGTTTTAATAAAAGTTTTAAGGATGTTAAAACTGTGAGTCGTAAGCCATTTTGAGCTTCAGCAAGAAAAGATCGAACACAAAGAAAAGCATCAAGAACAGAGTGTTTTCCATGCATTTGGCAGACGTGCCTGTGTTCTGGTTGTGTGCCTGGTGTTCTGGCTGCGTGCCTGGTATTCTGTTCTGGCTGCGTGCCTGGTGTTCTGGCTGCGTGCCTGGTGTTCTGGCTGCGTGCCTGGTATTATTCTGTTCTGGCTGCGTGCCTGATATTCTGGCTGCGTGCCTGTTGTTCTGGCTGCGTGCCTGGGAGTCTGATCAACTCATTACTTGTTGGGATATCTCATGAGATTAGGTGTGAATGTTTAGATGATGTATAGAAGTGTTCATGCATAGTTCTCCAATGTTGATGTTTGGGGTGTGAAACCCACTGATAAAATGTATGCTATAATTGGGATGTTTATGTATATGTGTATGTGTCTTCTTTTATGCGAGCATTTAGTTATTTTGTTAAATCCATATCAGAGACGTACAAGGGGTAGGATTTCTACAAGAAGGAGAAGGCTGTCTAGTTCAAGGCATGCTGTGCTGCTCCAGTTGGTGGTAGTGTTGGTTAGTTACGACCAGCTTAGGTCCTATTTTGATATATTGTGTTTAGGAGAATAAAACTGATAATGATCTAGGTGTGAAGACATGTGAGGCAGTATAGTTGTATGACTTATATACATTATGTATTTAAGTGTGATTTGATTATGTTGTTGTGGTTGTGAGGTTAAAAGAAAGAAAGAAAGAAATTTATCACCATATTTTGAAAAGATGAACGTTGAGAAAACATTATTTTCCGAAAGTAACCAGCAAATTAAGTTTTATTTCTGCAAACGGGTAACCATGTGATGACCTGGGTTAGGGTGTCACAAATTGCAGAAAATAGGTTGTATTCTAGTTTCTGTCTGCAGCCTTAGTTATCAGTATGTAGAAACATCAAACCATCTTTTCTTCCACTACCTTTTGGTACAACATTGTGGAATTTGTTAGGTTCTGTGATTAACTGCAGAATTGATTCTACTTCTCTAACCTCTATTCTTTCTACTTGTTCTAAAAGATGGAGCCTGCAGATTGTGGATATCATATCAGCTGCCATAATTAACATCATTTGGTCTATATGGTTCTCTAGAAACAAGATGAAGTTTGATAATAAGAAAGTCACTTCTAGAGTTGTTATTGCTTTGATTATTTCTTCTGTCACTATTTCAGGAAATTGCTCCAGCAAGTGTATGCATCCTTCCAATGATGAACTGTCAATCCTGAAAACCTTCAAGGTTGCTGGCCAGGAGGGAGAGCTCTAAATATCATCCCAGTCTTTTGGTTAGCTCCTAATAGTGGGTGGATTAAATTTAATACATATGGGGCAACCAAGGGTTGTCCTAGCCAAGCTGGTGGAGGTGCAATATATAGAGATTACAGTGGAGCAATGTTAGGTTGTTTTGCAGATTATTAAGGAATCCACGATGCTTTTCATGCTGAGCTGTTTGCTGTGATGGCAGCCCTAGCAACCGCTTGTAGGAAGGGTTGGACAAGTATTTGGCTAGAATGTGACTCCTCACTTGTAGTCCAAGTCTTCTCTTTGTTCCTTGGAATATTAGAAACAAATGGAAAAAATGTGTCAATCTCTCCCTAAAGATGAACTTTAGATCATCTCACATCTATAGGGAAGGAAATTTCTGTGAGGATAAATTGGCTATTTAATCAAACTTCTTACTTCAAATCACACTTCAAACTTCAAATCACTGCTTCTACTTCCCTATTAGTTTAAGATCTCATAATCGATTATTGATTATGGCTTTTCTTCCTGACTGGGATTCAAATAAAATTAGCATAATCTACTATCCTAATTGGTTATGCCTTCTCTGTAAAACTGCCTAGTTTCATAAATTGTCATAATCGATTATTTACAGGCATTATCAATTATATATCTCCTGGCAGCCAAAAACATTTTCGCATTAAAGTACAGACTGACCATAATCGATTGGGTAATCAATCATTTTACCAAAAATCATTTTTCCAGATAAAATATTATTTAATCAAAAATGGAAAAATAATATTTCTTAAAAACTATATTTCAAAACCATTTTTAATGTTTAAAAATAATTTTAAGAATTAAGATATTTTTCTCTTTTAATACCTTACAACTATTCTAAGACCTTATAAACGATTCTCCTTAAAGACTTTTGTTATTGGTCTTGAATTTATTGTTCTTGATGTTCTTCCAGAAATGTCCTTTAGATAATTACTCTTCAAGATCTGAACATCGATCTATTGATAACCTTATGATTTTAACTCTTCACATTCTTGACTTCATAACTTTTCTTGTTCCAACCTAAACTTTTATAATGTATAATATTTCTCATAGATCATATTAGTTCAAGGGATAGAAAGTAATAATAATATTCCACATTTCATTTCATACAAAAAGCCATGTATAATATTTCAATCCATGAAGACATACGCTAAGATAATATAATTAATTATCTCATATGCATTCACTCAATGGTATCTCAAATATAATTATTTAACACATGTGTAGTTAATTAATATTCTCCAACATATAACATTCGTTAAGCGCAATATCATTCCCCAATATCTCCCCCTATGTATCACATAGATGATAATTTGCTATTTTTCTTTACAATATTTCCTTAAGAATTATTTATTGTTTTTCAAGAATATTTGCTCTTTTTTCCTCTATTTGACAACAGTAAAAAGGATTTTAAATCTCCCCGTAAAACTGTGCATTTGTTATAAAGGTTTCTTCCCCTTAAGTTTTGCCTTTATTGACTATGAGAACCTTTCTATGTTAGGAAGAATTTAGATTTAATGCACAAGAGATTATCATTTAATTGTATTTCACATTTAAGGAATAACTATCTGAGAAGATCAGAAAAAGAATTAACGTTAATGCCAAATATTCTTACTTTATACGCTTCAAATCAATTATTATTCATTATTAATTGATTTTTGTCTTTTCTCTTCATATAAGCGATTATGTTAATCGATTATGACCCTTCTGACTTTTCTTCTTCTTCTTATAATATTACTTAATGTCAAACAAACGACCCACTTGTTTAGTAATGTTTATGTCTAATAAGATAAAGTGTGGATTCTTTGTGCTGGAAAAAAAAAACTCTCTACTAGGGTTTGCATGATAGCCTAGGGTTTGCATGATCATGGCCTCGGCCTTACGCAATCCTGTTTGCCCATGGCAGTTTCTTACGTCTCCCCCTTCTTCTCCCCCTCATGCCTCTTCTTCTTCTCCTCAAGCAAGAACCTTTGCACAAGCTTTAAACAGTTCGATCAATGTTCCAATGTCTCAGCTGCCGAGACCATGCCTCAAAGGGGAACATATCTCGATCAAAATTTCAGAGGAAGAATACCAACAAGGGCTGCAAGCCTGTAAAAACAACCTGTATGGTCGAATTCTGTTGGAAAAAGGGAGTAAACCGATGAAGTTTACTGATCTAAAGGCAAAGCTTTTGAATCTGTGGAAGCCACTTACTCACTGGAACATTATACCTTTGGGAAAAGGCTATTATGAATTTTGCTTCGCATCACAAGAAGATTTAAGGAAAGTTTGGTCTGTCGGATCATGGAATTTTAAGCCAGGTCTTCTAAGATTGTTTCAATGGATGCCAGACTTCAATCCAAATAAACAGAAGCAAACTCATGTCCAAGTATGGATCCGCATTCATGATTTACCACAAGAATACTGGCGCCCTAAACTATTTTTTGAAATTGCCAATGGTGTTGGAACACCAATTGCTTTGGATGAGGCAACGAAAAATAGAGTGTTAGGCCATTATGCTCGTGTGCTGGTTGATGTTGATCTCACAAAGGCCCTCCCTAATGTGATCATGGTTGAAAGAGACAATTTTGCCTTCTATGTGGAAATTGTTTATGAGAAATTGCCTTCTTTCTGCAAAACCTATCAATCAATTGGTCATTCTATTGAACAATGTAACAAGAAAGATGGCTTTATTTTGCAGCAAGCATTGAAGGCTGATCAGGAGCAACAGCCTCAACAAAGGGTAAAATCAATATATCTACCTAAAAAAGTATTGAAGAATGCTCACCATGCTGATATTGATCAGACTTTGATCAATTTGGTTAATGAGGATGACAAGGCAGAAGATCATGTCCTTTCTGATAATGATAACAACCTGCCAAAACAGGATGGGCCTAATCTTGCTGCTGCTGATGATGATGATGTAGCAGTAGTTTTTGAGGAATCTACAGCCCATAACAATGTTGCTACATTGGTACAAAATGATCATGTCTTAACTGATAATGAAAATAACATGCCAATACAGGATGTGTCTAATCCTGCTGCTAATGATGGTGAGGATACAGAAGTAGTTTTTGACGAATTTACATTCCATAACAATGCTGCTACACTGGTACGAATTGACCCTTTTGAAACTCAGGCTCAAAATATTGAGCCTGAAAGCAACATCAATGATGAAATAGTGCCTGACTCCCTAGACACTCAGCATGCTACTGATTCAATTGAGTCTACAACTAATGGTTCCCCCAACAGTCACTCAGCTGGTTATGTTCATCCCCAGGTCCAAAAGAAATTAACATTCCTAAAATCAAAATTCTGGGCTGATGGAATTGATGATGATTTAGATGAGGGCATGCCTCTTTCTGTCCAGGGAAATCAAGACAGTAATGAGGATCCTAGCTTCACTAAAGTCTTATCGAAATCTCATAAAAAGAAGCAAAGACTGAAAAAGAATAAGCAGGTGGTTCAATCTGCAGGTCGTGTCACAAGATCCAAAGCAGGTCCTCTAAACTTTGCTTCATGAAGATTTTATATTGGAATGTTAGAGGTATTGGTAATTTAGATACTAAATTGGTCCTTAAAGAGTTTTGTGGTTTGCATAAACCTGACTTTTTATTTATCTCTGAGCCTTGGATTTCCATGGATCAAATCCCTATTTCTTTCTGGAAACAGCTTAATCTGAAACCTTTTGTTGTGAATGATAGAAATGACAGTTTGCCAAATCTGTGGGGCTTATGCTCAGAACATTTGTCACCTGCCATTTTGTCTATTTCTGCCCAGTATGTTGCTCTGTCTGTAAATATTGATGATCAAGCTGTGTATCTGGCTGCCATTTATGCAAGCACAACTCATGTTAAGAGGAGAGACCTATGGCTGAACTTGGCCAATCTGCAACAGAATAACCAAGGACCTCGGTGCTTCATTGGGGATTTTAACTCAGTTTTGGGGTCTCATGAGCAAAGGGGTAGTAGCCTTCCTTTAAAAGCATCTTGTGATGAGTTTCAGGCCTGGACTGACAGCTGTGATCTTATCCATATAAACACTAGAGGAGCTGCCTTTACTTGGTCAAATGGTAGAAGAGGTAGAGCTGTTTCAGAAAGAAGACTGGACAGAACAGTTTGTAACAATGACCGCCTTTCTTTTTGGAGCTCTAGTGTTTGTTGCACTCTGCCAAGAAGCAAGTCAGACCACCATCCATTGTTGTTGATCATGAAAAGAGGTATCCAGACTTTCCCTTCCTCCTTTAAATACTTTCAAATGTGGTCAGACCATGAAGACTGTCACAGACTAGTGAAAGGGGTTTGGAAGAAAGAATTCTTTGGTTGTCCTATGTTTATCCTCACTCAAAAACTGAAAGCTTTAAAGACTGAGTTCAAAACATGGAACAAAACTGTTTTTGGGAATGTTCATGTTAAGGTTGAGGAGGCTCTTTTGGCTGTAGATAAAATTCAAGAGCAAATTTCCATCTCGGGTTATTCTGATGAGTTGAAATGGAAGAGCAGCAGGCTCAAATTGTTTTGCAGCAGTCCCTTGCCTTTCAAGAAAGCTTTTGGAAAGAGAAAGCTAGGGTCAACTGGCACACTAGTGGGGATAGGAACACTTCATATTTTCACAGAATTGCAAAGATAAGGGCTGCATCTAAAGCAATGACAGTGCTTAAATCTGAGGATCGGATTTTGTAAAATTCTTCTGATATTGAGCAGCATGTGATTGAGTACTACACCTCTCTTTACTCCTCTGACAACAATTGTTTGGAGAATGGACTTATTGACTCAGTCATTCCAAGGATAGTCACTGATGAAGATAACAGATTGCTCACTGGTCTGCCTTCCAATGAAGAGAACAAAGCTGTTGTTTTTAGCATGAATGGTAGTGGAGCTCCTGGTCCTGATGGTTTTGGGGGATGCTTCTTTCAGAGATTTTGGAGCATTGTGGGCAGTGATGTTTGTTGCTCTGTTCTGCAATTTTTCAACCAAGGGTGGCTGCTTCCTAATCTAAATTCCAATCTGGTTGTCTTGATCCCTAAGGTAGCTAATGTTGATAAAATTGAAAACTACAGACCAATTGCATTGGCCAACTTTCAATTTAAGATGATAACAAAAATTCTAGCTAAAAGGCTTGCTTCTATTGCCCCTAAAATCATCTCTGAGCAGCAGAGAGGGTTTATCAAGGAGAGGCAAATTGGTGAGTGTATATGTGTGGCATTAGAGGCAGTTAATCTTCTGGACTATAAGGCTTTTGGTGGCAACTTAATGCTGAAATTTGACATCAAAAAAGCCTTTGATACTATTGATTGGTCTTTCTTGTTGAATGTGCTGAAGGCTTTTGGTTTTGATGGCAAGTTCTGCTCTTGGGTGAAGGTCATTCTGAAATCATCAAAGCTTTCATTTTCTGTTAATGGAAAATCAGTTGGTTACATCTCTTGCAAAAGAGGAGTAAGGCAAGGTGATCCACTGTCTCCCTTAATCTTTTGCATAACTGAAGAGGTGCTTAGTAGAGGTATTACTGCTCTTGTGTCCTCAAGTCTTTTGAAGTCAATGAAAGGTCCAAAAGGACTAATTCTTCCAAGCCATGTCCTCTATGCAGATGATGTGCTAGTTTTCTGTAATGGAAGCAAGAGAAATCTACAGGTTTTGATGAAGCTGTTCAATGATTATGCTGTTGTTTCAGGGCAGTATCTTAGCCTTCCGAAGTGTAAATTCTTTGCCTCTAACCTGTCAGCTAGTATAATTGCTGCAATCTCTAGCACCTTAGGTTTCTCAGCTGGTGATCTACCTTTAACCTATCTTGGGGTTCCTCTCTTTAAAGGCAAGCCAAGGAGAGCTCACTTTCAGCCAATTGTGGACAGAATCAAGCTTAAACTGGCTTCTTGGAAAGGACATCTCCTTTCCATCATGGGGAGAGTTCAGCAAGTGAAATCTGTGATTCAAGGCATGCTAGTATACATCTTTCATGTATATGCTTGGCCTATCTCCTTACTAAAAACTCTTGACACTTGGATAAAGAATTTCATTTGGTCTGGGGGCATCCATGTGAAGAAGGTGGTAACTGTGGCTTGGAGAGTACTTTGCAAACCTTTCAGTGAAGGGGGATTGGGAATACGATCCCTAAGAGCTATTAATGAGGTAACTATGTTGAAGCTCACTTGGGATATGCTCACCTCTTCTAGCCAATGGGCAGATGTTATCAAAAACAGGTTCTATAGGGACAACATTCCTACTGCACACTATGCTAAGTCATCTCTTTGGCCAGCAATCAGAACTAACATCCAACAGGTTTTGTTGAACTACACTTGGCAGATTGGAAAAGGTAACCGGATTTGTTTTTGGCATGGTAAGTGGCTTCATTAGAAGATTGTGGATTTGATGCATATACCAGAAAATCTGCACCTGTCCCTTCAGGCCAACATTGATGCATTTATCCAGAATAATGCTTGGTCCATCCCTGAGGAGTTGAGGAGAAGATATCCAACAGTGATTTCAGATATTGAAAAGGTTTCTATTCCTTTGTTTGATAGTGAGGATCACTTAGTCTGGACTCATTCAAGCTCGGGTAGCCTATCATTCAAGGAAGCTTTTCTGTTTCAGAATCCTCAACAGCAGGGTCTACCATGGGCAAAGACAGTCTGGAACAGTGCCATTCCACCTTCCAGGTCCTTTCTTGCTTGGAGATTCTTGCATAGTAGACTTCCCACAGATGAAAACCTCAAAGCAAGAGGATGCATACTGTCTCCATTTGTAGTCTGTGTGGTAGAACTGAGGAAACAGCTCAGCATTTGTTCTTGTCTTGTGCCTACGCAGCTCAGCTTTGGAGTTGGCTTAGTGCCTTGCTTGGATGCACGATAGATACTTCCTCCCCCTCTGCCATTCTTGAAGTCTGCAATAGAAATTGGAGTGCCCAGATGAAAGATACAGTTGCTGCAGCTGTGATTAATGTCCTCTGGGCAATCTGGACCTGTAGAAACAGAGCCAGATTTGAGAATGCCTCTTTACCTTTTCAGCAAGCTGTTAACATGATCATATGGTCTGTTTCTTTAACAGGCAACCTATCAAAAGGAACCTCCTGCTCTGCCATGGAGGAGCTATCTATTCTCAAGTCTTTTAAAGTGATTGGCCATTCAGGCAAAGCTCCAAAAATATTTGAGGTATTTTGGAATCCTCCTTTGGTTTCTTGGACTAAATGCAACACAGATGGTGCTTCAAAAGGTTCTCCTGGAGAAGCGGCTGGTGGGGGGATTTTTAGAGATTATAGAGGACATCTCATTGGTTGTTTTGCTACTTATTTGGGTATCTCTTCTCCTCTCCATGCGGAATTAGAAGCTGCTATGTAAGCTATTGAGATTGCTTTTAGGAATGGCTGGCATAGGCTTTGGTTGGAATGTGATTCAATGTTAGTAGTCTTAGCATTTAAATCTATACACATTGTTCCTTGAACATTGAGGAATAGATGGAGGAACTGTCTTCAAATCTCCAAGAATATGTTATTCATGGTCACTCATATCTATAGAGAGGGCAACGGTTGTGCTGATAAATTGGCCAACTATGGAATTACTTCTCTATGTAACTCTTGGTGGAGCTATGTCCCTAGTTTTATTCAGGAGGAGTATAGTCATGATAGATTAGGTCTTCCCAGCTATAGATTTACTTGATTCTTTGATTTTCATGGGTATTGGTCCATGTCCCCCCATGATTTTGTATTCTTTATTTTTCCTCTTGGGAATAAATTTCTGGGGTGCTGCAAGTGATTGGTAGAGTTGGAGGTGCCAACCTAGTTGGGATGTCCCTCTTGTTGGGAATTTGCGTATAAAAAAAATAACGCAGCGGAAAAATTCCCATCGAAGGATCCTTGCGAATGGTCATGATTCATGGTTAGAAGATTTACCTCTTGAAGCGATGACAGTGAATTAAAATCGTCTATCACGAACACCGCATTTAACGATGTCTCTAAGGTTTCCACACGAGCAGATTCCGTGAACGTCCAACGTCACGAACCCGAAGCATCTCTGTCTCACAGTGCTAGCTTCGAAAACCGAGACCTGCTGCTCACTCTCACTCTCTATGTGCGGCTAGGGTAAAACAAAACCGTATAGGCACAATAGCTTAAGTGGTCTACTTATAGAAGCACCTCCTTAAGTGAGTTAGTGAGCAGCATTTGACCTAAGCCCCATGTACTATGCGCAAGGCCCAATAGAAAAGTCCAACTCTCCTTTTAATGCTTCTTTTAATCCGCTCTTATGTGTGTGACCCTATAGGTTCCCAAAACGTTAGTAGTAATATTAAATCCCATTTAATATTACAAACAGTGAGCGGTATCTAGTAATACATCACTGCTACCTAAGTAGTGAGAAAGTCAGTGATTTGACGAAACCTTTCTGTGACAAATATTCATGTGCATTATTATCCCTTTGTCCATATATCTATATTGAACACAAGACATGGAATGTGTCACCCTTGTATGGTTCAATATCATGTTCCCTGATACCCGAGTAGACTTAACAACAAATGAGGTCAATATCTCATATTGACTCATTTCAGCACGGCCATGCATTTTACAGTCTCACTCTATCAGGGGGCCCACAGATATTACTCCTGTTATGTAGGAGGGACAAATTCCTTCTAGGTCACTCACATCCCTCTGCATGGCTCGTGGTATGCCCAATGTCCGTCTTTATAATCATCCTATTACAGATGACGTTTGACGATATTAAAGTATACGACTCCTCGTGTAGGGATCGTAGCGATTTCAGGTCGAAGGATTGCATACACCATTGTCACTATGAGAACTACTTATGACACTCACACAACGCTCCATGTAGTGTTCTCATGGTGGGTCAATCCAGTACATCATTACTCTAATGTGTACCTATGTGGCGACTCGATATCTCATATCCATGACCCATGAGATATGGTCATCAGTTTGCACACATAATAGTCTCAATGTATTATTATTGTCCTTATTAATAAAATACTTGACTGCGGATATTTAAGAATAGGATTTCATTGTTCAATAGTGTTTCACGATCAAGTTATATACTTGATATTCTATTAAACTGAAATTTCTATTCTAAGGACTTTATTATGTTTAAACAAGTAACACAATAAACTGGAATGCCTCATATCATATATATAATAGCAAGATACAAATGTAAGTCTAAGAAATACACTGGCCTCTAGGGCTTACACCAACACCTCTCTATGGTGATGCCTTTTGCACTCCTAGTCTTATAAAAAAAAAAAGATAAAGTGTTAATATGATTCATCAATAAAAAATACACTTTCATTAAATTCAAAGACATGACACTCAAAAAGACGAACATTAAATTAAATACAGTAAAACAAAATATATAAAATTCTATAGCTTCTACTCTATGTTTTGTTCCTCTTTTGGTAGCCAAGTATCATCAACCTTTACAACCCTAATGATGTTAGATAAGCTTCATCTATGCTATCACTGGGTCATGGCTGTATTTCTTCTTCTCTCACTAATAGTATGCCATAATGTCGAAAGGGCTGTAATTTGCATAGGATAAAGAAGACAAGATGTTGTTTTTAAATTTGCACAATTTATCATGTGCTTAAGAACAACAGAAGCCCAATTTTTTCTTTTCCTCTTATTCATCACCTATATGAGAAGTATGCAATTCTAAAAAATTCTAGTTATATTATTGTCTCTTGGTAAGATACATCGAGCAAGGACATAGTGAAGCAATTTTTCTTAACATTTGAGATTTTTGAAATAATTTTTTTTCTATGACGGAGCATTTAGCTTGACAAGTTTCTTTAAAGCCCTTTCTCTCTTGTATACACTACAAAAAAAAGGTCATTTAGCGACCGAAAATAGTGACCGAATTTGTTGGTTGCTGTTTGCGACCGAAATGGCGACCGATTGTAGGATCTAAATCAAACATTGATTAGAGTTAATACTGCAACCGAAATAGAGCGTAGCAGAGTTATCGGTCTCTATTTCAGTCGCAAAATAAAGGAAAGTAAAAGCCAAAAATTGCTGACTTTTTAGCGACCGAAATGGCGACCGAGTTAAATGCAACGGTTAAATTTTATCTATTTTTGCGACCGATATTAAATCGGTCGCTAAATGGTGCGCAAAAAAAATAAAATAGAGTGTTTTAGCGACCGATTTAAAATCGGTAGCTAAATTTATGAATTCAAATTTCAAATTAACCCAGTTAGCGACCGATTTAGCGACCGAATAATTCGGTCGCTAAAAATAAAATCCCTAAATCGTGATTTCCTTCCTCTCTTCCCCCATTTCTCTCTTTTCTTCTCTTCTCTCTCACGCGCATCTCTGCCCCCTTCCTTATTCCGGTCGCGCATCGTCACCTCTCAGTGTCTCTTCCTCCTCCGGCCACCACTTGGTAAGGTTCTCCTCTTATCCTTCTCATTTTGTGTTTCTCCTTCTCTGTCTCTCATTCTCTCTTCCTCCTCCCAGCAGCATCGTGCCACCACCGCCACCACGACCACCACTATAGCACCGTGACCTCCTTATTTGGTAAGGTCTCCTCTCCTCTCTCTCTGTGTATCTCGCTCTCTCTCTCTCTCTTGCTTGGTTCTCTTTGTCTCAGTTTCTCTCAATGTCTCTCTCAAGTGTTGTCTCTTCCTCCTCCGGCCACCACCACCATCTCAAGGGGTTCTGTTCGCGCAACCACCACCCCCACAGTCTCCTCTGATCAGCTCTGTCTTAAGTTAGGGTTTAGGGAAGTTCTGTCAGTATGGGTATTTATGCTGTCAAATTAATCATTGATGTTATTCTGGTGAAATCCAGAGTAGAGAAATTCTGACAGTAGGGGTATATTGATTTAAATAACTTATTGGATAGATAATATAAGTTAGCTTCCTCTTGATTCACTATCTCTAAGACTGTAATGCTTGGAAGTAGGACTACTATAAGTTTCATGGCCATCCCTGCATAAAATAAGTAAATATGAAGCCAAGAATATAATTAGTAAATTACTGATCAGCCTCTGGCTCATCTAGTTTTATGACTAGTATGACCGTGGTTTTGAGCTAATTATATAACATTTTCGCCCAAATTAGACTTGATTATCTTTAAGCATCATTTTGAGTCTATAAAGTATTTTTAGGTTAATTTAGTTGATTTATAGTCAAATAAAGTATTTACTGTTAATCCTTGTTTGCAGGTAATAAAAAGAAATAATTCTGGAGTTCTCGCCTCGCGAGAATTCACTCGCCTCACGAACCTGAAGGCTGACTGTTCTAGAAAATTCAACCCTTTCTGTGTCGCCTCGCGAATCTATGACTCGCCTCGCGAGACTGAAGACCAGAAGCCATGACTCTTCCATTCCTCGCCACGCGAGCTATACTTCGCCTCGCGAGAAGACCAAACGTTGCAGACTGTTCATAATATTCGCCTCGCGAGACAGTGTTCGCCTCGCGAGCTCGCAGAATCCAGAAACTGTATTTAAGCCTGTTTGAAGGCAGAACTGGTCTCTCTTCCCATCTTCTTCTTCTCTTTAGATTAGTTGCGTTTGCAACAGTAGGTTTAGCACTTTGTTTTTCTTTGTAATGGAGAACTAGTCTCCTTGATTAATCTACTGCGATTGGTTTCCATTATCACTTGAGGTTTTATAATTTCCGAACTTTATGCTATTCTCTTTCAATACTTGTTTTATACGTTCTGTTTGCTTAATTCAGAATCGTATAGAATAGGTGTTGATTTATTTCGATGATTGTATGTTCCTATACTTAATCGCGTTTGCTTAATTCGCGTGTGTTCAATCATGTTCGCTTAGTTCATGAGTGCTTCACCCCGTTTGCTTAATTCGGGAATAGGAACATATGTCACGTAGCATTGGTTTCGCTTGTTAATTGATGTTACAATCGAAAAGAGCGTAGAATCTGCTTAGGGCATGGAATTACATAAACCGATGATAGTGGGAAACCGAGAACAGTAGGTTAATCGCTTTAGTTTATTTGTTAATCTCTTAAACTGCTATGTTTTCATTGCTTTGTTTTTATTGCATTGTCTTTCTGCTTTGTTTCCTTAATTTAGTTTCATATCCAAACCCCCCAATTCTGACTTTTTCTGTTAACAACAACACCCAAGAGTCCTTGTGAGACGATACTCGAGTTGTCGCTCCCTATCTACATATTTTTGTAAACCGCTCGCTTTTTGACGCGTGTGCGACAGCGCGACCAAAAATTGGCGCCGTTGCCGGGGACTCTTGTTTGTTATTAACAGAAAATTACAATTAAAAAAAATAAAGAAAAACCTTTTGCATTACTGAATTAGTTTTGTCTGCTTTGTCTGGTTGTGAATCTTAGTGCTTCCCATGGATAATTATATGCAAAATTATGTGCCTAATGTTTATTATGAGAAACCATGCATATATTATCCTAACTTTGATAGGCCACCACCATGCATGTATTATCCTGATTTTAGTAAACCACCACCATGCACAAATTATCCTAATTTTGCTGGAAGTTATGAGTTCAGCAGTGGTTTTGACATGATTGGTGTGAATGACGTCCATAGCTCTTCTTCCATCCAGGCCCTTGAGAATAGAATGGATGAGCTCACTTCTTTGGTGAAGCAATTGGCAATGGATAAGGTTCAGTCGGCAAGGTTGTGTGGCATGTGCGGCTCTCCTGAGCACCTGTTTGATGCATGCCCCATTCTGAAAGAAGGGTCAGTTATTGATTTGCCTCAAGCTTATGCAGTCCATTCTTACAATCAAGGCAATAATCAGAACCAGTACAACACTCCTGACCTCTCCACTGATGAGTACCACCCCAGCTGGGAAAACCATCCAAACCCTTGGTATGGGGACTCACAACTGATGTTACCACTGGCACCACCACAGAACTCTCCCCAAGTGACCACTTCTGCACCTTCTGGACCTTCACTAGAGGACCTGTTCAAGCAAATGACTGAACAAATGACTGCACAAATGACTACATTTTTTCAGCAGCAATTTGGACAGATTTCAAAGAAAATGATGCTAGCATTAATACTTTTCAGCAAGTCAGCGGGACTACACTGCAAACTCCACATTCCCTTGAAGAACATACAGATTCACAAGTAGTTGCTCTTGACAATACTTCTGAGGATAATTTTGATAATGATGTCAAGAACACTATGGTGGATGAACTGTGTGCTGAATTTCCAGACATTCAGGCTTTTACTGATTCAGTTTATTGTAATATATCTACTGACCGTACTAACTCTAACCTTTCTGTGGTGTGTGCAGAGATTTCTGCAGGCTTAACAGGTGATGGATTTGTTAGCACAGTGAATGAAGATCGTGCAGAAGTTGAAGCAGCACCAGAAACACTCTCTACCTGTTTGCCACCTCCCCCTGTGGAACCACCAGTGATGGAGTTCAAGCCTCTGGATTTTGCACCATGGCCAGTCCAAGAGGTTGAACCCCGATTTTATTGGGAGGACTTTATTGAGAAAGAGGTCAATCTTGACCCAAGAAGGAGTAAGAAGTCCGCCGCACTTGGCGGAGTTACCATGACTATCAAGCGCTCACTTCCATATCAAGGCTGCAAGTTAGGGGACCATGGAACAAGCTTCAGTCCCTTGTCTATCACGTGGGCATTATGCTTCATGCCATGGGATCCGGGAGGATCATACTGCAATTTGGGCATTCCTTGGCCGCTGTATCACAGACAGTGGGATCCTGGTGGAACCGCCCCAATGAGTTTTCTTAAACCCTTTCTCTTTAGTTTACTTTCATTTTCTTGTTAGATTCTGCTTTGCTTTATTTTTGTTTCATTTTCTTTTAGCTCCTGAATAATTTGAGAAGATCAGGAGTATGTGTGTTGAGTCTTGTGTCGGCAAGCTTGATTGGATTTTAATTGAATTTGCATAGATGATTGCATGTTATGTTGATGATTCCCCCTAGGATTTGAATTGAAAAGTGACCCCCATGAAAAAAAAAATTGAAAACTGAACTTTGAGATATTTTGTTATGATGGCATGATTTATGATAAGTTTGGGGTGATAGGAAGCACACACTAGGGATAGAATCTCGATCAAACAATTTGCAAAAATGTCCAGGTGAGGATTTGAGCCTCCAACATGTTTTTGACTGTGAGAATCACTTTTGGATTGCACTTTCCTAAATTTACTTGAATCTCTTTTTGGTTTGCATGTTTATGTGTTTGCTTCAAATGATTTAGGCATTTTATTTGTAAATAACCACTTGGCCTAAAATAACCATCCCTAATGCATGTTTCCTAGTTAGCCCCTTTGAGCCTAATTAGCCTATTGTTTCTTGTTGACCTTATGTTATAAGCTAAAATCTGGAAAACCATGTTAACCCGATCTTAGGATTAGGAGAGCATGGAATCTTGACAAGAGAATGTTTGCAAGAAGCTAAGTTTGGGGTGGCTACAAGGATATGATGTGTTGTTTGGGATTGAGAAAAAGAAAAAATATAATAAAAAGGTTGGAGCCAAAGGCACTAAAAAAAATGTCAAAAAGGCTATTTGAATAAAAATGATGTAGTCACCCCAGGCAAATGAAAAATGAAAAAAGGAACTTGAGTGGAAATTCAAAGTGTAAAAAGCTCACGCTCTCTTAGTTCCTAGGGACTTCAGCCCAGTACCTTTGTATATCCTACCCTTAGCCAGGCCCCGTTACAACCTTAAAAGACCTTTTGATGTTGCATGCATGTTTTCTGTGGGAATCATTTGGAGATGAAAATCAAATTCATGGGAAGTGCTCTGAAAAGTGAAACTGAGTGAAATGTTGATATCCTAGACAAAAACTGAGCGATTGAGTGAAACACTAAATGCCCTTGTGAGGAAGGCGATTGTTTGAATTAGGTGATCTCCCTTTTGTGTGTAACTTGGATCCCTTGCTTAGATTAATGATTGTTTGAATGATGAAATTCTCAATTGTTTAGAATAAATGATTGTGGGGATTGCTTTGTTGAAAAGGGGGAACATTGAAAGAAAAATTATTTTGATGAATTGCTTGAAATTTGTGCAAAGTTGATTAAATCTTTTAAGCTTGCCATGACTTGAGTCTTTTCAAGTTTTTGAGTTTTAGTTTGCTTGGGGACAAGCAAAGTTTAAGTTTGGAGTATTTTGATCAGCCTCTGGCTCATCTAGTTTTATGACTAGTATGACCGTGGTTTTGTGCTAATTATATATCATTTTCGCCCAAATTAGACTTGATTGTCTTTAAGCATCATTTTGAGTCTGTAAAGTATTTTTAGGTTAATTTAGTTGATTTAGAGTCAAATAAAGTATTTACTGTTAATCCTTGTTTGCAGGTAATAAAAAGAAATAATTCTGGAGTTCTCGCCTCGCGAGAATTCACTCGCCTCGCGAACCTGAAGGCTGACTGTTCCAGAAAATGCAACCCTTTCTGTGTCGCCTCTCGAATCTATGACTCGCCTCGCGAGACTGAAGACCAGAAGCCATGACTCTTCCATTCCTCGCCACGCGAGCTATACTTTGCCTCGCGAGAAGAGCAAACGTTGCAGACCGTTCATAATATTCGCCTCGCGAGACAGTGTTCGCCTCGCGAGCTCGCAGAATCCAGAAACTGTATTTAAGCCTGTTTGAAGGCAGAACTGGTCTCTCTTCCCATCTTCTTCTTCTCTTTAGATTAGTTGCGTTTGCAACAGTAGGTTTAGCACTTTGTTTTTCTTTGTAATGGAGAATTAGTCTCCTTGATTAATCTACTACGATTGGTTTCCATTATCACTTGAGGTTTTATAATTTCTGAACTTTATGCTATTCTCTTTCAATACTTGTTTTATATGTTCTGTTTGCTTAATTCAGAATCGTATAGAATAGGTGTTGATTTATTTCGATGATTGTATGTTCCTATACTTAATCGCGTTTGCTTAATTCGCGTGTGTTCAATCATGTTCGCTTAGTTCATGAGTGCTTTTCCCCGTTTGCTTAATTCGGGAATAGGAACATATGTCACGTAGCATTGGTTTCCCTTGTTAATTGATGTTACAATCGAAAAGAGCGTAGAATCTGCTTAGGGCATGGAATTACATAAACCGATGATAGTGGGAAACCGAGAACGGTAGGTTAATCGCTTTAGTTTATTTGTTAATCTCTTAAACTGCTCTATTTTCATTGCTTTGTTTTTATCGCATTGTCTTTCTGCTTTGTTTCCTTAATTTAGTTTCATATCCAAACCCCCCAATTCTGACTTTTTCTATTAACAACAACACCCAAGAGTCCTTGTGAGACGATACTCGAGTTGTCGCTCCCTATATACATATTTTTGTAAATCGCTCGCTTTTTGGCGAGTGCGCGACAGCGCGACCAATTACAGGCACATTGTATTAGACATAAGGAAGACTATGTTAATATGAGTTTGAAGGCACATAGCAGGCTCTATTTGCAGGTTTTGCAGGTTTTCTGTTATGATGAGTCACTACACTAGTCACCAATTCTGTTTTGCATTTGTTATTAGATTCAGTTGCATATATGAACTTCTTGATTAGGCTTGTTTTCTGTTATGCTCAGGGTGCTATATATATGTAGATATCTGATGAATGAATAATAGAGAATAAAGATGATGAATGGAATTAATATTTTTCAATAATAGCTTAGCTCTTACATTTTCCTAAGATTAGCTAGTAGATTGTTAGTGAAGAGCATATTTGAATTGATTTGTTGATTGTTAGTGAAGAGCTGAGCTCAATAGGATTCTGGTTGTGTGCTGGTAGATTAGAAATGATGCATGTGGTTGCAATTGAATATGTTGTTTGTTAGTGGAGAGCTGAGCTCAATAGGATACTGGTTGTGTCTTTGGTAGATTAAAATTGATGCATGTGGTTGTAAACTTTATATGTTGTTTGTTAGTGGAGAGCAGAGCTCAATAGGATGGATGTGTCAATTCTATGCCTTGATTGCCATTAGTGGAGAGCAGAGCTCAATAGGATGTGATCCTGTCAAAAAGGTGGGATGCTTGTTGTGTGTTGCTAATTTAGAAGTTATACATGTGTTTGACAATTATGTGTTACTTGTTAGTGGAGAGCGGAGCTCAATAGGATGTTTGCTACTATATTTTATATCTAAGTTTGTATTGAAATATGCTTCAATATATATTTGTTGAAGTATGCTGCAATCCTTATAAGTCAATGGTTTTATTTTCTGCTAGAGTTAATTATTAAGCTACGAAAGCCTTAGTTTCCTATTTGAGATTCAATATTAATGAGCATGCGTACCTTCTCAGGGCACGCATGCTCATTCAATATTTTGGATGTGCTTGAAGGATTCTTGAAGTTTGAGGTTTTTCTTTAATTCTGCCTTAAGGCCAAGGTCTTAGATAATGAAGGATTAAGTATAGGGTTAGATAAAATGAAGGGTGGGGCACAATTTGCCAGGCACATGATGTGTCGTCATCATTCAAACATTATTCACATTAGAAAGCGACTCAGACACAATATTATGAAAGCAACTCTGGTTTTCTACTCATTTGTTTCACTAGGCAATGGAGCTTTCCAGAAATAGTTGTTGATGACCATCCTTACTAGGTTATCTAGGCATTTCCAGTAGGAAAAGTCCTCTCTATGACCATCCTTCAAAACGACATAAAAGCATATGCTTTCCTGAAAACTACTATGTTTGCTAATCTGTAAAGTTGCATGTGAAGTTGCATTTCTTTGTTCTATTTTAACATGCTAGTATGCTACATGGATCTTTCCATCTTTTCTTATTATCACTTGATGAAGTTTAGACATGTGACTTGATTTCCTTATCGTTTTATCAGAAAATGGATCCGGCTAAATGTTTTGAGACAGCCATCCATTTAGACCAGGTACAGTATCTCATCAACTTAAGAATAACGATCGGATTCACGTAATGATGGTTAAGGCATAAACTAATCATTACTAAATTGTTCTTGTGTATTTGTAGGATTTGATTTCAATCCCACGATCATTCTACCGTCGTTGGGGAAGAAGAATACCGAGTGTTGTGACTATTGAAGACAAATACAGAAATCTGTTCAATGGGAATACAGTAATCCATGAGGATCGCCCACATTTTGCAACAGACACAAATGGTATCAGGGAGTTGTATTTGTTGTCCACTGGTGTATTGGCAAAGTTTAAGTACGTTGGGAGTTCTCGCTTCTACATGTTAATCCCTTTGGAAGATTGATGAGTTTTGATATTTTTGATTAGTACTTATTGACTGTGGTGTGTTTTTATGTTTTGATCGTTAATTAGTACATTATTAAACTTTTTTTTTATAAACAATTATTAAACTTGCGTTAATTAATGTATGTGTTTTCTTGATCATATTGACTGTGGTGTTTTGGATCGTTAGTACATCATATTTACGTTTTCTATTTATTCAACAAAAATATTGGTGTATTTTGTTTATATCAGAAATTAAAAATAAATGGGGTAATAGTTGAAAAACAAAATTTGGTCGGTAGGATTAAGTTATAGGAAAATTTTTATAAAAAAAATTCAAAATTTGCGACCGAATATCAGTCACCAAATTCGATTAACTGAGCGTGCGACCAATATACGGTGACCCAAATATCGGTCGCAAATTTGCGACCGAAATACAAATTCGATCACTAAATATTTAGCAACCAGGGTTTCTGCTACCTCCCTAATTCGGTCGCTACACAATATAACAACCGAATTATCATGTTTAGCGACCAAAATCTTCGGTCGCTAAATAGGTTTTTTTTGTAGTGATAGGTCTTTCCATATTATTTTTGGATTCTCAAGAGATATATGTACCTTGGTCTAGAAGATGGGCAAGTTGAACCTGTGATGCAAATGAGATATTGATTTCGACCTCTTTGACATTGGAGAAGATAGTTTGAAAAATAAAAAATTGGTCAAATTACCTAGAAACTTGTTCACCACCGATGAAGCATATAACTAAGTCTCCACCTTAGACGTTGTCGGGAAAAAAATGAGTGAAAAGAAACATTTTTTTTAACACTAAAATTAAAATAGAGTAAAATGTTGAAAATAAAATTTTACCTAAATGGTCATATTTGTTTTTGCATGCAGAGATGTCATGGCTACAAAAGCCGACTTCTCAACATTAGCAATTTTTTGTATTTTATATAAGGAAAGTCGATGTTGGCCTAATAAACTTCTCAATTGTCTTATATTAAGAGCCCTTCTTCCTTCTTCCTTCTTCCTTACAGTCATGCCCATTTTAAGTGTGAAACAACTAAAACCCTATCTTAAAGAGTAAACAAATTATTTATTCTTAATTTTTATAAAGTAAATCAGGTCATACACACTAGCATAAAGATCCAAACCTAATTCAGATACACTTTCACACTTAAAAAAAATAAAAAATTCACTCTAAATCTGCTTTAGGTCTCGTTCATTCTTAGGGTCCGTTTGTTACAGATTAAAAAATAAGTGATTTTGACATTCAATAATTTAGATATTATTTTTTTGGATATTTTAAAGAAAAGCAAAAGTTATTTTGTATTTGTTTATAATCATAAAAAAAACACTTTTTTTAAAGCTGCTTAGTAATATAAAAATGATTTTTTTTCAAAAGCTAACGAAAGTAACTTTTCAATTTAGTCTTAAAAACAATTTTTTAAAAAAAAATCATTTTTCTATGAAATACTTAAACAAACACGAACAAATTCATTAAAATTAATTTTTAACTTAAAAGAATGATTTGTTATCAAATAATCAGGAACAAATACACTTTTTAAACTTAAACATACCCAGCTCACGCCTCAGCTAGAAGAAATTTCTGGAACCAGATCTGCTTGAGATGAGTGGCCCTTAAGCACGTGGATTGGATAAATATCTAAAGATGGTATTGCTTATTATTTTACGCCAAATAAAGTAGCTTTCACCCGTCTATATATGGTGGGTGGTATGGGACGGTATGGACTTATCAAACGCATAGAAGTACAAAAGGAAGTAGACTAAGAGAGAGTGGAAATAGAGACAAAACAAACAAGAATGGATGTAGCACAGGTGCTGCACATGAATGGAGGCGCTGGAGAAGCAAGCTATGCAAACAACTCCTTACTTCAGGTACATAATTATTTGTAACATCATGCTTTACATGTTCATATTAATTGGTACCAATATAACAGAGAATTGTAATGCCAGGTAAAGAAAGTAAAATTAATGGGTACTAATTTCTATATATGTCCATGTTACAGCAAAGGGTGATTTCTTTGACAAAGCACATCAGAGAGGAAGCCATAACCAGCCTCTACTATAGCACACTCCCAAGAAGCCTAACAATTGCAGAGTTGGGTTGTTCTTCGGGACCAAACACATTCATTGTGGTGTCTGAAACTATCAAGACTGTGGAGAAGTTATGCAGAGAGCTGAACCAAAAATCTCCCGAATACATAGTCCTCATGAACGATCTCCCAGGGAATGACTTCAACAACATCTTTAAATCCCTTAGTAGCTTCAAAGAGAAACTAAGTAATGAAATGAGAAATGAGATTGGTCCATGCTACTTCTATGGGGTTCCTGGTTCTTTCTATGGCAGGATTTTCCCTCCTCAAAGTCTTCATTTTGTCCATTCTTCTTATAGCCTTCATTGGCTATCTAAGGTATATATACTAATTAACTCCTTTTCTTATTCTTGTTGCAATTTGATTATGTTTAATTAACATCATACCCTGGACAAGACACAGGCTATCTGGCCTGCTTTGGACTCGCCTTATATGGGCTACGGGCTATATTGGATCAAACCAAAAAAATCAGAATTCAATTCGGTCTATTATAATGGTGTTCAAGTCTAATTATGTGTGGGCTGCAAACTTCTTTGGACCGACCTATATAATATTATATATATATATATATATATATATATATGTTTTTTTTTTAAATTATTACTATTCAAGCACAATTGCACAAGCTAATTAATATTATAGCCATAGCATATACTACCTTTTTTTTACATTTATAGCTAAAACCACACATTTAGTAAAAAATTAAAATAATATGTAGCGCAACTCAAAGAAAGACAGAATACTTCAGTCCATAATAATAAATAGCCTATGTTATGGAATTTTGAGAAAAATTTAAAAATAAAAGATTTCATCAAGTTAATCTGTCCTAAACCCGATTATGACATATGGACTTCATCGAATCGTAAAGACCACATTTAATTCAGGTTAAAAAATTATAGTTCACACCCTACATTTTATCGAGTATGTTCATGCAGGCCCTATCAGGCTCGCCCATTTTGCACCTCTACCCGCAACTGACCTTTTCTATTTCATTATATGACATATTCATAGATAAGATTAAATTTTTTGGCACTGCAAATTGTTTATATATTCACAATCTTTACCAAATAATTATAATTTCATATTTTTATTTTATAAATTTATGATTGATTTATAAAAAGTTTAAACAAATAATTAGAAATATCAATAGTTTCACCTCGTAAATTATTGATATGCATATAATTGTTGTTTATTGGTGATTAACTAGGTTCCCGATGGTGTAGAGAACAATAAAGGCAATATTTATATGGCTAGCACAAGCCCTTTAAACGTCCTCAATGCTTACTATGAGCAATTCCGACGAGATTTTTCTTTGTTTCTCAAGTGTCGTGCAGAGGAAGTAGTTGAAGGGGGTTGCATCATTCTAACATTTTTGGGAAGAAGAAGCGACAATCCATCTAACAAGGAGTGTTGCTATATTTGGGAGCTTATGGCTATTGCTCTTAATGATATGGTGTCAGAGGTCACCTTTAATCTCTCTCTCTATACATATATGTGTGTGTGCCTGTGACAAGGTTTGGGTATGAATTTAATCCTACTAGATCATGCTGCATATTAAAAATTAGTTTAGTTCTTGAAACTGAGTGGTAATATTATTTTAATAACTCTTTTAACAAGAAAGATTTAATGCAACTAAAAAACAATAATATTTTGTGTACAAGAACAGGGACGGACTCGGGCTCGGACAACAGGAGGGGTCAATTATAAAATTAAAGTACATCCAACAAATATATATACAACAAATTTCATACAAAATATTTAAAATTATATGCTCAAACATATTAATTAAAGCAGTAATCTATCAAAACATAAAACGTCCCCCTACATGTCACGAGAGTCATCTATAATTGAATTTACACTAAACTTTTCAGCAATTTTCTTTTCAATTTATACTAGTAGACAATCAGTAAAAAAAAAACTAACTGAAAAATATTGCTATGTAGTAGCTGTAGAAATAGGACGTACTCCCTTCGGACCTAATCATAAGCAAAAAAAAAATTAAATTCACACTTATTAAGAAAATTAGTTAAGTTAGTTTAATTATCTAGATTTGTATAAAAAAAAGAGTTAATTGTCTAGGGAATATGCAATGCTCCTGGAAAAGTAAATGGAGAATTGGTTTGATTGGTTAATTTTCTTGATTTTTGCCATACTAATCTTTAATAGTGTTGACTTAATTGATTTTTGCTTATATTTGAGTCCAAAGAATGTAACTACTTTTTGCTTATATTTAGATCCAGAGGGAGTATGAGATAAGAATTATCACCCTATTTTGTTTTTCTATTTTTATCAGTCAATGATATATATTTTTTATGCAACCAATATCATAGATTAGAAATAGTTTCCAAATCTATTAGTAATTTTAGAAGTAAAAGTTAGGATATTTTTTATACAACCAATGACATAGATTATGAATTTTTTATTAAAAAAAAGTTAGGGGGGCCAAGGCCCCTCTCAAAGTATGAGTAGGTCCGTCCCTGGACAAGAAGCTTTGACATCAACTTATCCCTCGTTACCTTTTTTTTCTTCTATTTCTCTTTCTCTCTCATTTTCCCCTTCCCCTCCAATATATTAATTTTTCAAAATTCTTCTCTTGACAAATGTTTAATTTGCCATATTGCCTGAAGGGTTGAATTTTTTACAAATGTTTTTTATCCTATTTTTCATTCATCTATTCTTCACCCCTCCTTAGAGAGTCATTTAGAAGGCTCACTCGAGGGCCTTGCAATAATATATCCTAAGCCTTAAAAAATATGTACACCACACATTAATTGTCCTTTGATACATAAGTAAACTTGACAAGATGAATATGAATATTTTACTACACCATGCAGGGAATTATAAAGGAAGAGCAAGTGGATACATTCAACATCCCTAATTATTACCCATCCCCATCTGAAGTTAAATTGGAAGTTCTCAATGAAGGATCGTTCACCATCAATCGCCTAGAGGTGTCTAAAGTGAATTGGAATGCTTATGATAATTGGAATGCTTTTGACTTTGGATCCGAAATGTCTGAATCACTTAGTAATGGTGCATACAATGTTGCACAGTGCATGAGGGCTGTGGTTGAACCTTTGTTGGTTAGACACTTTGGTGAAGCTATTATTGAAGAGGTTTTTTGCCGCTATCAAGAAATCTTGGCTGATCGTATGTCCAAGGAGAAAACAAAGTTCACCAATATTACCATATTATTGACAAGAAAGTCGTGATCAAGAAGTTATTTGCGTATATAGTTATGGTTTCTCAAAAAGATTCACCCAATCTTTGTGGGTTTTTTTATCAAGTAATCTTTGTGGTTGTTTGTTTGCATTCTTTTATGCTCACGAAGAATAAAAACTAGGAGTACTATATTGTGCCCACATCTTATTACTTTTTGTTATATATATGTTTTCAAAATTGTAGTGAAATTATTTCTAGGGATTGTGATAATCCGTATCGGAGTATTTTATGTTCAAACATCTTATAATATTTATACACAAACATTTCACGTACACTTGTTCCGTTCATCTGATTAAAAGTTAATTTTATTACTCTCAAATTTTATTTGGATCTTGTTCTAATACTTAAGTCCTATCAAGGGGGGTCGAATCTTAGACTCAATTTTTTTAATGACATATGAAACATTTAATATGGTAAAAAAAAAGTGGTTAGATCCATGACCATGCTCCATGCATCAGAAGCCATTGATATTAGGGGTGGACAACACCCGACGGGCCGACCGAACCCTCAAAAACCGTAGCAAATTCTGGAGAAACGAGCGGGTGACAACGGGTTATCGGGTCTTCGGATAACGAGAGTCAGTTTCGTATGGGTTAATACGATCGGGTTCGGTTCTGAAAAATATAACGCATCGATATCCGAACCCGACCATTGTAATCAATTAAAATAATTTTTCCCCTGATTTCCCTTTATTTGATTGATTGCCTTAGATTTCTCTTTATTTTCATTGGTCCACTAAACTTATCCTTATCCCTTATCTTTCTCGTTTAATAACGTATCAGACTATTCCTTTTCCCAATATTTACTTTTCTCTCTCCCGGAATATTTGTAATACGTGACGTTCCAATTTACTCTTCTCACTCCTTCTTCTTCGATATTTCTCATATCTCTGTATGTTTCGGGTTTTTGACCAAACTGGGTTCCTTTTAGAAACTATTTACCAGTTTAGGTTTATTCTGAAACTATTTACCAATGGGGGGTCCTTTTGGACACGTGGCATATTTTATTTTTTTTCACTCTGACTGGCGCCTACCACCTTTTGACAAAAGGTAGGCGCCACTGCAGATGGCGCCTCCCCATGCAGTGCATCACGTGGCACTGCAGGGGTGCCCCCCCCACCCCAACCAAAAATTGGACGCTGCAATTTTAAAAGAACAACGCTACAATTTTAAAGGAACAACGCTACAAAAAAAAATTATACTATAAGTATAGGGAGTAACGATGACATTAATGATAAAGTATCTATTTAAAACAACAAGAGGCAATAAAAAAAATCTCTTAATAATGAGTAGCAAATAATATCACAGGAGGTATAAAAAAATAATAGCAATAACAATTTACACCAATAAATATTCATCAATTATTACAGTAGTAAAAAAAAATTACCTTATAAGAATTAAAAGAAAGTCACATGCAATTTTAAAGGAACAACGCGACAAAAAAAATTATACTATAAGTATCGGAAGTAACGATGACATTAATGATAAAATATCTATTTAAAACAATAAGAGGCAATAAAAAAAGACATTTAATATTGTTCATGTTAAAATTATTTATAATAAACTATTACAAAAATAATCATTTAACGGATGCCGGGTTATTATTTATTTGAGATGTATTTACGACATTCTCTATGGTTAAGATCATTGTTGACTGGTTTCATAGCCGTCTTCATTTCAATGCAGACTACATTATTATTGAACTCCATAACCGATATTGATCAATGCTTTGGCAGCATATTTGAAATTAAAAGTTCTTGAGTAGAAACTCATTTTAAATAGAGTTTAATTGATATATATTATCAGTGTAAAAAAATTTTATATTGTCAATCAATAATAAATCGTCACGTTATTGAAAATCTTTGATTCTTATCCAAATCACCTTAAAAGTCATTAATATCATGGTTTGTGATTGATTGATAGTGTAAAAAACTTTACATTGACAACGTATAACAATTAAACTCTTTTAAATACATATATACTAGTAATTGAACCCGTGTCGTATATACCCTAATAAGTTTGCCATGATGTTTCCTGTTGTTATATGGAAGTTAGTTTCAACAGCATTGTTAGAGTAAATATTATTTACTACTTGTGATATTATTTGTTACTTGTTATTAGGGTAATTTTTTTATTACAACTGACTTTCTTTAAAATTGCAGGTGACTTTCATTTAATTCTTATAAGGTAATTTTTTTTACTACTGTAATAATTGATTAATATTTATTGGTGTAAATTGTTATTGCTATTATTTTTTTATGCCTACTGTGATATTATTTGCTACTCATTATTACGAGATTTTTTTATTGTCTCTTGTTGTTTTAAATAGATACTTTATCATTAATGTCATCGTTATTCTCTATACTTATAGTATAATTTTTTTTTTGTAACGTTGTTCCTTTAAAATTGTAGCGTTGTTCCTTTAAAATTGCAGGTGTCCAATTTTTGGTTGGGGTGGGGTGGGGGGCGCCCCCTGCAGTGCCACATGGTGCACTGCAGGGGGAGGCGTCATCTGCAGTGGCGCCTACCTTTTGTCAAAAGGTGGTAGGACTGGCACCAAACTGGCGCCTTTGACCCGTCAGAGTGAAAAAAAATAAAATATGCCACGTGTCCAAAAGGACCCCCCATTGGTAAATAGTTTCAGAATAACCCTAAACTGGTAAATAGTTTCTAAAAGGAACCCAGTTTGGTCAAAAAGCCGTATGTTTCCCTCCTCTCTCGGCTAGCACCACCTCAGATAAGATTCAGATCATACCTTAGCACAGCCGCATCTCCCTCCTATCTGTCTCGTTCAGCGCCATCAACGACCGACGCGCCGCTGCTCTGCATAGCCACCACTCTCTCTCTCTTTATCATTCAACCTTCTCTTCTCATCGCATCTCCTTCATTATTCATTCCCAACAAAAATAAACCCTACACCGCCGCCGCCCCTCTCTGGTCACACCATCGCCGCCCCTCACTGGTCAACACCGCCCCTCTCTGTCCCTATTATACGAATCTTACAAACCAAGCCTCTCTGTCTCTTGTCCCCCTCCCTCATCCGGTGTCTCTGTTTGTGGCCGCGAGTGGTGGCGTCTCCGCATCTCCCACGAGTCCCGCCGTTAGCAGTGGCGACACGCATCTCCTACGGCTCCGCTCTGTCACCACCACACGCACCTCCGATCAAGCAGCTGCACATGCTTCAACGAAGAAGAAGAAGAAGAGGTGCTGCTTATTTGAGATGTCTTCAAGAGTTAAAGTTTCAATTTTTATCTTCTATAAACAAAATACTAAAAAAATTTATGTTGTTTGTGAAAGTTTCATGCTTTTTTTTTCTGGGCTTGTTTGATCGTTTTTGTTCTGGCCTCTGGGATTTCTGTTCTTGTTCCTTTCTGTAAACTCTTTTTTTTTTGTTCTAAATCCGTTCAAACCCGCCCGCCGGACCCGCCAACCCGCCAACCTGCCACGCGCACTATCCGATGGCAGGAACGGACGGGAATGGGTGAGAAAATCTCCCCTTCAATTTTCGTCAGATTTGCATTTCTGGGCCCGAAACCGACTGTATCCGACCGGTGTCCACCCCTAATTGATATGGAGGAATTTTAGATTAAAAATTGAGAATAAAGAAAGACAACATATAGCCAACAGGTTTTGAGGAAAATTTCAAATTATAAAGTTTTTATTTATTTATTTGAAAAATTCAAATTATAAAGTTGGTCGCTTATAAAGTTCAAAAATTATGTGTTTCCATCTAAAAAATATTTTTCCAGCCCCATCACAAGCTAAAATATTACTTTTAAAAAAAGTTATAAGACTTTAAAATATTTTTTAATGACCTGTTTTCAAGAGTCTAGACATGACAAAAGAATCCGAATCCGTAGGCATCCATCTGAACCTGTCCTAATTTTAATAAAAAACCACATTTTGACTGGGTTCAGGTTTAAGAAAAAGCTATTTTCCATAGTCCGGGATGGAGATCTTAATATCCACCCCGAACACTACTAGGTAATTACTAAACTTGTCATAATTATAAAGTTATGGTTTTAGCCTCCTTAGAATCACAATCAATCTTTAGTTCAGTTTCCCACTTCCCCTTGTTTCCCATTCCCAAATCTCAATTCACAACATCAGAGGCCACTGTCCAAGCTCCGTTCTCCGCCTACGGGCAGAGCGCCGTTCTCCACCTACGCACGTGCCGTTCTCCATCTACAATCAAGGATCCTCGTACTTTCCGATCTCGTTCTCTCCTTGCTCCTTTTTTTGCTATTTTTTTTCTTTTTCTGTTATTTTTTTTTAGATTTTCGTTTTCAATGTCTAAGACCCAATTCCCAATTTCCACGCATGTTCTGGTTGATTGCTAGAATAATAAATTTTGATACTTTTCAATTTCGTGAATATTTGTGGTATGCAGTATGCTGTTTGGTTGCTGAGAAAACGTGTGTAAAGATAAGGGTTCGTTTGATGGTCAGGATAGTATAGGGATGGATATGATAAAAGAATATGATAGGAGTATGATATGATATGAGCATGACAAGCTGTTATCCTATCTGACGTTTGGTGTCCACCAGATAACCAATTGGATAGCATTGTAATTTTAGTACGAATTTTAAAATTTTCGATTTTTGTTTGAAATGTTTTCATATTTTATTAGATTTTAGTTTTTTATAATTTTTATTTTTTAAGATTATATAAAAAAACAAAATTGTTCTTGTGATAAAATTACATATAATATTTTAAAATTTTAAAATATTGTTTAGCTTAAATTAATTTTGTTATAATTTTAAATAATCAATTTTAATTTTTACTTTACATATAGTTAAATTATTAGAATATTTTTTTATTTATTTGTCAGTTTTTTAAAATAATGTGAAGTTACAAAATTAGACTCGTGACAAATTAAAAATAATTTTTTAAGTTAATTATTAATATTTTTATTATTTTATGTTTTATTATAACTTTTTTGGTAACCATATTATATTTTATTATACTTTAATTATTTTATATATAAAATATTTTTATACTTTAGTATACTATAAATCACCTTATCCGATCTTGTTGAGTCCTAACCCAGCTCCCCCCTCAAGATAGAATTTTAACTAGATAGACAGGATATGATAGGTGACAGGATTGGTTTATCATATCTTGTTGGCTCACCAAACAATAGTTTCAGACATGATATAATAGTTTATCATATCATATCTTATCCTGACCACAAAACGACTCCTTATGTTATTATAAGCTAGCGAATAGCGGATAATTTACAGTGGAGGGAAAAGTAGCCTCGTATGATAACTATTTCTAAAATTAGCATATAACGTTTTTTCACTAGTGTATAGCGCTCTTTACAGACGCTACTTAAAGTCAAGTAGCGTTTGAGCTTATAGCGTATAACTTATCATTTTTTCTTTCATTTTTATCCCTACTATCATAATTAAATTCTTCATTCATCATTTAACATAGTATATAAATAAGAATTAATTTCACTATTTATATTTATATTTAATAAAAAATAGAAAATATATTTTTATCTATAAAAAATAAAATTTATATAAAAATCATATAACTATATATTTTTATTATTCCATTTTATTTATTAAAAATAATTAAAACCAAATAAAAATCAAAATAAAAATTAATATTTAATTCTTGAAATGATGAATAATTTTAAATAAAGTAAACTGTTAAAGGTTGTGAACACCTAATTTTGCCCAGATTTTTTTAATTAATGTTTTGAAAAATAGTAAACAAAAATGATAAAAATAAAACAAAAAATATTTTTATTCTGGGCCCATTACATCATCAAATGGAGCTCATTTTCGTTTTTGTTCCAAGTTATCTTTTGGGTCCATTATCCCAAACCCAACCAAAAATTGTTTTTTATTATTCTGATTTGTTAAAATAAAAAATAATAAAAGTAAAATTTTTTTCCTGCTCCCACACTTGTACCCCTCTTTGTCATCTTCTTCTTTTTCAGAAAAAGGGGATTATGGTACAGTCCTCCAGGCCTCCTTGCACCTGTACCACCCTTGCACCATGGCTGCCCCTGCAAGGTGGTGGAGCAAAGGCTGATTTGCTTCCCACTACTTGTACCCACACCAGCTGGCCTAACAAGAAGATTTCTCATCTTCTTCTTTCTTGTGCTATATATTGAACAGTGACCAGAAAGAAAAAGGGGGAACAAAAAATTTTCTTCTCCATTCTATGTTTCCGCTTTCAAAAAACCAAACATGTCAACAAAAATACTGAAAGAAAGAGAGCAAGAACAGAGAGAAGAAAGCAATGTAAAAAGAAAAAGGACCCAGAGACCACAATCCCTTTTTTCTTCTTAGCAGAGACCATTTCTTCTTCTTTGATTTTTTTTCTTCTTCTCCAGTTCAGAACCCCACACAACCATAACCACTCCTTCTTCCTCTATCTATTTTTCATCTTTCTTTTTCTACTCACAGAACCATTTCTTTTTCTCTCCATTATCTTCTTCCTCTATTCTATCTTCATCATTTTTTTAGCTTCAGGCCCACACGTATCTTCATATCTTCATCATCTTTGAAAACTTCCTTTGCTTCTCCTCTCTTCTCACTAACAGCCGCGTACCGCCGTTCCTGTTCGCCACCCTTCGAAGCGAAGCGTTGTCCTCCGTCGCGCCTCAACCAAGTACCGCTCCCCAGATATGCTCCTCGCCGCCGATCGTGAGCCAGCAGAACGAGATCCATCACGGCCTCATCTCGCAATCGCCCGTCGTTCCTGTTCGCCACCCTCCGCCGCGCTCAGTCCGTCGTCGTTGCCGTAGCCCACGCTAGACCCACGCTCCTCGCCACCGTTCCGGCCAGCAGCTGCTCTCCAGCGTTCGTACAGGGGTGGAGGGTCAAGGTTTCTCTTGTTGGTTTGTCACTCTCTCACTGTAACCTCACCTTGCGTTTCCGTCTGTGGGTTTTGTCACTCCAGTTTGTTTTATGTTATTCTGATGTGTTAAGAATGAGAAAGCATTTTTATAAAAAAAAAAGGGAAAAAACAATAGTTATAAAAAAAAGAGAATCTTTGTAATTCACACAACAATCTACGACGTTGATGTATGGACTTATTCATCCTCAAGTGTCGTGTGAATGGTAAGGGTTTATCGTATATCATTGCTATCTTGGACCCTGTGCAAGAGTGAATTTATTTTTCAATAAAATATTTTTTTAAATATAAAAAAAAAATCAAAGCTTTATAAAATCAACCAACCAATCAAATATTTTCAAAAGAACTACGTGGCTTTGAGTTTCTCATCGTACCCGGGAATACGTAGGAGCAAGATAAATCATCTTGTCAAGCCAAAACTAAATTTTCCTTTTTTTGTATCCCTTTTTATGTTAAAATAATTAATCAAAAAATTAAAATTTTCTATTTTTAGGATGCTCTATGGACACGGTGTCATGTTCAGTCCCTTAGATTTGAGATTGCCCCGTGGACTCATGTGCCATGTTCAACCTCATTTAATTTTTATAAACAATAAACTTTAAAAATGTAAAAATTAATAAAAATTTAAAATATTAAAAATTAAAAATAACACTTTCTTGTAAATGATTTTTGGGGTAAAATAAATATTTAAAAGGTTATTAAAAAATTTTTTGCCCAATTAACTTGAGGTACCGTTTTTTAAACGGGCGATGTGGGGTGATAACACATTCCCTACTTGTAACCGACTCCCGGACTCATCTCTCTCTCTCTTTTTAGATCAGTTTACCTTTAAATAATTGAGTTTTCTAAGATTTTGCCAATAAAAATTTTAGTGGCGACTCCTCTGTCATTCTCTCCCTTTTTCGCAGCTCCCGGACGGGACGGTCGCGACAGCTGGCGACTCCACTGGGGACTTTTTTGAGAGTCAGGCCTATCATAGTTGGTTGTGCATTTTTTTTTAATAGCTTTGAAAATATTAGTTTTACCCTTCTTTGTTTTATTTATTCGTATTTAGTTTTATAAGTTCTTATAAATGTCTTTGTATATTCTTGAAACCTTAGGGTAGAGAACTTTTGTATTGGTGTTGTTTGTTTCTTTTTGCAGGTTTGGGGTAGTTTTGTTTTAGGAGGTTTTTGTGAAGGTTTGTGTGCTCCCATCACACACATCACTATCACATATTGCACACACTTTTGGCTCTATACCCGAGCTTGCTCAAAACTCAAGGATTAGGCGGTGTCTCGACATTGTCATTGAAGAGGTCTTGTACCTCCCTGATATTTGTTGATTCACCACTCAGGTTGTACCCGATGTCATGAGATGGTCATATTGAGAGGGTTTATCCCTACTTGTGATTAGATTCATGAATCGGATCCTTATCTTTCGGGATAAGGGCAATATGGGAACCACGGCTTTTAGAAGTCTAGACCTACCTGATTTTCACTAATAGAGCATACTTAGTAGCCAACCTGTTTAGAGTCATTACCTCAGGTTTGTCCAACCCTAAGTTTTACCCAATTTAGGACAAAGGGAGCATACTCTTTCTCTCTCTCCATTTTTTTTGGCATCATAAACATAAATTGCCATGCACATACATATTTATTATGAAGTTTTCTAAAAAGGAAAAAGGGGGCGGCACATCGTCGCTCCAAGCCCGAATGACATGTTCGAATATTATTGCACTTCTAATAAGCGGCATGTCATAGTGAAGGTAGTGCATTGACAACATACCCGACATAGGGTTCCCAACCCTACTGAGGCTTATGCAACAAGAAGCATGTGGGGCATTTTTTCTTTTTTTGTGTGTTTCATTTCTAATTTTTTCTTTATTTGTGTTTCTTGACAGGAAGACCTTAATATTAACCTTATAGCAAAGAATGGAAGGACCTAGCATAGAAAATAGTACTAACAATGCAAGCAGTTCCAAGAAGAGCATCAAGATCGACGTGACACTCAATGATGTTCAGAGCTTATGGGAAATTAGTCAACAAATGTCAGAAAAGGCACGCTCAAACTTTAACAACAAGTATGGGAGGATACTAGATTTGTTACGTATTCCGATGAATGCCTCCGCTCTGAGTGCATTTGCTCAGTATTGGAACTCAACTTTGAGATGTTTTGAATTGCCCGACCTAGATATAACTCCGACCATAGAGGAGTATGCTTACATGCTGAGACTACCTATCCAAAAGGAATCACATGTCTATTTGTATTATGGACAATATGTGGCAGATAGGAAGATAGCAAGTCTGTTGGAGCTTAAACCGGAACAATTGGATAAAATGGAAAAAGGAAACACTACTGGCTTGAAGAGGCGATTCTTGGAAGTTTACCTTAGGGAGTTGGCTCAACAACAACGATGGGTTACTTTTAATAGATTGTTGTCTCCTGATCTACGGACTGGTGCTTTTTCCCTTTATTCCGGATGTGATTGATCGATCAGCTATGGACGTCTTCTACAGAGTTGAGGAATATGGGGTGAATTTAGTCCCTGCTATCTTAGCTGAAACTTTTCTCTCACTACAAGTTTGTCATCAGAATCAACAAGGAAAGTTGCGATGTTGTGCACCAATGTTATATGTTTGGATTATGACTCACTTGTATGCTGGTAACAAAATTGATAGAACAGATGATCCATTAAAAGGATTCATTCGCATGCCGCTAAAGTCACACAAGCTATATGAATGGAAACAAGAGTTTGATCAGGTCAACTCACGTTCATTTAGATGGATGTGCCCATGGTACAATGGAGATTCAGTTATATTCAGTTGTGGAAGTTTCCCGAATGTCCCATTGATGGGGCCCAGAGGATGTGTCATATTCACCAGCTTTAGTAATGTGCCAACTCAGGTGGACACAAGATGAACCCCCAAAAGAGCTGCTTGGCGGAGCATATTTCCTATATCAAGAATGTGAAAGCATCAAGAGTCAGACAATGGCAATAAGGTCAGCATGGGACAACATTCATATAAAAGGGCGTGATGAGTTAGGGAGGCGGATCATAGCTCGAACAAAAAGATATGAAGCATGGAGAGAGGCAAGAAGGGGTTGTCCTTCAAAACCGGAACCCCCACCCAGTGCTGAAAACAATCCTCTTACAGAAGATCAAATGCTGAAAAAAATTGAAGTTCTAAAAGCCCAGATGGGGGTTTGGATGAAAAGAACCAAGTTGCAGAAGTAACTATCATCAAACTCCAAAGCCAGGTTCAAAAACTGAATTTACAGATCGAGAATTTGAGAAATGAATATGCCGATTCCTACAAAGCCCCAAGTCACATGAAAAGGGCAAGAAAGGAAAAAGAAGCAGTGATTCAAGAGTTACAAGCAAAGGTGGAGTGTCAAGAAAACACGCTAGTCAGAATTCTGAAGAAGAAAGAAGAGCTTGAGTGGGATGTAGGGATTCATGTCGAAGCAATACAGATACTAAAGGAGCGAGTTGAATCTCTACAAGAATCCTTGGCCCAAACCAAACTTTACTCTGATCGAGGATGGAAAGAAGCTACCAAGTATCGTGAATTATTAGCCGAAGCTAATGCGAGGGAAAATTGGCTCAGAACCAAAATACAAGAAAATGAAATAGGAGAAGCTCAACGTCACGCAGAATGGGTAAAAGGGTGGAAATTGGTTGTGAGGGATGTAATCTACGAAAGGGAAGCATGGAGAAGAAAATATGAAGACATGATTGGTAGAATTCAATATCATACTTCCCAGTTGGTGGAACGATTTGAAGAAGTATCAATTCAGGTTTACAAAAACCCTTTCCTCCAGATACCACCAGAGGTGACTGAGTTCTTCAAGCATTTTGGGAAGCTTGCAAAGGGATTCAGGAAAAAGAAGATGAAGCTCATGACATAGTATTTTGCGGTCCCCGAAGATGGATTTAGAAATATGAAAACTCTCGATGTATTGTTCTTCTATTTGACCAAAGACTTATGTTTGTATTACAATATTCATCTAATGAAATGGAAGTTTTCATCAATTTTTGTGGGACGCTCTTTTTTTCGGATGATATCTCACCGAGGAGTGAATTCTCCCTTAGATACTTCATCAACTATATTTTTACCCTAAAAACGATGTGTTTTCTGTGTAAAAATATGGGTATCATCAAACAAAAACATTGCTAGTACAGATGTAGTCTATCGAGGAGTGAATTCTCCTTTGGACTTGACATCAACTGCAGTCAATTTAGAGGGAATTATACCACTAGATTTGATTGCGACGGTCTTCCTGTCAAAAATGGAGTTTAATTGGTTTCTGCTCTTTCTTTTGATTTTATTCATTTATTCTTTCTTTTATTAAATAAAACAGTATGGTTTTTGAACAATTGCTCCAAGACACCCTTATCGCACTCGATCACATACAAGAGCCATGGCGGATGAACTATAAGAAGTCCAAGAGATCAAGGATGAAGTCAGTCAAATCAAGGATCAGATGACTAAGAAGATGGAGATCCTACAAGCAATGCAGAAGGAAAAGAACACAGAGGGGAACCCTCCAGCCTCAAACGAAGGATATCCGGCCACACCTCTTATCCCACCTGGTTTTGCTCAGGTTCCTATTCAAGGCTACAACCAACCAGGGGCCATGATGCCTCTCACTATTTCCAAGCAACCAAACTCATCTTTCATTTGACCCGAACAATCCCCTATACGGTTTGCCTCGTGGATTTGTGCCACCAACGGCCCCCAGCCCACAAGATGGCATTCAAAACTTCGAACATATCACTCAGACACAAACCCCCACCGACGCTGTCGAAATGACACAAACACAAACTGTCAACCCTACAAATGGTAACACCCCGACGGTGACACTTTCTGCCAATCCAAAAAATCCACAATACACCCTACATTATGGACCCTAGGGGACTCAAATGATGCCAAACTTCGGATCCTCCTACATGCCATACTCCTTCCATCAGAATATGTACGGTGAAACTCCAGTGAGTCAGTCAGGAGGGAATTCCCAATCAAAAGAAAAGTTGGAAGTGCTAGAAGAAAGGCTACGGGCCATTGAAGGAGTAAATAGTTATGGTCTGGGGGATGCTTCAGAACTTTGTCTGGTGCCAAATGTTGTAATTCCACCAAAGTTTAAGGTACCCGATTTCGAGAAATATCGGGGAATCACTTGTCCCAAAAACCATCTGACCATGTATGTAAGGAAGATGGCATCATACGCTCACAATGATAAGATCTTGATTCACTTCTTCCAAGACAGTTTAACTGGGGCAGCTTCAAATTGGTACACGCATCTCGAACGAGCCCACGTCCGATCCTTCAAAGATCTAGCAGATGCATTCCTGAAACAATACAAGTACAATATTGACATGGCTCCCGATAGGATGCAGCTCCAAAATATTGCAAAGATAGACATAGAGACTTTCAAGGAGTATGCACAACGATGGAGGGAATTGGCTGCTCAGGTAGAGCCTCCATTAGCCAAGAAAGAAATTGTGGCAATGTTCATTGATACCCTCCAGTCGCCTTTCTATGATAGAATGATTGGAAACGTGTCATCGAACTTTTCTGACATGGTCATTATCGGTGAAAGAATCGAAAGTGGAATGAGGAATGGCAAGATCACTGAGACTTCAGTAATGAACGACCAGAAGAGAGCCCCGTTCGTGAAAAAGAAAGAATGAGAAGCACACACAGTAACCTTCGAACAAAAGAAACCAAATCAATATAGACCAAACCAAACACCCACCTCCCAAGCCCAATATGCCCCATATTACCAACCACCTCCGTATCACCAAGACAACCAGCCATACATCGTCGCCACCTCACAATTTCCAAATCCTCAACAGATGGCTCCTTACCGACCATCATACCCTTCTCAGCCTCAAACAAACCCTACCATGCCACCTCAAATTGTCCAGCCCCTAGGTCCGAACCCAAACACCAGCCAAACAAGACCACCGTGTAACTCGGAAAGAAAGCCAGTACATTTCGACCCGATACCTATGACCTACACTGAGCTACTGCATCAGCTTATAAGCAAGTCCGTATTGACTCCTATCCCAATGAAACCATTGGGGCCTCCTTATCCGAAGTGGTTTGACCCAAATGCTAAATGTGAGTATCATGTAGGGGCAATAGGTCATTTCACTGAGAACTGCAGGGCTTTCAAATTTAAGGTACAAGAGCTTATTGATGCTAAGTGGTTGAGCTTTCAGAAAGATGCTTCGAATGGGGCACAAGGTCCTATGCCAGATCATAGGGGTTCGGGAGTTAATGCCGTTGATAGCTTTATGGAACCTACTCTTAAGAGTCAAGTGGTTGATGTCAAAACTCCCATGAGAGTTATTTTAAGGGAGATGCAAAAACATGGATTGGTGCAAACCTCAATTGTTGAAGAAAAGTCTCTTGATGAAGAAATAAGGTGTGACTTCGATGGGGATGTAGGGCATTCAATTGAAGATTGTGCAGAATTTCGATAGGTTGTGCAACAGTTAATAGATATGAAGATTATCCTAATTGGTTGTGAATCAAATGAGTGTGGCATTAATATGGTCGCTGAATCTACAATTTCCCCAACTCCAGTTAAGATAACCCTTTTTACTGTTGTGATTAATCCTCAACCGCTTCCTGAGCAAGTCGCTCCGAAGCCAGTAGTGATACACTATACTGAGAAGGAGCCTATGCCAGTTTCGAGTGGGCCAACACCAGTTGTCATCCGAGTCCCAGGTCCTTTCCCTTACAAGGACACCAAAGCGGTACCATGGACATATGATAGGCAGGTTCAACAAAGTCCTCCCAACGGGACCACCGTGGTTACCAACATTTCGGGAATTAGTGGAATGACTAGGAGTGGTCGCATTTATACTCCAGAGGTATTGCAAAGGGAGGGAACAGAAAAGGAGGAAAAAGATTGCAAGGGGAAAGAGAAGGTGGAAGGATCACCGGCTGAAGAGGATGCCAAAGGGAGTGATAATAAAAAGGAGGTATCTGATGAAGAAGTCGGTGAATTTTTGAAGTTCATCAAGAAGAGCGAATACAGGGTGGTGGATCAATTGAATCAAACTCCAGCTCGGATATCTCTCTTGTCTTTGCTGATGAATTCTGAGCCATATAGGAGAGTATTGATGAAGGTGTTGAATAAATCTCATGTCTCTCATGACATCACAATTGACAATCTTGATAACATCGTGGGTAACATCGTTGCTGATAATTATATCACTTTCACTGATGACGAAATTCCAGCTGAAGGAATGGGGCACAACAAGGCGTTACACATCTCGGTGAAGTGTCGAGATCATGTCATGGCTAGGGTTCTCATTGATAATGGTTCTTCTTTGAATGTAATGCCAAAGTCAACACTGGCAAAGTTGCCCTTCGATGGAACTCATATGAAGCCAAGCACAATGATTGTAAGAGCTTTCGATGGCACCCAAAGGGAAGTTATGGGAGAAATTGAATTGCCAATTCAGATTGGCCCTTGCACCTTTGAGATACTCTTCCAAGTAATGGACATTACGCCAATTTACAGTTGTCTCCTGGGACGACCATGGATCCATTCGTCTAGAGCTATACCTTCCACATTGCACCAGAAAGTGAAGTTCATTGTCGATAGCAAGTTGGTAATTGTTTCTGGAGAGGAGGATATGTTAGTGAGTAAGCCATCAACAACCCCTCACATTGAAGCTGTCGAAGAAGCTCTTGAGACCGCTTTCCAATCACTTGAAATTGCCAATGCCACTTATGTCGAGGACGGTGCTCCACTCTTGAAACCTCAGTCATCTAAAGCGTCCGTTATGATGGCTAGGGTTATGCTCGAAGGAGGATACTGACCTGGAAGCGGTTTGGGGAATAATAGCCAAGGCGTCACTGACATCCTCATGCCCACCGAGAACAAGGACAGGTTTGGATTGGGATATAAACCCCCAAGGCTGACATGATGAGGGTTATAGAAGAGAAGAAAAGAAAGAGGTTGGCTTGGCTGGAAAATCGTGAATACGAGGCTGAAAGGGTTCCCATCTGTGACATTCGATAGAGCTTCCGAAGTGTAGGGTTCGCATTCCTGGACCAAGCAGCAGCTGTTGAAGATGATTATCTCGCCGATCATGGTGCCAATTTGGTGTATCCATGTCCTCCGGATACAGAGCTCAACAATTGGGAGGTCATTGAGTTCCCCATGACCATAGAGTTTTTTTCAAAGTAATTCTGTAATGATTATCCTCTAGCTCTGCCCAAGGCTTTAGGATTTTTGTTGTAATGGGCTTACTTGTTTCCGTTTCAGTATGACTTATTAATAAATGCATGCATTCAATATCTTTATGTTCTTATCCCTCTTTTTTTTTTACTTTCACTTTTATTCACTGTTTCTCACCAATAAATGCAGTTTCCCATCTTTAACCGATATTCATTCATCTTTCCCTGATAACTGCCCTAATGCATATCTAAAAGTGACTCTCTTGAAAATGACAGTGTTAATAACTCAGCATACAATTTTGAATATCCTATTGATCATGCTGATGAGGTTGTTGATGATGATGGGGAAGTCCCTCCTAAGTTATTGAGGTTGGTAGAACAAGAAGCTAGGGAAATTAGGTCCCATGAAGAGCCGAGTGAACTAATTAATTTGGGAACTGAAGATGATAAAAAAGATGTCAAGATTGGCCTTTCTCCGAAAGAAAAGGAGCGACGTAGGATGATCAAGTTGTTGATGGATTATAAAGATGTTTTTGCATGGTCGTACCAAGACATGCCAGGGTTAGACCCCGGTGTAGCAGAACACAAATTGCCATTAAAGCCGGGGTGTCCTCCAGTAAAGCAGAAGCTGCGAAGAATGAAAGCAGAAATGTCTCTAAAGATCAAGGAGGAGGTCAAGAAACAACTGGATGCAGGTTTCCTAGAAGTTGTAAAGTACCGTCAATGGGTTGCTAACATCGTTCCTGTTCCCAAGAAGGATGGAAAGGTTCGAATGTGTATTGACTATCGAGATCTGAACAGAGCTAGCCCAAAAGATGACTTTCCTCTGCCTCATATTGACGTTCTTGTAGATAATACTGCTCAACATGCATTATTCTCTTTCATGGATGGATTCTCGGGATATAATCAGATCAAGATGGCACCTGAAGATATGGAGAAAACTACATTTGTTACTTTATGGGGAACCTTTTGCTACAAGGTTATGCCCTTTGGCTTGAAAAATGCTGGGGCAACATATCAGCGGGCTATGGTGGCTTTATTCCATGACATGATGCATAAGGAGATAGAAGTTTATGTAGATGACATGATTGCCAAGTCCAGATCCGAAGATGACCATGTTGACAATCTGCAGAAGCTTTTTGAGCGGTTAAGGAAGTTTGAGTTCCGACTGAATCCCGCCAAATGCACCTTTGGAGTGAAATCAGGCAAGCTTCTGGGGTTCATTGTTAGTCAAAGAGGAATAGAGGTTGATCCTGAAAAAGTTCCAGCAATCATCGATATGCCAGCACCTCGAACGGAGAAAGAAGTTCGCAGGTTTTTAGGAAGATTGAACTACATTGCTCGGTTCATCTCCCAACTAACCGCGACATGTGAACCAATCTTTAAATTCCTGCGCAAAAATTAGGCTGTGACATGGAATAAAGATTGTCAAAAAGCCTTTGAGAAGATCAAACAATACCTACAGGAGCCTCCGGTCTTGGTTCCCCCAGTTCCAGGAAGGCCTCTCATCATGTATTTGACTGTGCTAGATGAATCAATGGGCTGTGTACTGGGGCAACACGATGAGTCAGGAAGAAAAGAACATGCCATCTATTATCTAAGCAAGAAGTTCACTAGTTGCGAAGTCAACTACTCACTGCTAGAACGCACTTGCTGTGCCTTGGCTTGGGCGGCTCGCCGTTTGAGGCATTACATGTTGTGTTAAATTACCTGGTTGGTGTCCAAAATGGATCCGATCAAGTATATCTTTGATAAGCCTGCTCTGACTGGAAGAATCGCTCGCTGGCAAGTCCTGCTATCAGAATACGACATTGTCTATGTCACCCAAAAAGCAGTAAAAGGTAGCGCTCTTGCAGAATATCTAGCCAATCATCCAGTGGAAGATTATGGATCGATGCAATGTGATTTCCCAGATGAAGATATAATGGTTTTGTTTGATCGCAAGCAATCACCATAAAAAGAAAAGTGGACCTTGTTATTTGACGGAGCTTCTAATGCATTGGGACATGGAATTGGGGCAATACTAATCTCACCGGAAAATGATTATTTCCATGTCACTGCAAGGCTTTGCTTTGATTGTACAAACAATATAGCCGAATATGAAGCTTGTGCGCTCGGGATCCTGGCAGCAATAGAATCAAAGGCAAGGATACTGGAGGTATATGGGGACTATGCATTAGTCATCCACCAGCTAAGAGGGGAATGGGAAACCCGAGATGCCAAGTTAATCCCGTACATGATTACATCACATGTTTAATTGAGCAGTTTGATGAAGTCACATTCCATCATATTCCCCGAGAAGATAACCAATTAGCTGACGTGCTGCCTACCTTGTCCTCGATGTTCAAAGTAAGTGACGAGAGGAACTTACCACTCATCAAAATGGAAAGTCGTGATCATCCTGCATATTGTCAAGTGATAGAGGAAGAGCCTGATCAAGAATCGTGGTACCATGACATCAAATGCTTCATCCAAAGAAGGGAATACCCTCCGGGTGCTTCAGAAAATGACAAAAGAACTCTAAGAAGACTTGCAATGGGTTTCTATTTAGATGGAGGTATTCTTTATAAAAGAAACCATGACATGGAGCTATTGAGGTGCATTGACTCAAACGAAGCTAAACGGATAATTGAGGAGGTGCATGAAGGACCTTTCGAAACACACGCGAGCGGTCATGCAATGGCCAGGAAAATCTTGAGAGCTGGCCAATACTGGTTGACAATGGAGGCAGATTGTTGTAATTATGCGAAGAGGTGCCATAAGTGTCAAATATATGCTGATAGGGTTCATGCACCGCCAGCTCCCTTGAATGTCATGACGGCACCCTGGCCATTCTCAATGTGGGGAATGGATGTGATCGGTCGAATCAAACCAAAAACCTCGAATGGGCATCGCTTCATTCTTGTTGCCATTGATTATTTCACAAAGTGGGTTGAGGCTGCATCGTATGCCAATGTGACCAAAAATGTCGTGATCAAATTTGTAAAGAGAGAATTAATTTGTCGTTATGGGTTGCCGAGTGAGATTATCACTGATAATGTGACAAACTTGAACAACAAGACGATGAAGGAGATGTGCGAAAACTTCAAGATAAAGCATCACAACTCCTCCCCGTACCGTCCAAAGATGAATGGGGAAGTTGAGACCGCTAATAAAAATATCAAGAAGATTGTCCAAAAGATGGTGGTGACATATAAGGATTGGCACGAGATGTTACCTTTTGCTTTGCACGGCTATCGTACCTCTATTCGCACCTCGACAGGGGCTACGCCATATTCTTTAGTGTACGGGATGGAGGCAGTTCTCCCGATTGAAGTAGAGATCCCATCATTAAGGGTACTGAGAGAAGCAGAACTGGAAGAAGCTGAGTGGGTTTAGGATCGACTCTACCAATTGAACCTCATTGAAGAGAAGAGATTAGGGGCATTGTGTCACGGTTAATTATACCAGAGAAGGTTGATGAGAGCTTATGAGAAGAAGGTACGTCCGCAGCAGTTTCTGGAGGGTGATCTAGTGCTCAAAAAGATCCTACCAATCCAAAAGGATCATCGTGGGAAGTGGACCCCGAACTACGAAGGACCTTACGTTGTGAAAAAAGCCTTCTTAGGAGGAGCTTTAATCCTCACCAGGATGACGGGGAAGATCTTCCACTCCCTGTAAACTCAGATGCAGTAAAAAAGTATTATGCTTGAACACATTTCCCAAGAAGAAGAAGAAGAAAAGGAAAAATGAAAAAAGAAAAGCTCGCTAGACTGAAAATCTGAAAAGACAGTCTAGGCAAAAGTTAGAGCAACCCGCTAGGCTGAAAACCTGAAAAGGAGGTCTAGGCAAAAGTTATGGTTCAAAAAAATAAAATAAACAAGGGAAGTGTCGTCAAGCCGATGAACTGGGGCAATCAGTGGGCTAGATGCATGAAGACTGGGGCAGATAGCACGCTCAAATGATGATTAGTAAGCAGTCAGAATAGTATGAGGGATACTAACACTAGTCATGGAAAGAGGTGTGACTTGAGGAGATGTGATTCCACTCCACAACCCCTTTTGCAATTCCATTCTCCATTGTAATATCTACTTTGTATACCTTTTCAGTCCAAATATAATGACATTGACTCCCAATTCCTTTACCCTTATCCCTTTGCCTTAACTTTTGTCAAACGTGTGCGTGCATTCATCATGATAAGTATATACTGAAATGTTAAACATGTATTGGTGTCTTCAAAAGCATTTAGAATTTCTTTGAAAGTCTCAAAAGTTCGTAAAGAACAAGATGATCTCCCGACAAAAGGCACCGTGGTCTACTGACAGGAATCATAGGGACAATCATTGCAAAGAAAGTGTACCCTTTCGAAAGCGCTTAGCCTTTATTCTCCACGAAGATAGGGCTTGTTTTAGTTCATCTTGGGGCTTGTCTGTGATCAACACTTTAAGGGGTCGAGGGTGATAATAAAAACCACCTAAGCGATGAAAAATAAAAATAGTAATGTATTACAGGCTTTCCATGTGTTACATTGAAATCATTTGAGGTTTTCATCAAGCATATAGGATATTTCTGGTATCATGCATTATCTCTTTGCATTGCATTTATTTATCTTTTGTGAGCACAAAGCCCCGTAAATTCATAGACATCATAAGTTTTTACCTTTTCTTTCCAGCTTCAGTGGATAACCGACTCCGCAAGCTTTTCGCATTTCCTGTCAAGCTTCAGTGGATAACCGACTCCACAAGCTTTTTACCTTTCCTTTCAAGCTTCAGCAGATAACCGACTCTGTAAGCTTTTCGCATTTCCTTTCAAGCTTCAGCGGATAACCGACTCCGCAAGCTTTTCGCATTTCCTTTCAAGCTTCAGCGGATAGCCGACTCCGTAAGCTTTTAATCCTTCCTTTCAGGCTTCAGCGGATACCCGACTCCGCATGTTTTTTATTTTTCTTTCAAGCTTCAATGGATAACCGACTCCACAAGCTTTTTACCTTTCCTGTCAAGCTTCAGTGGATAACCGACTCCACAAGCTTTTTACCTTTCCTTTCAAGCTTCAGCGGATAGCCGACTCCGTAAGCTTTTAATCCTTCCTTTCAGGCTTCAGCAGATACCCGACTCCGCATGCTTTTTATTTTTCTTTCAAGCTTCGGTGGATAACCGACTCCACAAGCTTTTTACCTTTCCTTTCAAGCTTCAATCTTCAGTGGATAACCGACTCCGCAAGCTTTTCGCATTTCTTTTCAAGCTTCAGCGGATAACCGACTCCGCAAGCTTTTCACATTTCCTTTCAAGCTTCAGCGGATAGCCGACTCCGTAAGCTTTTAATCCTTCCTTTCAGGCTTCAGCGGATACCCGACTCCGCATGCTTTTTATTTTTCTTTCAAGCTTCAGTGGATAACCGACTCTACAAGCTTTTTACCTTTCCTTTCAAGCTTCAACGGATAACCGACTCCGCAAGCTTTTCGTATTTCCTTTCAAGCTTTGGCACTGCCGTCTCGACCGCCATCACCGATACACATCGAGTCTCCGTAGCAGTCGCCGCTTCTCCTGCTTCGTTCTTTGTTTTTGCCTCCACCTTCCTATATTATTCTCTGTCTTTATTCTTCATCTTGTGATTGATCACTGGTCTTCTCATCTTGTTCTTGCCACTCCTTCTTGCAACACCATGGACTTTGTTCAAGATGTCTCATGCTTCTTTAGCATTCTTGGCAGCAACAATCTCCTTAAGATTTTCAGAGTCCACACATTGATGGATGATGGAGAGAGCCAAGCAATCTCTCTTCTTGGATTCCTTGTATGAGGCACTATCCTCCTCTTCTTGGATCCCATCCTTCACTGTTTCCAACACTTCATGGAAACCAAAGATTGCTTCCATTTTCACAACCCAATGCTCAAAGTTCTTGCTATCAAGAACCGGTAGAGGAATTGAAAAATCCTCACTCAACTCCATCTCCATGGACACACTCTCCCAAGATCGTTATAGCTCTAGATACCATTGTTGGAACACAAACACTCACACTCACTCATGGTGAACACACATAGAAAGAATAGAAAGGTTGAGAAAGATTAGAGATAGAGATAGAGAATGAAAACAATAAAAAATTCTCTATTATTCACTTCACACTCACAATTACACACTTGCACTTGCACTTGCACTTGCACTTGCACATACACTTCTCTACACTTATAACAATTACACTTGCACACACTTTTACTTCACCACTTGTGCTTAATCACATCACACACTCTGTGTATTTATAGACTTACACATACACTAACTAACTCTCTTAATAGCTTCTAACTAATCACTTTAGTTACAACAAACTAATCACACTTTAACAAACTAACAAACACTAACTAATTTGAATTATCTCCAACATATTTTTCATTAAACTACTATACTTGTATAATCAAACATCCCGAGGACAACTATGGCATTGGCAAGGCTCTTTTACCATTCCAAAGAAACAGGACAACATATCAATACACAACCATTTTACCATCATTTCAGCAACTAATCATCTATGAATAAAAATTATCATAAGGGGACCAATTTTAGATATGTTGCTAAAAGCCATACAAATACAAGTTCATCAACAGGTGCATATGCATGAACTTCTCTAAAGTAAAAATCATATGAAGGCTGAAATTGTAGTCAAAAGACTCATTCTTGCCCAAACCAATGAGTTAATCTTTAAGTAACTAATCAATATGATTATATGCAAGTAAGTGCATGTTGTCCAAAAAACAAACCCTACTTTTCAAAAACAACTAGTAGCGACTCAAGAAATTTTTGTGGCTTGAAGATTTACAGGTTAGCTTTCAAGAAAAAAAAATGGTGCTTGATTTCGAGTTGTATAACCAAAGTTATGGTTCAACCTATTGTCAGAAGCTTTTCAAGTAGATCATGCACGAATTTCAGCCCAAAAAATTTGACCCAAATTAAAAGTCCAGATCCAATGCAAGACCTCAAAACTACATCTAATCTAATATCATGTAAAAAGGATTAAATTGCAAGCCCTGTCTGTATCTCTGATTGAAAAAGCTCTATATACTAGACCAAAAACAATGGTTATTCAAGTAAGAAGAAAACATGTGGTCGTTTCTCAGAATTGTAACAAGAAAAGAAATTAACAATGATATGTTTGTAAACAATATGCAGAGGGCACCAAAAAATGGGAATGCTCTAAATGGTGGAGCAAAAATTGGATCAGTAAGAGGAATTGTTGCTCAATATTGTCACTTTAGTAAATTTAAAATACTTTTTTTAATTTTTGAGAAGCCAACCTATTTTATAAACATAGTACTTGGGGTACTCCAACCTATATACATTGTAACCTTAACAGACCAACTATTGTAAATAAAATACTACCCTAAAAAGAGGATAGTAAATTTAAAATATTCGTATCATGCATTTTCATCATTGCCCCATATCCCATACCAAGACAGCTATTGTTCTCCTTCTCCTCAGTCTACCAGCTAACATTTTATATTCTTAATATCTTGAAACACTAATGTAGATCCAAAGTGGGTTTCAAAAGCATTATCAATTTCTAACTACAAAATAAAAATAAATGCTTTATTCCAAATTAAAGGGTTTGTTTTCTTTTTATCTCCTTGCCCACTTCTTTGATATGTAACTAGCATATTTGTGGCTTCCCAGAAGGTCATTAACTTTGCTTTAGCCCTTCACTTTGTCTGTTTCCAAATCCTAATTTGTTTTGTTTGTAGCTAAGTTTCTGAATATAGGACAGCAGATTGCAACTACAAACTACTTTGGGATAGGAGCATCCCTTTGAAGATTGAGACTTTCCGTTGGAGATTGATTTTAGATAGGATTCCAACTACGGTAAATCTCCAAAGAAGGGGAATTGTTTACTCGAATGAATTCTTAAACTTCCGGTTTTGTAAAATGAGTATTGAAAATTATGCACACCTGTTTATTTACTGTAACTTTTCATATGTTGTGTGGATGTACATGTATAACTGGTTAGGAGTTCAAACAACACTTGAAAGGAATGTTTGGGATCTGTTTTCACAGCATGACAGACTTCGTTTTTGTAAAGGGCCAAAGAGGATTGGGAGAATGTTTTGGTTTGCTGTCTTATGGACAATATGGTTACACAGAAATGACATGATTTTCAACCAGAGCTCTTTGGATTTTGATAGGGTAATAGAATTGATCAAGTTTAGAGTTTGGAGTTGGTGTCAAGGATTGGTAAAGAAAGCTAATTTTTCATACACAGATTGGATTAGTAACCCACTGTACTGTATGGAATCTGCCTTGTGATCTTCTTGTGGGAAGGGTCTGCGACTAACAGCTATTGGAGCCTAGTTTTTACATGTTATTGATATGCAAATGTGTAATACCCTGTACAAACTTAGTTCCTGGGAGGTTGTAGTTCTTTTGACAGGAAGTTAGTCTTATGGTGGGTGAATATATGTTGTTTAATTTAATTACTTGATACTCCTTGTATATAGGTTTATAGTACCGCTTGTACTCTAGTATATACAATTGGCTTATAAAAAAAATGGTGTGTTGCTGGGTCTAATTCTTAACATGCATCGTCCTTTAATTTGCAAGAGTGAGTGATTGTCCTATACTGCCCACGGTAGCTGATTGATCAAAGCCCTAAATTTGGGAATTTTTGTTAACTTTCAAATCAAAGGCCTAAATTCCTCATCCCCAATTCCCCACACACAAACAACAATTCACTCCAAAAAATATAAAGATGCAAACTTCACACATCAGAAAAGCTAAAACGCTGCTTAAGAATGAAAATCGACCAGTTGAAACTTGTAGATTCAGAGCATCAAAGAGAACAGAGCTTGTATCTCACACTCAATTGTCTGTCACAAACGGAGCTTCCATTTTGTACCACGATTGTTTCTTGGAATTGCCAGGTACACGGTTGCTGCCACATAGGGGCTCGGGTTGCTATCACGATAGAGGAAGGAGATGGCGTGCGCGCCGTTGTTGTGGGTGGGTGTTCTGAAGTTAGAGCATAATATGAGAAACAAAGGGTTCTGATCGAGAGGATATGCTTGTGGAAAAAACAAAAAGAGAACGTGGTGAAGTTGACGGAAAACAAGTAAGAATTGGATTGAATTGGGTTCTTAACAGTTTTTAAAAACTCTTTTTCTAAAACATTTTTGCAAGTAAACGATGAAATAAACACTCAAGAAAAATAAAGAGTTAACAAACTCACAATCAAGATCCCACTCTAACCAAAACTGTAAAGAGATTGGAATAGAAGATTGATAAAGTTATTTTATCCTGGTTCATTCTCTTCCAAGTATGAGCTGCGTCCAGTCTCTTCTACTTGAAGGTTTTCTCCACTATAATCCAATAGCTTTACAAGTATTCAATACTTTTTCAGGCTTACAATCACAAGTGTTCAACACATCTTCAGCCACTCAAGTATTCTTTACAAACAAGCCTCTTCAGGCTCACTTTAACTTAGAGATAAATATTTTGATCTAAGAACTCACTACGTGTGAGGGTATGAAAGTTTAAGATCAAAAGTTACAAAGTAGTGAAGAGAAAATTTAACAGAGTTTAGGTGTTTTCAAATATATGAGCTTTGTTTAGTTTTTGGTAACATTCTTCATTGGGGTCGTCTAGTATTTATAGGATGTCTTCAACTTGAGCTCTCTTCTTCTTCAACGATTTTTAAAATATCCGTTTAAACACAGTATTAAATGTTGGGATCCGTTGAGTCTGATAACTTGATATGTGATCTTCATAAAAGCACTATTGGTTATCACTAGAACTTGAAATGGTTCTATCACTTCTCTGTTGTTCTCGAAAGTAACCTTTTGTGTTTCCTGAATTGTACTTTAGTCAACTTTATAACATCTTGTGTCGGAGTACAAAGTATTTGTACAATCGATGGTACTATGTTTCTCTTCAAGAAACAAAGCATAAACCTCTCCAAATTTGACCCTTAGGTTATTTTTTTCTTTTGTAGTTGAAAACTCTCCAAAATCCTCTCGTTTTGCCAAATTTATACTGCAACACTGAACTCGTTAAATATGAAACCAACAATGGGAAATTGGATGAAAATTCGACGTTAAATACCCAAACAGACAATAAAATGCACCCAAATTAAAACAGGCAATCCCTTATTTGTTTTAAAATATTCAAATTGATCATTTCTATATAAGTTTCATCGTTAAGTTGAATAAATTAAAACAAATAAGGGGTCAAGTTGAATAAACTAAAACAAATGAGGGATCAAATTGAATAAAATATCAGGACCAAGTTGAATAAATTATAATAAATGAGGGAACAAGTTGAATAAATTAAAACAAATGAGGGACCAATTTGAACATGAAAAAACCTTGGAGACCAACATGAATATTTTAAAGCAATTAAGGGACCAATTTAAACATTTTAAAAACTTGAAAACCAACTTAAATATTTTAAAATAATTAAGGGAACAAAACAGTAATTTAGCCTAAAGAAAACTCATTTACTTATAGAATGGAATGTCTCGCCCAAAACCGATTCAAATCCTGTGTTTTAAGTACATACTCCACTCAAGAAAATGCGGAGAGAAAGGCTCTTATAGAAGTTTTTTTTATAGGCATCTATTTTTTTATTTTATCATAATCATGATATACATACGAAGTATTCACCATCATTAGTAGTGATTAATTTCCGTCGGGGAACCTGTTAGGCACACAAGGTGGGTTCTCCCCTCCCAACCAAGTTTTCTCCACACGCAAGAGTCAGGATTTGAACTCCTGACCACTTGCTTAAGGTGCACAAATCCCTTATCACGACCAACCACATGTTGGTGATAGTTGGCTATTAGATATAAGTAATTCGGTTACTTTAACGTCGTGAGGTTACACATATATTAATTAGCATTTTTATTATTTAATTTGCTTAAAAAAAAGAATTGATTAACTTCAACACTGATGAACACACAACAATTAGTCATTTGAAATTAAGGATGGCAATTTGTATACTATCTATTGGGTATCCACAATAATTACTCATGATGGGTAGGATAATTACTGCATAATAGGTAAGGGTTCGGGTACAGGTAATTACCCGCAAAATTGAATGTGTATGTGTGCGGGTACGGTTACTTTGGTACTGACCCCGCCCCGCACCACACATATGTATATGTATATATAATTAATTATTTATTTATATTAATAATATATATAATTTTAACTATAATACAAATTTTAAAACCAAAATCAATATAAAGATTCTTAACTTTCTAAACCTAGTTGCATATATAATTCCTTTTTGAATTTTTTTATTTATTTAAATATTTTTGTTTTGTAATGATTTGAGTAAATTTAAAAGACATTTGAATAGTTTTTTTAATTGTTATAACGTTTTTTGTCATTTATTGCTTTTTCACAGTTAAAGTATGTGTAACGGGTGTGAATGCGGGTACTTAGGTACCTAGAGGGTACGGGTAAGGATACTAAAGTTGATATCCATGCAGGTACGGGTAATTTTTTCAAACTCGGATATGGGGACATGTACTATAGTAACCTACCCAGACCTTACCCATTGTCATCCCTATTTGGAATTAGTCAGAATTCTCCAATGGCAATTTTTTTCGAAAAATCTTTTTAAAGTAAAATATTTAAAGTAGACAATTAAGAGTGTGTTATCATTAAATAATTTATTAATTAACTTTTTTTTTTATATTTTATCATATTAATGATAAATATACTTTCACTTTAAAGATAAATTCATTTTACAGTAGTCTTATTCACCTTGAAGATAAATTCATTTATGTAGAAAAGATCTTATTTCCCGTAAAAAAAAAAATAATAAAGGGCACAATAGTAGGGATGACAAAAAGGTGGCCAGGACACGGGTAGTACTCCCCCATCCCCATATGTGCTCAAGGGGATACCCGTTAAATGGGTTTTTATCGGATTTTACGAATATCCATGAATATCACGAATATCCACGGGCATATAAAAAAAACTATGATCCAATTCATATTTGATAAAAAAAACTTCAATACTCTTTGAGATGGATGGCTCTAAAACTGTAGCTATAACAACTTAGCTAATTGAGCACTTTGTAGCTACAGATTCCGAACTGAGGATAGGTTTCTAGAATTATTTTAAAAGCTCAACCGGACTTATCTTTAAAAAAAACATTATATAATAAAAAAATGTAAACTCCTATAATAAATAATAATTTTTATATAAATAAAAAGTTTGATTTTTAATTGTTAAATAAATATAAAATATCAGCAAAATATTATATTGTATATATCATTAAAATAATTTATAGTTTAAAATGTATACAATTATTATAAATTCTCATATATAAATTCTTAAATATGCTACAAATACTATATACAGCTGAAGCCTTCTTGGATTTTCTTAGTAGTTTTTTTGGATGTCGTTAATTGGATTCCATGCATCGGATTTTCGTCAAAAACTAATAAGATACCCGTGCATTTGCACGGGTCACATTCGTTTTTATGCATGTTCGAAACGGCCTATTCATAATCATTCAATTATATACTAAGAAGCTTGTTTATACTAAATCCATGTATGATAACAACTATTATGTAGAAAATAAAGACTGCATCAACAATATAATAATTTTTCATTTCATAAGAAAGTACATCTGTACATCTATGACAATCAGTGGCAGAGCTTGGCAAAATATTTTGAGGAAGCCAAATAGCTAAGTAATTTGGGAGTCAAAAGATTCTTGTATAAACATAGGTTTTGCTTTGTGAGCAACAACCTATTTGGAGCACAAATTTCATTGATATCAAATAACAATATTGAGTTAGTAAACTGCAGGAGCACTACCAGTTTGGCACGTACCAAATGTACAGGTAGAGATAGCAAATTTGATAGGTACATGGTCCGTATATCTTAAATGTATCTGTAGAGCACAGCTCAATGTCCTCGAATAGGGATGATCCAATCTTGGAATATAAACCTGATTAGCAACAACCGTCAATTACCCACTATGCATTGGATTAATTCATTTCATTTCTATATATATATTTGAAGAGCAAGAGAGAGATGTGTAGTGACTATGATAATACCTGATTGCCATAAACATCGCCAAATGCAAGACTGGTATAGGAGGGATCACTATAGCTTGTCTTTATGGTGACAGTGTAAGAGCAGCTACCACCCACATTTTACAACATCCATATTCAACTGCTTTACTTCAAATCTGACCACACAATATCTGTAATCTATCTATCTATGTTCTTTCAATCATATCTTTAATCTATCTATAAGAAGCACATGTCACTAAATGTCATCCATCCATCTTAGATCCCATCACACAGTGTGTGTATGAGATAAGCTATATATTTAGACTCAGCATGATTTAAACTTTGGATATTCCAGTGCCAATGACATATGTCATCAAATCTCCCCTCATTAGAATTAGACATTAGATATAAAGGCCTGCGGGATTGAAAGGTTATTGGAGGTGAATTAATTTATTTATATGCATAAGGATTGACAAATGTATTTAGAAGTTTATGCTAACAAATAAATGAAACACATCGTATAGGGTGGGTTTAAGTAAGTTGGTAAGATGTCTATTACATCTTTAATTTCAAACTAAAAAACTAAAAAAGAATGCAAATCTCCCTGTATTGTCTATTACATCCTCCTGTTTCAATATCCAACCTGCATCACAGTAAATATAAGGTTTTAAGAAGGAGCATAGAAACCCATTCATGTCCAATTTCTAGTACAATCAAGAAAAGTCATTCTTGCTCTGTACAAAAGTAATCAACTGAGATTAATGTTTAGAATAATAAATATTAACACCGGCAACTAAAAGTACCCATAATTAGTTAAAGGCACAAAGTTAAAAAGGTTCCCATAATCTGGATCATCCTTAAGACACTGAGTCGAGCAACCCTCCTTACCTCTCCATCATGCCAGGCAACAACATCTATGACGGGCCCTTCTTCATCATAGTTCTAAAACATAAAGCATCATAACCTTATAGAAATACACTACAAAAAAAAGCCCAATTACCGACGGCCACAAACCGTCGGAAACACTAAAAATCTGTCGGAAAACTATATTATCGACGGACTTTCCGACGGACACGATTCTGTCGGTAATAGGCGCGTAGGAAAGCCTTTCCGACGGATCTAGTGTGTCCATCGAAAATTTCCGACGCTCTTAACCGTGGGAAAACTTGCCACACAGAACCCTTAATTACCGACGGAAACTTCGTCAATAACTCTCTGTGGAAGTTACCGATGGAATTTTCCATCGGAAAATGTAACCAACAGTTACCGACGAAAATATCCGTCGGAAAAAAGTTTTATTTTTATTTTTATTTTGTTTTGTTTTATATTAATAATTAATAATTAATTATTTTTATTAAAATTTATATATTAAATATTAAGTATTGTATTTTATTTATTAATTATTATTATATTATATTTTAATTATTTATATTTTATTTATTAATTATTATTATAATTTATTTATTAATTTATATTTAATTATAATTAATTATAATTTAATTATTAATTTATATTTTATATTATCAATTACAAAACAAAATTGGAATTAAAAATAAAATTTAAAAATCAATTAAATTAAAATTAATTAAAAATAAAAACAAACTCAACATATAATCCATAAATAAAATATCCGTCTATCTACAAATCTCTACTACACCTATAACTATCCTAATACCCATCACCATAATATCCATCATCATCGTCCTGTCCGGGGGAGTCTGTCGGCGTCACATGACCATCAAGCTGCGGCTCAGTAGACAAACCGTCATCATGCGGCTGCGGTGGTGGATTAGTAGTAGTAGTGGAGGACTGGGACTGGGGCCGGGTGGCATGGAGGACCCCCTGCAGAGCGCTACGCCTGTCTGGTGGGAGGAAATCGAGCACAGCGGTCACGACCGTAGAGAATGTCTCCATGCTGCGTGATGCGCTCGTTCGTCTCCCTTTGCTGCTGCACCTCCTGCCTCAGCCGATGCACCTCCTCCGTGTCTTGTGAGCCGGAGGATGTAGGCTCCCTAATGGTCATGCTCGGCGTCGACCCCCGACGAATCGACCTAGCTAGGGTCGCAGTACCGTAAATCCGTCCCTTGTTCTTCCCGCCCGCCACATCCATCCAGGCCTGGGTCTATAGTCGCTCAACCTCGGCGGGGTCCATCTGAGAAGGATCTGAGGCACCAGAACAGGAGGCAGCCTCAGATGCTACCTGACTGAACCTAGCGTTGTACTCCGCCTGCAATTAATACATTACAATCAATATGTCACTAGTGCAATAAGTACTTTTTATGTCAGTTAAAATTGATTTTATACGTCAGAATATTGTCTGACATAAATACAGCTGACGTTAATAGTTAATATTTTAACGTCAGTTGTTTAAACAACTGACGTTAAATATAAAACTATTAACGTCAGTTCTTTAAAAAAACTGACGTTAATGTTGTTAAACCTAACGTCAGTTGTGTTAAAGAACTGACGTTAAAGGTTTTATTTTTAACGTCAGTTTCCTAATACAATTGACGTTAATAGTGTACTGTATATTTTATAAATTACTATTAACGTCAGTTATTTGATACAACTGACGTTAATATATTTTTTTTAAAATTCAGTTTTAAATTATCACTCCCCTCAGCTATCCCTGCATTCAGTAAATATCCCAGTAACACAGAATATCACACACATTACAGAATTGCAAACACTTAAATTTCAATATTAACAAAAAGAAATGAAATATACAAAGGAACAATGGGGGGACTTAAAACCAAAACCCATGTATAGGAAAACAATAACTATCTACAAGTATATATATATATAAATTTTAGTCTCTTATGTCTAAAAACAAAACTACCAATCTAAGTATATATATATATATATATATATATATATATATATATACATGTTATTAATTAGTTTCTAAAGTCTAACAAAAAGACTATTCATCTAAGTATTGCGGAGGTATCTTGTCAATTCCTTTTTCAGCCGCATACTTGAAGAAGAATTCTGCTAAGCGCATCCTCAAGTCTCTAAACTCATCTTTTTGAAGAGGCGATTGGTCGTTAAATGCCTACACACATTAAAATAATAACAATAACATTAACGCAAGTCATCACCAAAACTATAATATATAATTTAACAAGTTGTTTAAATATTATCTTCCTCCATCCATCTGTAATAGATGCGGAGACTATGTTCAGCATATGAAGCATCACATAATAGCCGCATGACCACCCGTCATGTTGAAATCGAGACTACAAACAAAATTAATTTCAATGTCAGTTAAATATACATATAAATTAGTAATTATAATATTAATTATTTGATAAATAAACTATCAAACCTTGAGGATGGTCCATTCAGGATTTGCTTTAGTCTTAGAAGTCCTACTTCTCCTGTTGGCGCAACTTATGCTACTCGCCTTCAGTGCGCTATCATAAACAAATAATCATGTCAATTAACAAATTGATATATCACGTGTGTAATAAACGAAAAACAACTGATATTAAAACTTAAATTAAATTTAAGATTAGTTACTTACGTATTTACAGCTTCAACCACCTCCTATGGCGGGTTTTGGTGGAGAGAGCATAAGAATATGACAATATGCCTAGACGGGTGAAGTACGAACAACTGCCAATGGTTATTCATACAGTAGGGAGCCAGTTATAATTCTTTCCGATTGTCTCCCAACAAGTTCCCTATGTATTTACTAAATGCATCGCCATCAAAGAATTAGAGCATAAGGATTGACGGATCTAAGAAGCCGTAAATTGATGCAACGCCCTTATCAAGCTGAAGACGATGGAGATACCTAAGATATGAAATGGTGTGGATGTTAATTACATAATATATATTGAAATTAAAATAAATTATTAAATGGAAAAATACCAAAAATAAATAAGTTATAAAATTAAAATTAACTTACATGCACCAGAGACTCAAAACCGTGCTGGCCAACCAGACGTTATCTATGCAGGCGTGCCCGAGATCTTCACCACAGAAGGAAAATATCCTCTGTTGATTTGGGCGTGCCACCCATCCATCGTGCTCCAATGGACATTCAAAAATCTCAAATGCATAATCCTCACCAAGTGAGAACAAACGAGTGACAGTGTGGCAAACAACACCGACGTCGACTTGGCCTTCAATTTAGAAAAAATAAAATAGATAAGTTGTTGATAATTAAAAAACCACAAGTAATTATTTGACTAATTTGGACATTAATAATGAATACATACCTTTGTTAACATTTCGAGCTCACGTCGTTTGAAGTCCAACTCAAGCTCACGCCTTTTCATTTCCAACTCAAGCTCATGGCGTCGGATTTCCAACTCCCGCTCCCTAGCTGCCAACTTATCGTCCTCCACATGTGCCCTACTATAACTCTCTTTTGTGCTCACATGTGAAGGGTTGGCATGCCCTGCGGTGTCCTGGGATGAATCGACGGAGGAAAGCTATCTAGCAAGCGCCTGCTTGAATTCTGGGTTGGATAGTAAGCTTTGCATCAGATGCGTTGTAATAGCAGGGTTGGAGATGAGCTGCTGAGTCATGTCATCCAAAATTGATGCTTCATCTACCACCCGCTTTTGTGAAGCAGACTTGCCATAATATTCTTTGATGGTCACATTCCCAGGAACGCCGATAACCCGACCAGGATGGTCTTTCTTGCCTAGAGCAGTCATCAAGACGTCCCGCCGTCCAGAAGGGACGAATGAGCCCTGGGAGGATTGTGCTTTAAGATCCATCTACAATGAACAAATGAAAAAACGTGCAAGTGAAAAGTGTTAAAAATATCTATACAAATATCAATTGAAATGAAGTTAATTATTTACTTACAATCTTATCTGCCACTTCGCGAGTGGCATTAACTTTAAAAGATCCCGTCTTTGTCATGCGGCCGGCTAACCAGACATCCTCGCGGTAGATGTCCGAAGGAGGACTTGATGGTGTGCCCTCAGGCACCTCTCCTCTTTCTATCCTGGCAGAGTTCTCTTCCTGCTTCACCCTCAGCCTATTCGCCATCATCTCCTCGATCCGAGTCTCGTACCCACCCTGAGACATGGTGTGGCGGTGGACGTTCTTTGCCTGATTCTATCGACCCTTCTCTGCCTTAGCCTATTCAAACAAAAACACATAATTAAATACAGTTAAATGATCTATAAGAAGCATACAAAATTAACTTAATCAACCAACCTGAAATTCTCCATCCTGTCGACTCCTAGCAAACATATCCCAAGTATCCTGATCAATCCAGGGATAATCCGAGAACATCTTATCAAGACGCTTTTTCCCAGATACATAGTACCTGGTAAGATCATGCTTGAACCTATTCCAACGCTTTGATGCCATTTTCATACATTTCTTACGATGATCCTCGTCATTTGGCACAGTCCAAGCTACCTACACATTAAACGCATAACAACTGGATGGATTATAACTCGGATAATTATCTAATAATGTAAATCAAAAGAATGTAAAGGTAAAATACCGTGATAGCCTCCCAAATCTGATCCTTAACGTTCTATGGAACGTTATTCCAGTGGTTGTAGTTGATGCTAACGTGCTGCTTCGCTTGTAGAAACACCCACTTTTTCAATTCTTTAGCACGGGGTCCCTGGGTATTTAGATTAGCATCGAAGGACACATCAACCTTCTGTCCGCTTTGCCTGGCCTTCTCTAGTTTCTTCAAAGTCGTGGCTCCTCTACCCCGTTTCCTATGAGCCTGTGATGTCTGTATGGACAAAAAAAATGATAAAATAGAGGGTTGTAACATTATAAACTTACATTAAAAAGAAGGACTAAAGATAGTATATAACATGTAAACTTACACTAGAATCAGGAGTAGGCGAGATCGGGTCCTGCGTAGGCCCCACAGTGTCCTCCCGTGCATGTGGGCCATCCGACTGATCCATATGTATGCCTGTTCAGAAACAATATATATTTATTAACATAGGTTATAACTAAAAATAAATACATAAGTATAAATAAAAATAAATGTATACTAAGTTTAAACTACCTATATCAATATCCTTTCGTGATGATCATCACAAGTGGCATGTACATCGTCCACCTGTGTCTCCTCGATTATAGTAGGCATGTTTGTTGAAAAAGAAGGATTCTCAGGAATATCAAGATTTGAATCTTGATTTTCATCACTACAATTATACATGCTTTTTCCTTGGAGAACCACGGACAACCTTTTGTTAGAAGGATCAGTGATGTAGAACACTTGTTTTGCTTGGGAAGCCATTATGAAAGGCTCATTTATATGACCTAACTTGTTGAGGTCTACCAATGTGAACCCCAATTCGTCGGTTTGTACACCACCGTTACTATCAACCCACTTACATTTAAAAACCGGCACCGTAAGCTTAGTGTAATCGAGCACTCAAATATCTTCAATATATCCAAAGTAAGGTGTCGGTGCTATAACGGGTTTTGTGTCCTTTGCACTAGAGAAGTGCATTGCTTCGGCCACGATCATAACCCCACTATTTTGCATGGTACTCTTGTTATCTTGTTCCTTTGTATAAAGGAAAAGTTATTGATGTTGTATCTGCTCCAACATATGATGTTGAAGCTAGGCCCACGTGCTAGCCATCTTACGTCATCAGAAGCAGTACTACCATCCTTAAGCATTTCTTCCTTGAACCATGGTAAGAAAGTCTTGTTATGCTTGTTCAACAACCATGGTAAGAAAGGTTGAACAGAATCGATGTTGTTCAATACATACAGATGTGATTGAAGCACTTCATCCCGACCCTTGCTATTAATTCTTAAGCCATGTGTACCCTTACCATGACATCTTATCCCATCATGCCGAGGCTTAGGAACCCCTATAGGATCCGTGTTATGAAGGTAGTCCGAACAAAACTCAATAGCTTCTTCTGCAACATACCTTTGAACAATAGATGCTTTCGGATGATGAGGATTCTTCACGTACCCTTTCAAGATCTTCATGTAGCGCTCAACTGGGTACTTCCATCTCAGAAAAACCAAGCCACATAATCTAATATCCCTCACCAAATGAACAATTAAGTGAACCATTATGTCCAAAAAGGAAGGAGGAAAATACATCTCCAATTGGCACAAGATTGTAGCAGCCTCAACTTCCAAGTCATCCAACATACGGGGGACAACGACTTTGCTACATATAGAATTGAAGAATGAGCACAACCGAGTAATGGCATGTCTCACATTTTTTGGAGCAATACCACGAATAGCAACGGGCAGAAGTTGTTGTATCAAGATGTGACAATCATGAGACTTTAAGCCAACTAATTTAAGATCACTAGAGACAAGCCTCTTCATATTTGAAGAGTAACCATATGGAACTTTGATGCCCTGAAGACACCCGCAGAAACTTTGTCTCTTTTTTTTTTGACAAAGTATGACATGCTAGCGGCAAATAAGCCCGCTTACCATCCTTAACAACTGGACCTAACTGCTCTCGTATACCCATAGCAACGAGGTCGAGACGAGCATTCACACCATCCTTTGTCTTGCCCTGAATATTGAGAAGCGTCCTGATCACACTATCACACACATTTTTCTCCACATGCATCACATCAATGCAGTGTCTGACATCAAGCTTGCATCAGTATGGAAGATCAAAGAATATCGACATCTTCTTCCATATGTTTTTCTCAGCAGCTTTACCTTTCTTTTTGGACTTGCCGAATATAACATCGATGCCCTTTACCCTCTGATAAACCTGCTCTCCAATTAAGGCCGCCGGAGCTTCTTCTGTCTCTTGGCATCCATTAAAAGCTTTTTTCATCTTACGATATGGGTGATCACGTCTAAGAAATCTCCAATGCCCAAGGTAAACCGTCTTCTTTTCATGATGCAACTGAGTGTAGCATATGCCTTATTCACTTATAGGGCATGCTTTATGCCCCTTGACACTGTACCTGGACAAGTTACCGTATGCTGGAAAGTCGTTGATGGTGCAAAATAACATGGCACAAAGCTTGAAAGTGTCATGAGAATACCCATCAACTACATTAACACCTTCCACCCACAACATTTTCACGTCTTCAATCAAGAGACTTAGATAAACATCTAAGTCATTTCCCGGTTTCTTTGGGCCCGAAATCATCATAGACAACATCATGTATTTGCGCTTCATGCACAACCAAGGGGGCAGGTTGTAAATTATCAACAGAACAGGTCATGAACTATGAATACTACTCATGTTACCATAAGGATTCATTCCATCCGTAGCAAGTCCAAGCCTTAGGTTTCTTGGCTCATCGGCAAAATCCGGAAACATAGTATCAATATTCTTCCATTGCATAGAATCAGCAGGATGACGAACCTTTCCATCACGTTTCCTTTCATCATTATGCCATCTAAGATTCTTCGCATCTTTCGCATTGGCAAACAATCGCTTGAACCTTGGAATTATTGGAAGATACCACAACACCTTCGCAGGAGGACCCTTTTTTCTCACATCATCAAGATCATCGTCATCATCACCACCCTTCACTTTGTATCGTGATAACCCACATTTGGGGCAATCATGATTGTCTTCATGAACACCGGTGTACAATATGCAATCATTGGGGCATGCGTGTATCTTCTTATACTCCATACCCATCGGACACAATACCTTCTTGGCCTCATAGTTACGGTCAGGCAATGTGTTGTCCTCCGGAAGCAAGTCTTTCAACACTTCAAGCAATTCCGTGAAGCTTTTATCGGTCCAACCATTTCTCGCATTCACAAAAACCAATTTTAGCACCGCCAACAACCGTGTATGAGTAGTACACCCTGGATATAAAGGCTTATCCGCATCACCGTACAACCTATCATACACATGAGCTCGATGAAAAGATTCTTGTCCAATATCACGGATCATGTCCTCTACTCGATCATCCTCCATATCTACGTCAACGTCCTCACTTTGGGAGACACTTGCCGTACTACTCAACAACACATCACCATGCCATATCCATCTTGTATAACTCAAGCAAATCCCTTCACAAATCAAACGAGTACGTATATCCTTCACCGTACATTTCCTCGTATTCAAACAGTTGACACAAGGAAAATAGAACATTCCATTACTATTAGGAACATTCCTTTGAGCAAATTCTATAAATTCTCCCACCCCCTTCAAATACTCAGCACTAGTGTACTTACAAACCATCCAACTACGATCCATAACTAGATAGGTTCTGTAGATATACAAAACATATATCCAAGGCGTTTAAAAATTATTTCAAATTTACATCATTTTCAGGTTTCTTAAGACAAAAGAAATAAGCAGATGAAGATAAATTAACAAAAAAGAATTCCAATGAGCAATATATTGTTGATGTTCCATGCTACAAGAAACTCTAAATTTCTTCCCATTTTGAAATAGGTCATGATAGCAGAAGAAAAACAAGAGAAAACACAAAACCCACGACCAGAAATAGAGACATTCCAAACAACTCAAACTCACGGTTTCAAGTTTCAACTACAGAGACTACAGTTTCAACATACACTCAAAACCAAAAATTAAAAAAAAAATGTGCCCTAAAGACTTACCAGAAATAGGTGCTCGCGTGGTGGTGGGGAGGGGAGCTCGAGTGGTGGCCAATGTTCGATGTGGTTACTGAGAGCAGAGGGACAAGGAGAGTTAGTGCGTGGGAAGGGGAAAGAGAAATGTCAAGTTATTGCAAAGAATGAGCGGAAAGACAGAGTTAGGGTTAAGAGTGTACCTCATGGTGGTGGCGAAGAAGCCCTCGCGGTGGTTGCGGTGGAGATGAGCTCGCGATTAGGGAAGAGTGAGAGTGATAGTGAGAGTCGAGAGTGAGAGTGAGAGTGAGAATGAGCATGATGAAAAGAGAAGAACAGAGACGTACAGAGCGAAGTGAAGAAGGCACGCGAGTGTAAACGTTATAATCAAAAACCAAAAATAAAACAACATTTTACGTTAGTTGTTTGTAACAATTGACGTTAAAGGTCATCTATTTAACGTCAGTTGTATTAAACAACCGACGTTAAAAATAAATATTTTTTATTTAAAAACACTTTTAACGTCAGTTGTTGAAGACAACCGACGTTAAAAGTGTATAAGTTTCTGTAAAAACATTCATTTCTTTGATTACTGTGCTACTAACCCATGACTACTGTGCTACTTACCCATGCACATTGTAACTTAATCCTCTTAATGAGCATTAAGTTTATAGATCAGTTTTCAAGAAAATCAGCTAGTCTCTCTTCTCTATATAAAGTACCATTCTTATGTATCAGTCTGTAATACAGCCTCTTCTCTTTTCCTCTATATTTCGTGCGTTTTCTATTCTTTCACATTATGGCTCTATCATATTTGAGACTTTTGTTATTTCTTCCTATACCTAGACTTAAAGGTCTCTGTCTTAATGGTCAAAAAACTTCTGAGGTTGAGTAAATCACGTAACATGGATGGTAAGGTTGGGTGAATCTCGTAATGTGATTCGCTCACCTTATTTCATCCCATTCGTCCCCTTCACTCTGCTTTCGCTGCAAGTGACTGTGGATTCAGATGGAGCATCAAGGAATTCAAGTGAGGGAGGAGATGCATCCATTGGAGTTTCTTAGGACAGGACTGAGAAGAAAAAATGATGTTGAAGCAGAAACTTTTTTATATTTTAGGGCTATGTTGCAGAAATTTTTTATCTTATAATCGTGTAATTGTAACTTATGAATCGCTTCAATGAGATACGATTTGATTATACATATATAACTTGTTTTATGTTAAGTGTTTATTTATTTTAATTTGCACAAGAATTTGTTTACTAATTCAAGCTAATTAATTAAGATTAAAAATAAACTTGTTTAAAAAAAAAGTTTTGAAATAAACTGCACTATATGGAGTGACATGCGTTAAGAGTGACAACAGGGAGATGACAACGAAAGAATGATAGGAATGCATTTTAGAGAGGAATATAATTATTTAAGTCAGTTATTTATTTAACTGACATAAAAATCACACTTTTAACGTCAGTTGTATAAACAACTGACGTTATTAATAATTCTTACAAACCACTTTTAACGTCAGTTCATTACACAACTGACGCAAATAGAGATTTAATATTTACAAAACTGCCACCGCCTCATTTTTAACGTCAAACATATGGTCAACTGACATAAAACATTCCCGTATATTACATTATTTCCACTAGTGTGTATTAAACTATATATATATATATATATATATAATTACCATTAGTTTAAATATAAAAAAACACTTTAGCTCACCACTGTCTACCTCGACCTCTCATCAACAAACTCGTCGGTGTCCGAGCGAATATGTGTTTGCTCAAAGACCGTAGGGAATCAACGGATTGAGCTAGCTCTCCTGCCTGCAACCGACACACCAATAAAATCAATTAGTTATAAAACAAATTTTTAATAAAAATATACAGTTTATAAATAATGTTATTTATATATGCATACCATGTAAATGGCATGCTGCATGTGGCTAATAGAACCACCAGTGTGCATGCTCCCACCCTTCTCGGAAGCCCGATTTCTCTTCGCCTGTTCACACGTCAGCTTGTAAGCTGGAGTGTCCCAGTACGCACACAGTTGGAGCAACTGCTCGGTCGTCAAAGATAGCACGTGTCTGAGGTAGACTCCGGTAACCAGCGCACAAGCTCCTGTTAAAGAAAAAATTAATAATAACATTATACAAAAGAATATATAAAATAAATGGAAAATTACATGAACTAATAAACAAGTACTTACCTCGAATCGTTTGAAGATACAATCTCGATCCTCCCCGGGGATCACCCCCATGATGGCCAGAAGCGACGATACTGTGCCTTGATGGCGAAGGTAACGTACTTCGATCCCACTTTCGATGGGATGAAGCTGAAAAATTCATAATGTTATTAAATCAACAATATGACAACCAACAAATATATGCTTATTAAATAGTAATTATTTAAAAACAACATTAAATTAAATTAAACTTACGATCCAGAAACAGGACGGATCCATGGTCAATCCTCAGGTGCGGGAACCCTACCCACTCAGGTAAGTCCTCAGCAGCGACCAACTGCTGCACAGACGGTGATGATGGTATGGCCGTGTCGTGACCGTATACGGCCCCGGATGATGAGGATGGAATGGTCGTGTCCGACTGTGGCATCATCCCAGGAGTCGGCATAAATGATAATCCTGCTGGGTGTGTGGACGGCGCGGTCGATGATTATGGTGGTGCTGGGTGTGGGTGTGGTGTGGGTCCAGTAGGGGGCGGCGAGCTAGTGCGCGTCGTGGCGCAAAGCGAGTGGAGGTCTGGACATGGGTGAAGGGTGGGGTAGTGTGGGTCGGGGATAGTGTAGTATGGGTAGGGGATGATGTAGTATGGATCAGTGAGGGTATAGAATGAGTGGGGGATGGTGTAGAATGGGTGGGGGAGGCTCCTGTAGGTGGCAATAGGGTAGGTGCGGTAGGGATGGGGGTGGGTGCGGTGGGTACGGAGGGACCTCTAGGAATGCGAGCAAGCACCTGGGACTTCACGGTGTATCATCCCCGCTTAGCCTTCCCTTTCCCCTTATCACCGCTAGGCGGTGGGGGGCGGGGCGACTGTCCTCATGATGCTGACATATCTATTTTTCTAGTACAATTACAAATCAGTGTAAAAACAATAAGTAATCGACATTTAACAGTCTAATCTAAGCAAGTATTTTTATAGAACAATAGTTGTCAAGTATTACATTATATTTCATAAGCAAATATTTAAAATACAATAAAAATAACATAATAGTAAACTTCCTATTCAGACTTGGTATCGTCATCTGATTGTAAGTCCGACTCTTCTTCTTCTTGCATTGAGTCATCACTCTGGATTTCTTACTCTGATGATGCATGCATGGATGCCTGATTACCAATGACCACTTCTTCCCCTTCATCTGCAGATCCCAACATGCCAGTAATACACTTGACCTCAATTACTTCATTGACATGTGACGATTCATCCGCCTGGAATGGCGGCTCATCCTTTGCATCATCGATTTCTATGCGACCCCTAGGCTTGGTAGTGACTGCAACACACCAACCTCGTTTGTCTGTTCTCATTGCTGGATAAGGGACATAATAAACTTGTTTTGTATTCTGAGCAATTATAAACAGATCAAACTGTTGATATCGTCTATCCATGCGAATGTCCATAGTTCGATACTTGGGATCCACTTTTGTGCCTGTCCTCGATGGATCAAACCAGTTACAATAAAATAAGACTACTTTTTTAGGATAAGTAGTAGTATTGTATTGTAACTCGTATATGTGTTTTATGACCCCATAAAAATCACCGGTACCTTCACCCTGTACGACAACCCCGCTATTAATTGTCTTTTTGCCTACGTTTCATTCATCTGTGTGGAATTTGTACCCATTAACAAAGTATGTATGCCATGATGTAACACAGCTATAGGGCTTATACGCTAAATCTCTCAAGTGTTGATTAGTCACGCTTAACGGTTGTTAATACACCTACGAAAAGGTAAGTCATATTAAATAATTACTTTTTTCAAGAAGCAAAATTAAGCTTAATATAGTGTATGCATCGTCATATTACACTTACTTGTTGCTTGAACCATTCAGGAAAATCTGCATGTGTACGAGCAGAACCATCTTGTTCACTAAATTGATTAATTTGAAGGAACACACTGACAAATAAAATGTGTACTTTGTGTTAAAGGAGAAATTATAACAACATGTGATACATTATTTCAAAAATAGGTCGTTAAGACTTACTCATGGTATGGTTTCATCTCTGTGCAATTTATCAAGACATGTACATGGGCCGATGCATACTCCTCATCAGTTAACCAGTAAGTAAGCTCCTTGCCGGCAAAGATGACGGCGGAAGGTTAAATACGGATAGCATATAAGGATACCCTGTATTATCAGCATCTACCTCATTCCTAACATGTCTTGGTGCCAACATAAAGTTGTTGAAATAGTGGGAACACAAATAGGTTGTCTCACGTTGTAAGTAAGACGCACAGATTGATCCTTCCACCCTAGCCTTGTTTTTAACTGATCGTTTTGAGTCACCCATGAATCTAAGTAATAAAAAACATCGTTGACAAGGCATTATTCAATGGTCGCTAATTATTTAAATGCCAAAATATAATAAAATTACCTTTCAAATGGATACATCCACCTATATTGTACCGGTCCACCAAGCCTCGCTTCATATGCAAGATGGACAGGGAGATGTTCCATTGAGTCAAAAAATCCTGGGGAAAAACCCTCTCCATCTTGCACATAATTATTGGAATGTTTTCTTACATCTTCGCCAGACCATCCGCTCTTAAAGTTGCAGAGCATATATCTTTAAAGAAATGACTAATTTCTGTAAGCGGGTTCGAAACATGCTGGGACAGCGAGCCGAAAGCAATAGGAAGCAAACACTCCATGAATACATGACAATCATGACTTTTCATCCCATGAAGCCTCCCTGTTCTTACATCAGCACATCGTGCAAAATTAGAGGAATAACCATTAGGGGTCCTAAGGTCTTTTAACCACCGACAAATTGACTTCGCTTCATCGGCGGTTAGAGTGTAACAAGCTTTTGGTTTGACCATTTTTCCATTAGACTGTGGCTTCAGCTCCAAATCTTTTCGTCCATAGTACAGTGCTATGTCCATCCTTGCCTTCTCATTGTCCTTCGTCTTGCCAGACACATTCATAACCGTGTTAAAAATGTTGTCAAAGAAATTCTTCTCAATATCCATCACATCAAGGCTATGTCTTAACAGATTATCCTTCCAATAGGGTAGTTCCCAAAAAATACTTTGTTTTGTCCAGTTATGCCATTCTCCATACCCCGATAATTTTGACACACCGACTTCAGTGACTTTAAGAAGATCCCTAACCCGGCCCTATATTTGTTTAGGAGTCAACAAAGGTGGTGGACCTTCCTCTTATGTCTGATTCTTTTTGAATGCTCGGACGTTTCTTCGGAAGGGATGGTCGGGATCTAAGAACCGACGATGAGAATCAAACCAGGAACTTTTGCCACCATATCTAAGGGTAAAAGCCTTTCCATGTTCTATGAAATATGGGCACGCCGATTTACCGTGGGTCCCTCAACCAGAGAGCATGCCATATGCAGGAAAATCATTGATAGTCCACATCAATGATCCCCTCATCATAAAGTTTCGCTTATTTGAAACGTCATAAGTCAACACACCGTCCCACAACTTCTTCAGATCATCGATCAGAGGCTGCAAATATACATCTATCCCAGCCTTCAGATTAGATGGTCCCGGTATGAGACAAGTCAGAAACATATATGGTTTGACATGCACATCTCGGGAGGAAGATTGTACGGTGTAACAATCACTGGCCAACATGAATATGGTGAGGCTGACACCTGAGTGTACGGTATAAAACCATCTGAACACAACCCAAGTCTCATATTCCGAGGATCTGCTACAAAATCAGGATGAACCCGATCGAAGTGCTTCCAAGCTTCACCATCAGAAGGGTGGCGTATGATGCCCAGAATTCTTCTATTCTCATTATGCCACCTCATTTGTCCCACAGTTTACGTTGATGAAAACAGTCTCTACAACCTTGGAATTACTGGTAGATAGAATATTGCCTGCGCAGGAACTGGTTTCCTCTTACTATTGTCACTACTTTGAACGCGGTACCTGGGTGTCTGACAAAATTTACATTCTTCCAACGCACTGTTGATTTTACATGATGTTTCCTGTACATATTTGCATGCATTTTTCATATAGATTAGGCATTCTTTAGTTGATTTTAGTTAGATTTTCCCTTGGAACGGGTGAAGCGGTTTCTTGGTGTTGTTTTGCAGGAATTCAATGTAAAAATGATCAAAATCAGCCATGGTGGAGCTTGGATGAAATAGAGCTTGAAAAGTGAAGAATATGAGCCAAACAGAGCCCATCACGTCCTGGCCGTGATGACCATCACGGCAAGTGATCAAGCAGAGCAGAAGGCAAAAGTCAGAGGCTGTCACGGCCTGCCCGTAATAGACATCACGGCCGTGACTAACCAGAAATTTAAGGGTTCGCGTCGCGAACAATTCTCTCGCCTCGCGAGAGTCAAAAACCTAAAAGCGTGCCCACTCCAGAACGCGTCACGGCCAGCCCGTGATGGCCATCACGGCCGTGACGCGCAACAGACCTATAAATAAGAACGCAGCAGACAGAACTTGGGAGTTTTTGGGGGTCCATTTGAAGGCATTTGGAGGCTGCAGCTGGGCTAGGGTTTCAACCCTAGAAGGGAGCCAAGAGGGGTTGCTTTGAAGAAGAAGGAAAGCTCCCATGGGGCCTCTCCTCTCCTCTTCCTTCCTATTTCTCTGGTTTGGTTTTCTTGGTTTTATGAGTAGTTAAATCCCTGTGTTGGGATTAGATGTAATCAAACCTATGTTTATGTATTTATCTTGACTGATTAATCTATGTTCATGTCTTCGTATTAGTGGTTATTTTTCTGTGCTTAATGCTTGTTGTGGCTAGCACCCCCATTACTTGATTTGTGTTTTGGTATGCAATGGGAACGTTCGTATCATAACCGGAATTGAATTTAATCACCTAGTAAGCCTTGTATCTAGGAATGGAACTAGGTTTATTAGTAATCGCGTAATCCCTAATCTTAATGCAAATTCGTTAATCTAGGCCACCTAAGGAATTAGGGTCTATTAGTGGATTTAGGCTCTTGCCATCCTAGGAATCGGGGTTTGAGTAATTTAGTGGATTGATTTTAATATCTGAAGCATGAATGGGAGGTATCTAGTCCTGATAGTGCATGAGTTAGAGGTTTGGTGAAGTCTAGTCCCAACATATCCTTTCTGCACTCCAAGTGTTTGTCAAAAGTCCCCAAAAAGACAAAAAGATTTTATTCCTTTTCTTTTGTTTGTTTTGATTTCTCTGTTTAGTCTAGATAGTTGATGAGCTTGTGAATTGGTACTTGACATCCAATCCCCGTGGATACGATAAACCGGTCTTACCACCGTATTACTTGCACGACTGGGTATACTTGCCCAGATTCGTTCAACAAGTTTTTGGACATTTTTATCTTTTATTTTTCTGTATATATTTGATCTTTTTGTTTTGAGTTCTGTTTTTGCAAGGTGGACAAAAGTCATGGAAAATTTTTATTATCCACCTGATGAGGAAGCCTCACGTCACGCTTTGGAGGACAACTGGTGTTTGGGAGATATCATGGATTTGATGGATCATTACTCCCGCGCAAGTTGATTATACGACGGGAAGGCTTACATATAACTTCTCCGTGGAGGATTGGGAAACCTTTTGTTCATATTTGCCACCTCCACCACCATGTATGATTCCCATAGAGCCACATGAAGCAGAATTTGAGAAAAATCTGGTTATGGGAATGGATCAAATTGAAGATGAAGTGGTGGTGATAAGTGAACAACAACAAGAGGAATTACCTTCCACACATCCTTGGAGAGAAACAAGTGAGAAGGCGGTGCATTTGGAAAGTACTCCCTCCACCATGCTTGCTGAATTTTCTGCATTAAATAAATATGTTGGCTTGCATGCATGTGTGGATAATGGTAAGTTAGCCCCTTCCACTTGTTTGTCACACTTCCTCTTGAAAATTCCACTTGACCCGAGAGGAAGTGAATTTATAATTGCAAAGGTCAATGGATATTTCACCCAATGGATGGGTGGAATTGAGAATAAAGTTATTTTACTTTGCTACAATCACCATCCCAATTTCCATTTGATCCGGGAGGAGGATCCAGGTGATGCTTTTCAATAAGTCAAGCTAGTGACATTAAAGAAGCGCTCATTGGGAGGCAACCCAATTTTTCTTTTCCTTTTTCCTTTTTCCGTTTTGTTTAGTTAGATTTGTTTTTGACTTTTAAACTCTTGAATAATTTGAGAAGATCAAGAGTTTTCTTTTACTAATAAAATTGCCAAGTGATTCCAGGGTAAGAAGGAAGGAGGGAAGAGCAAGAAGACAAGAAAAAGCAACCCAACTTTCAAGCAGTTTCTGACTGAAATGAAAGTCAACACCCGCTACCGCCTCGGTAAGCCGTTCCAAATTTTTTGCTTTATTTTATTTTTCTTTCCTTTCTCCAACTTGATTGTTTACATTGGGGACAATGTAAATTTTTAAGCTTGGGGTAGGGGTATTTTGCATTTGCATTTTGCATGTTGCATTCATATAGTTTTGCATGATAGTTTGCATGATCACATTATTAGATTACCCTTGCTTAGATTTTGTATCCGATTGTGAGAACTAAGTGCCCAATAATTTGAGATAGTGAATTGTTGAACCCAATTTGTTATTCTTGTGATATGGCTGCAAATGAAAATGTTTGAGATAATCTTGGATAGTTGATAATTAGCATATGGTTCTGAAGATTTTTGTTTTTCATTGATTCTGAACTAAAATGTGAGATTTTGAGCCATAAAGGGGTACTCACTAAAATTTTACCCCATTCTTTGTGTTAGAGTGTTATTCCTCTTGGTCTGTTTTCTCTAGAACTTGACTTGAAACCATTTTGAAGCTTAAAAATTTTTTGGAAACATTTTTGAAAATGATTGAGGCAATAGGTATTTTTCTGGCCTTCTGAGCTTTGAATGATGAAATGCTACCCCTTAGTTGCCCAATTTTGAGCCTGAAAGAATAGAAATACTTTTCTTGGTACCCTGAAATATTTTGATAAATATGTTTGATAGGGACCTTCTAAAGTATTACAAAAGGGTGAAAAAGGTAGTTGAAAAAAGTTTGGGAAAAGAATCAGAAAAAAATAATTCTCTTGATTTGAAAAATCTCCCCTTCTCCAAATAAAAGAAAAAAAAATAATATAAAAATAAATAGAGAAGGGGATGACAAAAAGAAAAAGAAATGAAAAAAAAAAACAAAAAGAAAAAGAAAGAAAAGAAAGGTGGAAAAATGAATTGAAAACCCAATAATGTATTTTAGAAGGTCATGTTTGAAATGTTGATACTATGTAGCCTTTTGAAATGTCCTTTTCTTGTTATCCCCACCTAACGATTAATCCCATGGCCATGTTACAACCAAATAAAAGACCTCTTGATTCTAAATTGTTTTCATTAATAAAGTAGAGATGTGGTTGATAGTCAAGACTATGGTAGGATTCATTCCTTGAGGAAAATTGAGCGAAATGTCTTATCCCCTAAACACTTGAGTGAGGTGAGAAAAGAGAGCCAAGCAAATAAACAAGCTTGGGGTGAGCTTCAAGTGAGAAAGAGTGCCCAAATCAGTGAGAACATGAGTCTAAGGAACCTAAGCCTCTAATTGGACTTGAATTGATTGTCTCTTGCTGAATTGTTTGAATTGCCTATTAGAGACAATCAATTCAGCACTCTTTCAAGTCCAATTAGAGGCTTAGGTTCCTTAGACTCATGTTCTCACTGATTTGGGCACTCTTTCTCACTTGAAGCTCACCCCAAGCTTGTTTATTTGCTTGGCTCTCTTTTCTCACCTCACTCAAGTGTTTAGGGGATAAGACATTTCGCTCAATTTTCCTCAAGGAATGAATCCTACCATAGGCTTGACTATCAACCACATCTCTACTTTATTAATGAAAACAATTTAGAATCAAGAGGTCTTTTATTTGGTTGTAACATGGCCATGGGATTAATCGTTAGGTGGGGATAATAAGAAAAGGACATTTCAAAAGGCTACATAGTATCAACATTTCAAACATGACCTTCTAAAATACCTTATTGGGTTTTCAATTCATTTTTCCACCTTTATTTTCTTTCTTTTTCTTTTTGTTTTTTTTTTCATTTCTTTTTCTTTTTGTCATCCCCTTCTCTATTTATTTTTATATTATTTTTTTTTCTTTTATTTGGAGAAGGGGAGATTTTTCAAATCAAGAGAATTATTTTTTTCTGATTCTTTTCCCAAACTTTTTTCAACTACCTTTTTCACCCTTTTGTAATACTTTAGAAGGTCCCTATCAAACATATTTATCAAAACATTTCAGGGTACCAAGAAAAGTATTTCTATTCTTTCAGGCTCAAAATTGGGCAACTAAGGGGTAGCATTTCATCATTCAAAGCTCAGAAGGCCAGAAAAATACCTATTGCCTCAATCATTTTCAAAAATGTTTCCAAAAAATTTTTAAGCTTCAAAATGGTTTCAAGTCAAGTTCTAGAGAAAACAGACCAAGAGGAATAACACTCTAACACAAAGAATGGGGTAAAATTTTAGTGAGTACCCCTTTATGGCTCAAAATCTCACATTTTAGTTCAGAATCAATGAAAAACAAAAATCTTCAGAACCATATGCTAATTATCAACTATCCAAGATTATCTCAAACATTTTCATTTGCAGCCATATCACAAGAATAACAAATTGGGTTCAACAATTCACTATCTCAAATTATTGGGCACTTAGTTCTCACAATCGGATACAAAATCTAAGCAAGGGTAATCTAATCATGTGATCATGCAAACTATCATGCAAAACTATATGAATGCAACATGCAAAATGCAAATGCAAAATACCCCTACCCCAAGCTTAAAAATTTACATTGTCCCCAATGTAAACAATCAAGTTGGAGAAAGGAAAGAAAAATAAAATAAAGCAAAAAATTTGGAACGACTTACCGAGGCGGTAGCGGGTGTTGACTTTCATTTCAGTCAGAAACTGCTTGAAAGTTGGGTTGCTTTTTCTTGTCTTCTTGCTCTTCCCTCCTTCCTTCTTACCCTGGAATCACTTGGCAATTTTATTAGTAAAAGAAAACTCTTGATCTTCTCAAATTATTCAAGAGTTTAAAAGTCAAAAACAAATCTAACTAAACAAAACGGAAAAAGGAAAAAGGAAAAGAAAAATTGGGTTGCCTCCCAATGAGCGCTTCTTTAATGTCACTAGCTTGACTTATTGAAAAGCATCACCTGGATCCTCCTCCCGGATCAAATGGAAATTGGGATGGTGATTGTAGCAGTAAAATAACTTTATTCTCAATTCCACCCATCCATTGGGTGAAATATCCATTGACCTTTGCAATTATAAATTCACTTCCTCTCGGGTCAAGTGGAATTTTCAAGAGGAAGTGTGACAAACAAGTGGAAGGGGCTAACTTACCATTATCCACACATGCATGCAAGCCAACATATTTATTTAATGCAGAAAATTCAGCAAGCATGGTGGAGGGAGTACTTTCCAAATGCACCGCCTTCTCACTTGTTTCTCTCCAAGGATGTGTGGAAGGTAATTCCTCTTGTTGTTGTTCACTTACCACCACCACTTCATCTTCAATTTGATCCATTCCCATAACCAGATTTTTCTCAAATTCTGCTTCATGTGGCTCTATGGGAATCATACATGGTGGTGGAGGTGGCAAATATGAACAAAAGGTTTCCCAATCCTCCACGGAGAAGTTATATGTAAGCCTTCCCGTCGTATAATCAACTTGCGCGGGAGTAACATGATCCATCAAATCCATGATATCTCCCAAACACCAGTTGTCCTCCAAAGCGTGACGTGAGGCTTCCTCATCAGGTGGATAATAAAAATTTTCCATGACTTTTGTCCACCTTGCAAAAACAGAACTCAAAACAAAAAGATCAAATATATACAGAAAAATAAAAGATAAAAATGTCCAAAAACTTGTTGAACGAATCTGGGCAAGTATACCCAGTCGTGCAAGTAATACGGTGGTAAAACCGGTTTATCGTATCCACGGGGATTGGATGTCAAGTACCAATTCACAAGCTCAGCAACTATCTAGACTAAACAGAGAAATCAAAACAAACAAAAGAAAAGGAATAAAATCTTTTTGTCTTTTTGGGGACTTTTGACAAACACTTGGAGTGCAGAAAGGATATGTTGGGACTAGACTTCACCAAACCTCTAACTCATGCACTATCAGGACTAGATACCTCCCATTCATGCTTCAGATATTAAAATCAATCCACTAAATTACTCAAACCCCGATTCCTCGGATGGCAAGAGCCTAAATCCACTAATAGACCCTAATTCCTTAGGTGGCCTAGATTAACGAATTTGAATTAAGATTAGGGATTACGCGATTACTAATAAACCTAGTTCCATTCCTAGATACAAGGCTTACTAGGTGATTAAATTCAATTCCGGTTATGATACGAACGTTCCCATTGCATACCAAAACACAAATCAAGTAATGGGGGTGCTAGCCACAACAAGCATTAAGCACAGAAAAATAACCACTAATACGAAGACATGAACATAGATTAATCAGTCAAGATAAATACATAAACATAGGTTTGATTACATCTAATCCCAACACAGGGATTTAACTACTCATAAAACAAAGAAAACCAAACCAGAGAAATAGGAAGGAAGAGGAGAGGAGAGGCCCCATGGGAGCTTTCCTTCTTCTTCAAAGCAACCCCTCTTGGCTCCCTTCTAGGGTTGAAACCCTAGCCCAGCTGCAGCCTCCAAATGCCTTCAAATGGACCCCCAAAAACTCCCAAGTTCTGTCTCGCGCGTCTTATTTATAGGTCTCATTGCGCGTCACGGCCGTGATGGCCATCACGGGCTGGCCGTGACGCGTTCTGGAGTGGGCACGCTTTTAGGTTTTTGACTCTCGCGAGGCGAGAGAATTGTTCACGACGCGAACCCTTAAATTTCTGGTTAGTCACGGCCGTGATGTCTATTACGGGCAGGCCGTGACAGCCTCTGACTTTTGCCTTCTGCTCTGCTTGATCACGGTCGTGATGGTCATCACGGCCAGGACGTGATGGGCTCTGTTTGGCTCATATTCTTCACTTTTCAAGCTCTATTTCATCCAAGCTCCACCATGGCTGATTTTGATCATTTTTACATTGAATTCCTGCAAAACAACACCAAGAAACCGCTTCACCCGTTCCAAGGGAAAATCTAACTAAAATCAACTAAAGAATGCCTAATCTATATGAAAAATGCATGCAAATATGTACAGGAAACATCATGTAAAATCACACTATCAACTGTCATTTGTGCCAGTATGAATACCATAATATAGCATGCACTCATTTGGACAATAATCAATCCTCTTAGTCCCCCAAGACTAGTTTCGACACCAACCGCTTCGCATCATAATAACTTTTTGGCAACAACTCTTTGAAGGGTGTCACATCTTGAAGCATTTTACAAAAGAACTCCAAACACTGCTCTGAGACATTCCAATTGGACTTACAAGCTAGAAGCCTAACATAAATTGATAATTTTAAATCTGACGCCTCTTCAAACAACGGCTTATTTGTCTCTAACAATAGATTGTAGAATCTCTGCGCCGATTCATTAGGAGGCTCTTCCATGTCATCAGACTCATCCGCCTCAAAATTCCCATGTTGCCCAAGACAATCATCGACCATCATATGCGTTGACCGGAGTTGTTCGACATATTCATCATGGTAGCCACTGCCTGATGCACCCATTTCAAGATCGTCACCACCGACTTCATTCAAATCAATATCCGGCAACTCCTCACCATGATCAGTCCATATCCAATAATTAGGCTTGAACCCACGTCGGTATAGGTGTAACTTCACGTCATCATCACTCAAAGCCGCCATACAATTGCACTTTGTGCACGAACATCTAATCCCCCCTCTTCGGCATAATCACAATGTTGCTTTGCTTTGGATATAAACTCCTCAACTCCAGCTACAAATGATTGTTTCAGAAGTCGTCTCCCAGACTCGTTCCTATCATACACCCAACTATGGTTCGAGGGATAATATTCCATCCTTCTGCATTTTCAGATAAATTGAAGTATTTTTAAACATGATACTATAACCCTGAATTGCTCCATTTCCTTAAAAGGTGTGGCCCTATCCCATTCGAGGAAAAAAAATTTCACCATTGTATTATACTAGCTACTCATCACTTCTCATGTCTTATAGCTGACGAAATTTCGGCAGCATCTCCCATCGGTCTCCAAGTACACGACTTGACCGCGGTGAGATACCACAACCAAGTATGGACCCGGAGAACAAAAGAAATGCTTCGACCTGAAATTTCATTGACTATTTAATAGATGAGAATCAACGAGTAATTAGTATATCAGTGGGCCAAACTGTCCCAATTGGACAATTCAAGATTCAATAAAATGAGCGATACCATGACCACGAGTACACATGCTAAATAATATTGAACCTTGAACGAGAATCTACGGTTTTTCTCAATTACGTATTAATTATATTATTCCTAAGTTATTTAATTAATTCATTATTTCACTTAATTACTTTTATTAATTAAAATTTATTTGTATCAATTTATGTGTTAGCTAAATATTATTAGCAACAATAAGAATTAAATTCCTACATTAATTATTATAAATCAAAATCAAAAAAACCCACAGAATCCGGCATTTCCAGCTCAACACTTATAATCGTACAATCAGTCCCAAAAACACATAACTACTGTTTTTAAATTACAATATTTGCAACATATATGTATCATATCATTTTTTTTAAAGAAGATGCTTATATATAACATTAACTAAACCCTAAGGTCAGGATTACAATCAGGAAAAACATGAAACATATAAAATGCCTAGTATACAAAATAGATTTCCTAGCTAGGTGATGTGCATGCACATTGACAAATATATATGTATCACGTCATTAAACACTACACAATTTCAAATAAATTAAAAAAATATAGAAACCTGGCAGTGCAGACAGTAGGGGCTCCTAGGCAGTGGTGGTGATAATGGTAAGAGCAACTACTTAACAAACAAACATTAAACACTTAATTAATAACCATTAAACACTTAATTAACAAACATTTAACATTAATTAAAAATTAAACAAATTGCATAAAAAAAACTAAATACCTAGCTCTAGGGTTGCTGCTGGCAGTGGGGGAGGAGGTTGTGGTGGTGGCGGCTGGCGGTTCTGGCAGTGGGGGAGGTAGGACACTGTGGTGGTAGTGGTGGTGACGCGTGCGGTGGTTGAGGGGTGGCGCACGGATGACGAAATAGGATGTGGGGCTGGAGCGAGCGGAGAAGAAGGAGAGAACAGAGAAGGAAGAGAAGAGAAGAAGAGAGGTGGAGGTGTGGTGGTGGTGCGCGCGGTGGCAGAGAGAGGTGAGGGGTGCCCGGTCGCGGTGAGAGAAGAAGAAGAAGAAGAAGAAGAAGAAGAAGAAGAAGAAGAAGAAGAAGAAGAAGAAGAAGAAGAAGAAGAAGAAGAAGAAGAAGAAAGAGTGATAAGAGAGGGAAAAGAGAGGAAGAAAGGAAAAGTGAGGGAGGGAGAAGGGTTCTTGCCACTAAAAGACCCGATTTCCGATGGCCAAGTCCGTCGGTAATTCAAATTTTTGAATTCCGACAGATTGGTCCGTCGTTAATACAAAAAACAATTCCAACTGACAGGACCGTCGGTAATTACCGACGGGCTAGTCCGTCGGTAGTGCCACGCGCCAAATTTTCCCCCTTCGCGCCACTTTTTTCGACGGAATTACCGACGGATATTCCGTAGGTACCATTACCGACGGTCGTTCCGTCGGAATTACCTGTGACTTTTCACGTTCTAACTTAGCGACGGCAAAAGCCGTTGGAAATTTCCTAGTTACCGACGGACCTGCTGTCCGTCGAAAATTTTCCGTCGGTAATATCCCATTTTCTTGTAGTGATAAGGGAATTCAATTACAAAATTTTGGGTGGAAACATACACAAGTATAAAAGTCTCATTTAGTTTGAGTCTTTGAGGTAGAAAGAGAAGAATTCATGTTTACGCAGCAAATAGAGCACTTCCAACATTAGTGAGGACCATCCTTTCAATATCAACATCTCACTACTTATGAGCATCCTATAACTAATAGGAATTGACTGGATTACTCATTTCCTATCTCAAGGCCATGAAAAGGCAACAATACCCAGATTCCCAAAGAGCAATGAAGTAACAATTAACTTTGAACTGTCTTTTTATAGATATTTTATAAGAGTACAAACATATTCTATCTTACCAAGCCTATCTATAGATAAATTCAATTTGAATGCATGCAAAATAGAGGGAAAATTTGTAGAGTCTCACCGACACAACAATTAATGAACCTCCAATGAAAAATGGAGAATATTCAAAAATATTCTCTACAAAAAATGAAAAATGGATGTGCACTCCACTACCTCTGTTCCCGCACATTCTAAAACACATCAAAAAATATTCAATATATCAAATCCCATTAAGCAGCAACTATCATTGAAGTAATTACTAAAAGAGAAAACCAAATCACTTTGGGAGACAATACATGTACAATGATTAGCAAGTTCTAAATAAAGATGTACACTGAAAATATTGCACAGTTAAATTCAAACTAAATCCTGGTGAAAAATATTTGCCTTCTCAAGAGCTCCATGCAAGGTCTCATTATTGCCTGTTTTACAACCCTATGGATGCTTTACTTTTCACCCTTGCCCATTTAGGCATTGTAACTTGTCAAAGAAGCACCGTAGTAGGGGAAAAAAAGATTCTCTTATCTATTCAATTCTTATGGTATTATGTCCTTGTTTTTACTAAAAAATAATAAGTTTCATATTAGTTGTATCCCATCACCGTGTTCAACATCTATGACAATCATTTTATAGCTTACACTTACTTTTTATTAGTCATGACACTAACATGGCAAACTAAAGATATTTATCACATTATTTAATCAAGTAGCAACAGCTTACATCAATGATATTTTTGTTGGCCATGTGGATGTCGGTTTGAAGCTTTATTTCCCACAAGCCCCGAGATAGTGGCTTCCTTCAGCACTTGTTTCAAATTTCTTAACACTTTTTTTCAAGTAGGTATTTCAATAGTATGGAGCTGTGGCAGCCCATCTTCAGCATAATCAATGTGATTTAGAATAGCATGTGAATCCAATTAGGGAGGAACTTCCCAAACAAACCACTCAAAACAATAATGAAATAGAATAAAATATGCTGGCAAAAAGAACTTGAATAAATATATATTATTTTACCTGTTCCCTAAAAGAGCTTGAAGGTGGATTATCATCTTCTCATCTTGTTCTGTTTAGTTACCCCCACTTGATTCCTGGCTTCAGGTAATTTGTCCATCTAAGTCTGCAACTCTTAGTGCACCTTGAAAACTCTGAAAACCAAAAAGATCATTTAAGATCAAAGGAAAAGATCAATTAGAATTTACACTAGTGCAGAAAAGGGATTCTACATCGGAGTTTACACATCGGTTTTTAAGAAACCGATGTGTAAAACAAGGTGGTGGTATTTTTGAAATTAAAACCAAAGTATTACACATCGGTTTAGGGAATAACCGATGTGTAAAATGTTTCCACATCGGTTATTTCTAACCGATGTTTAAAATTAAAATAAAAAAAATTTAAAGTCAGAATTTTTAACATTCAACATCGGTTCTTTATGAACCGATGTGTAAAATAGTGATCAACAACATCGGTTTACTGTTAACCGATGTATAAAATTATAAATAAAAAAAATAGAAATTAAAATTTTACTTTTGCACATCGGTTTTAAATAACCGATGTATAAAATTATAAATAAAAAAAATAGAAATTAAAATTTTACTTTTACACATCGGTTTTAAATAACCGATGTATAAAATTTTAAAAAAAAATTGAGAAGTTAAAAGTTTAAGGTTTACACATCGGTTTTTGTATAACCGATGTGTATAATATGGTTAATCACATCGGTTTTAGGCATAACCGATATGTAATATTCCCAATTTTTATTCTGTTCCGCGCCCTATCCCTGCATTCTTCAGTTTCGAGTTTTGCTGAACCCTAAAACAGAAAACACTCCCTCCCTCCAGCTCGAAGTTCATCCCTACCGCTGCCTCCGCTAACACTCCCATTCTTTCTCTGCTAACGCGCGGCTCTCTCCTCGAAGTTCATTCCTCACCCTGTGCTGCAATATCTATTTTACTTTTTGGGCGTGCAGTGCTTTACCTTTGCGTTTGGATGCTCGCCCTCACCTCGCTCTGTCCGCTTGCCGCCATTGCTTCATTCTCTGGTGAGGGCTTCCTCCATTTTACTTTGCTTCACTTTCCCTTCACCTTGCTTCATTCTCCAGTATTCACTTTGTTCAGTTTGTTGTTGTGGTTCATTCACTGATGTGTATGGGTAATGGATTTTGCTGTTGTGATTAACTGATTTGGGTTTAGGGTTTTCCATATTCAATCTTCGGTTTCGTTCAAATTTTTTCTTGTTTTTCACTGGGTTTTGCCTTGGTTTTAGGGGGTGAAGGAGGTTGGAAGGGTTTCCTGTTTCTACACTCTTTTCTCTTGGCTGGTGTTGGTCTCATGGTTATGCTTTCTAGCATGTCTTACTCTGGCTGGTTTTACTCTTAGCCTCTCATACTTATATTTTTGTATTTTTGCTTTTCAGGTACCTTGAATGCTAGGAGCAAGTTATCAAGTGCATCAACATTCTTTGGAACTTTGTATTTGAAAGTTGGAGGCTTGGAGCAGTGGCCTTAAAGACTTTTGTCAAGATATTCAGTCTCTATAACTTTTATTGTGTTAATTGTTAAGTGTCTGCATAGTAAATTCTAGACGGGTGCACTCTCCCAACGCAGTTCCAGCCGCGCCGCCATCTCCGCCACCACAGGTAGCTTGGATGAAAACATCTCCTTTCTTCTTCTTTTTATCTTCCTCAGTTTTAGCATGCTACTCCAACCCCGAATTACCTTTATTTGGGACTGATATTAAAATGCTTTGAACATCAGAAGAAATTTAAATACTGGTATTTCTACCAATCATTGCCGCTGACCAACTTTCTTACTCTATTTGCAGAACAAGAAATTGACAGTTGTTATTTTCCTGGACTGTGGATTTGATTTGAGGAGTGTCCTTGACTCCGTTGCATAGTGCTACTGCCTCTGCTTTGTTCACTTCTCTGCTGTCTTTGCACAATAACAACTAGGCGTGTCTCTCAGAAGGTACGTTTTGGCTGAAAAGCTTTCATTGGAGTTTTAATGTATTTTCTTGAAAATTTATTTGATTCGAGAATATGCCCACAATAATTAGTAAAGCCTTAGTTTCCCGTTTGAGATGCAATACTAATGAGCGTATGTGTATGTGCTTAATGTACCGCTCATTGTGTTGGATCTTGAATTGTCCAAAGTTGGACAGTTTGGGAAAAAACTTTTTCTTAATTCAGTTAAAATAGTTATTCATTGATTCTAATGTTATATACTTGATGAAAGTTCGGATTGATAAATTTCCTTTCGTTCTCCGGGTGCATACTTTATCGTGGTGGATGTCATCGCGTTCAAGTAGTGTACGTCGGAGACGGAGGCTGGGAAATGCTGCCGAAATTTTGTCGAGTATGAGCAGGAGAGTTAAGGACTAAATGTTAACCGAATGTTGAAAAAGTTTCTTCTTGAATGGGATAGGGCCATACCTTGTCATAAGAAGTGGTTGATGAATATGTTGGACTAAGTACGAAGGTATTGGTTTAGTCATGGATCGCGGTTGGATGAATGCTAGACGGACAAGTGATGAGTATGAGAATGGAGTGGAAGATTTTCTACAGTTTGCAAAAACAAATGCTCCTGATAGTGGTAACGGAAGGTTTTATTGTCCTTGTGATAACTGTTTGAATGAGAGACGACTAGAAGCTGAGGAGATACGTGATCATCTTATTTGTGAGGGGATTTGCAAGAGTTATACAACATGGATATGTCATGATGAATCGTTAGACAGGCCGAGGGTGTCGGATAGAGAGGAAGTTGATGACGTGGAAATGGACGATGGACTAGAGGACATGATCCGTGATGTTGGGCAAGAGTCTTTTCGGCACGCACATGTGTATGATACTTTGTGCAGTGATGCGCAAGTGGCTTTGTATCCGGGGTGCACTAATTTCACACGGTTGTCAGCAGTGTTAAGATTGTTCAATGTGAAGGCGAGAAATGGGTGGAGCGATAAAAGCTTTACCGAATTGCTTGAGTTGTTGAAAGAAATGCTTCCAGAAGGCAACACATTGCCATCTCGAAACTATGAGGCGAAGAAGATATTGTGTCCGATGGGTATGGAGTATAAGAAAATACACGCTTGCCCCAATGATTGCATATTGTACGGAAAAGAGTTTGAAGAGATGCACGAGTGCCCCAGGTGTGGGGTATCACGCTACAAAGTGAAGGATGGTGATTCTAGTTGTGATGTGGTCACCAAAGGTCCTCCTGCGAAGGTGTTATGGTATCTTCCCGTGATTCCGCGGTTCAAGCGATTGTTTGCTAATGTAAATGACGCAAAGAACATTAGATGGCATGCAGATGAGAGGAAGTGTGATGGACAGCTTCACCATCCGACCGATTCTTTGCAATGGAAGAGAATTGATAGTTTGTTTCCGGATTTCGGCAATGAGCCCAGAAACCTCAGGCTTGGACTTGCTACCGATGGAATGAATCCATATGGAAACTTAAGTAGTATTCATCGTTCATGGCCTGTTCTCCTTGTAATTTACAACCTGTCTCCTTGGTTGTGCATGAAGCGCAAATACATTATGTTAAGTATGATGATTTCGGGTCCTAAACAGCCAGGAAATGATATTGATGTTTATCTGAGTCCCTTGATTGAAGACTTGAGAATGTTGTGGGATGAAGGCGTTGATGTGATTGACGGGTATTGCCGTGAGACATTCAGATTGCGTGCCATGTTATTTTACACCATCAATGACTTTCCAGCATACGGGAACCTGTGTGGGTATAGTGTTAAGGGGCATAAAGCATGTCCAATATGTGAAGAAGGAACATGTTACCATCAACTGCAACATGGAAGGAAGACGGTTTACCTTGGGCATCGGAGATTTCTCCGACGGAATCATCCTTATCGTAGATTGAGAAAAGCTTTCAATGGACTTCCGAAGAATGAAATTGCTCCGGTGGCCTTGACTGGAGAGCAAGTTTATGAAAGGGTGAACAACGCTAATGTTATCTATGGGAAGACCCAGAAGAAGTCTACCGAGAAGAAAATATGGAAGAAGAGGTCAATCTTCTTTGATCTTCCATACTGGTGCAAGCTTGATGTAAGACATTGTATTGATGTGATGCATGTAGAGAAAAATGTGTGTGACAGTTTAATCGGAACGCTTCTCAACATTCAAGGCAAGACAAAGGATGGTGTGAATGCTCGTCTTGATCTAGTTGCGATGGGTATACGAGAGCAGTTAGCTCCACTTAAAGTGGGGGATAAGAAGACTTATTTGCCCCCAGCATGTCATACTTTATAAAAAAAAGAGAAAAGAAGTTTGTGAATGTCTACGGGGAGTCAAAGTGCCACAGGGTTACTCTTCAAATATCAGAAGACTTGTCTCAATGAAAGATCTCAAATTAGTTGGCTTAAAGTCTCATGATTGTCATGTCTTGATGCAACAACTACTACCGGTGGCCATTCGTGACATATTGCCTAAAAAAGTCAGACATGCCATTACTAGGTTATGCTTATTCTTCAATGCTATATGTAGCAAGGTCATTGACACTAAAAATTTGGATGAGTTGGAAAATGAGGCAGCCATTGTATTGTGCCAATTGGAGATGTATTTTCCACCTTCATTTTTTGACATCATGGTTCATTTGATTGTTCGTCTAGTGAGGGAGATTAGATTGTGCGGTCCCGTTTATTTAAGGTGGATGTACCCGGTTGAGCGATACATGGAGATCCTGAAAGGATATATGAAAAATCCACACCGTCCCGAAGCATTTATTGTTGAAAGGTATGTTGCAGAAGAAGCTATTGAGTTTTGTATAGACTACATGTCAGAAGCGGAACCTGTAGGGCTTCCGAAGTCTCGTCACGAAGGAAGATATGATGGTAAGGGTACACGAGGTATCACTGTTAAGAGCATGGATCGGGAGGAAGTGCTTCAAGCACATTTGTATATATTGAATAACACTGATGAGGTTGAACCATACTTATGTGAGCATAAAAGCATCATCAATGAAACTTACCCTAGAATGAATGAAAAATGGTGTTTGAACAAGCATAACAAGACTTTCTTGAACAGGTTTAAAGAAAAAATTGCAAAGGATGGTACTGCTTCTGATACATTAAAATGGCTAGCACAGGGGCCTAACTTTGATGTCATATGCTGGAGTGGGTACGATATCAATAAGTTTTCCTTCTATACAAAGTCCCAGGATGACAAAAGTACTATGCAAAACAGTGGGGTTATGGTCGTCGCTGAGTCCATGCATTTCTCTAGTTCGAAAGATAAAAACCCTGTTATGGCATCAGTTTCATACTTTGGAATCATTGAAGAGATATGGGAGGTTGATTACACGAAGTTTAGAGTACCTGTTTTTAAATGTCAGTGGGTCGACAGTAACAATGGTGTGCAAACTGATGAGTTAGGATTCAAATTGGTGGACCTTAGTAAGGTAGGTAATAAAGAGGAACCTTTCATCATGGCATCCCAAGAAAAACAAGTGTTTTATATCCGTGATCCTTCTAACAAAAGGTGGTCGGTGGTTCTCCAGGGAAAAAACATGTATAATGGTAGTGAGGGAAATCACGATTCAACTCTTGATATTTATGATACTCCTTCTTTCTCAACACGAGTGCCTAATTTCAATGAGGAAAATGAAGTGGATGATGTACATGCTACTCGTAATGATCACCAAGAAGGGTTATGGGAGAACTTTACTAATTGACCACAAAGTAAGTTTAGTTTGATATTACTATCAAGTTTGGCATATTATATGTTTACGTTGATATTTATAAGTTATGTTTATGTACGTTGATCGATATTTATAAGTTATGTTTGATATTTATCCTGACATATTAACAAGTTTTTTGTTTTTGTTTTGTGTTTAAACAGGTATACATGGCTGATCATGAGGATATCCCTCCTTCATGCAAATGGTCGAGACCCCGTCTACCGGTAGAAAGGGTAGACGTGCCACACGGATGAGGCATTTGACTGCCAACCGTGGGTCAAATCAAAGGATAAGAGTAGACTTTGATAATAAACTCAATCCTATTGGGCCAATGGAAGATCAGTTTACCAGTTTTGTGGCGACCCTTGCTAGGAACAGGCCCAGTATACTCATTGATAGGTGGAGAGATGTACCGGCGGACGTGAAGGAGCAGATATATGGGAGAGTATTCTGTATCTATACTTCTACGTCCTCGTGTTTGTCTCGTATCTACTTTATTTTTATCTTAATAATATCATACAATGATTGTTGATTCTTTTGGTCTTAATGTAGTTGACCTTTGACATACCGGGATACATACGCTATGAAGAAGCGTTTCTTTGAAGTATCTTTGGAGAGCGTTGGAGGGCTTTTAAGGCCGACACAGGCGAATACTATATATTCAATCCAAAAAGTAAAAAGAACGCACTTGAGGTGTATCCGTTTCTTGACAAGACGACGTGGGATCGCTTTGTTCAGAGCCGACATGATCCCAGCTTTCAGGTTAACTTATTTGATTTGTCTCTAAATTTATGTAATTGCATTAATTTCATTTACTTATGTAATTTAATTGTCTTTTATTTATAACAGGAGAAGAGGAAAAAGGGGCAGGAAAACCAAAGCAAGAATCTCTACCCCCATGTCATGTCTCGTGGGGGATATAAAAAGCTTGTTCAGAAAATGGTTGAAGAGGAAAAGAAAGCACGTCAGGAAGCAGCATCTCAGGCGGATCCTAATGCTGAAAATCTTCCAGAGGTTGTTGATCCACCTCCACCCCCACGCCATCGTTCATGGAAGAGGGGCCGACAAAGAAAAACGGGACAATATACATCCGAGGAGGCCAGCCAAGTAGCTGAGAGGATTGTAAGTATAGTTTGTTGTAATTGTCATTTTAAGATTGTTACCGAATTGTAATATGACCTGATATTTTATGTGATAGGATGCCTTGGATGATCAGCTAACCCAAGGAACCTTTGTTCCTAGAGGACGCAATGATATCTTATCTACTGCCATCGGTAAACCAGACCACCCGGGCGGTGTCATTGGTGTGGGATGGGGAGTCGGCATTCGCCAATACCATGGTTCATCTTCACACCAATTCCACAGGGATGTTGAAGTAGATAGAGCACGACTAAAACATGAGATTGCAGCTGAGCTTCGACAGGAGATGGCCGAGCAGTTTGCCCAACAGATGGCAATATTGACTTCTATGTCCCAGCAAATGACAGCCGGTGTCCAACCCTCTGTCCAT
>CM061064.1:164800974-165028430 GCA_030762895.1 Sophora flavescens | reverse complement strand
GCGGCCATTGAGAAGTTGACAGTGAGTACAGACACAACCATTGACAAGTTAGCAACTCATACAGGGGCAGCGATTCAGAATCTTGAGACTTGGGTAGCATAACTTGCAAAGCAACTGAATGAGCGTCTTCCAGTATCCTTCCCAGGTAATACCGAGAACAACCCCGAGAGCCAATGCAATGTCGTGTCAACTCGAAGCGGTAAGGTGTTGGAGTCAAATAGGGGTGCAACTAGTTTTCGTGAAGTTGAAATACCAAAGCAACCACAAGTTGAAACAAAGCAAGCCAAGGAAGATGAGGTAGCTAGTGATAAAGTGCCCGAGCAAGGGGAAATTAAGATTAGTGGATGAAGAATTTCGTAGGAAGAAGTGGGTTGAGCCCAAGGATCTCCCTCCTTACATGAAGGTACCATATCCCGAGAGGTTGAAGAAGCCTTTGCAAGACAAGCAATTCAACAAGTTCCTTGATGTTTTCCTTAAGCTTCAAATCAACATTCCATTTACGGAAGCCTTGGAACAAATTCCATCTTATGCTCGGTTCATGAAGGAGCTTTTCTCCATGAAGCGGAACACAGTGGATGAGGAAACAATTGCTTTGACCGAGGAGTGCAGTGCAATCATTCAAAGGAAGCTACATCCTAAGTTGAAGGATCCGGTTTCTTTTAGTATACCATGCACCATTGGAGAGATGACTATTGGGAAGGTACTATGTGATCTAGGGGCAAGCATCAACTTGATGCCCCTATCTATGATGAGGAGACTTGGTATACAAGAAGCCAAAAAGCTTATGTTGTCACTCCAACTTGCAGATCGTTCAATCAAGTACCCCTACGTTGGTGAAAGTGGACAAGTTCATATTTCTGGCATATTTTATGGTGCTAGGTATGGGTGAAGATGCCGAGATCCTTCTCATATTGGGCAGGCCTTTATTGGCCATCGGCGTGCTTTGATAGATGTGCAACAAGGAAAGCTCACACTTAGGGTGCAAGATGAGAATGTTGTCTTCAATGTCTTTGAAGCAATGAAGCATCCAGTTGAGAGATCATGTGCCTATAATGTTGATGTGGTGGAGCCAATTGTAAAATCCTTAGCCACACAATAAGCCCATGGTTCTACACTTGCACAAGTGTTGGTAAAATCCCATGATGAAGATGAAGAAGGGGACATTTTGGGAGATGAGGATTATCTAGAGTGCTTGAACAATATGGAAGCCTTGCCAGGTATCCCAAAGGAAGAATGCCAAAAAGAAAAGCTTGACAAGGAAGGAGTGAAAGAAGACAACAAGACACTGGAGTTGAAACAACTCCTAACTCACTTGAGCTATGCATTTTTGAGTGAGGAGGGACATCACCCGGCCATCATTAGCAATGCATTACAAAAGGATGAGGAAGAAAAGCTCTTGAGAGTTCTGAGGGAACACAAATCCACCATTAGGTGGAAGATTTCAAATTTGAAAGGTATAAGTCACTCTTTATGCATGCACAATTATCTTGATGGAGGATGATTATAAACCGGTGGTTCAATCACAAAGACGGTTAAATCCCATCATGAAGGAAGCGGTGCGTAAAGAGGTGATTAAGATTTTGGATACCGAAATCATCTATCCGATCTCAGATAGTAATTGGGTTTGTCCAATTCATGTGGTCCTAAAGAAAGGTGGCCCAACCGTGGTGGTCAATGAGAATAATGAAATGATTCCAACAAGGACCGTCACGGGGTGGAGAGTTTGTGTGGATTATAGGAAGCTAAATGATGCAACAAGGAAGGATCACTTCCCTCTTCCTTTCATTGATCAAATGCTTGAGAGGTTGACCGGGTATGAATACTATGGCTTTTTGGATGGGTACTCTGGTTACAACCAAATTGTAGTAGATCCACAAGACCAAGAGAAGACAACCTTCACTTGTCCCTATGGAGTCTTTGCTTATAGGAGGATGCCTTTTGGATTGTGCAATGCTCCCATTACTTTCCAAAGATGCATGCTCTTTATTTTCTCGAACATGGTGGAGAAATTCATTGAGGTATTCATGGACAACTTCTTGGTCTTTGGGACTTCATTTGACAATTGCTTGAGGAACTTGGCTTGTGTGCTCAAGAGGTACCAAGAAACCAACCTTGTGCTCAATTGGGAAAAATGTCATTTCATTGTAAGGGAATGTGCAGTTTTGGGGCACAAAATCTCCCAAAAGGAATTGAGGTTGATATATCCAAGATTGAGTTGATTGAAAAAAATTCCCCCACCAACCAATGTGAAGGGGGTGAGGAGTTTCCTAGGACATGCCGGCTTCTACCGACGATTCATCCGAGATTTCTCCAAGATAGTGAAACCGCTATGTGACCTTCTTGTGAAGGATGTATCCTTTGATTTTAATGTTTCTTTTTTAAATTCTTTCAATACTTTGAAACATATGCTTGTTACCGTACCCATAATTACTACACCTATTTGGGAATTACCCTTTGAAATCATGTGTGATGCAAATGATTATGAAGTGGAGGCGGTTTTGGGTCAAAGGGTGGAAAAGTTAGCTCAGGTAATTTACTATGCAAGCAAAGTTTTAAATGAAGCACAAGCTAACTATTCCACAAATGAGAAAGAACTCCTTGCAGTGGTTTTTGCTTTATATAAATTTAGATCTTATGTTGTAGGGTCTAAAATTGTTGTTTTCACCGATCATGCGACCATCAAAACTTGATGACAAAACAAGAGCCCAACCTAGAAAAATTCGGTGGATACTTTTTTTGCAGGAGTTTGATCTTGAGATTAGGGACTGGAAAGGGTCGGAAAATGGAGTGGCGAACCACTTGTCGAGGTTTGTTAATCCCGACACCGAGGAGAAATTGTTAGACATAAAGGAAGAATTTCCTAATGAGAGATTGTTTGCAATTTTTGAAAAAGTTTCTCCTTGGTTCGCAGATACGGCCAACTTTAAGTCTTCCAAAGTGGTTCTGCAAGGTTGGACTATGCAATAAAAGAAAAAGTTCTTCTCGGATGCAAAGTACTACGTTTGGGAGGATCCTTATATTTTCAAGCAATGTTCGGATGGGATATTGAGGAGATGCATTCCTCATGAGCAAATCGGAAACGTGTTGTGCATTGCCGTAGCTCGGACTACGGTGGGCATTTTGGAGGAAAGAAGATCGTGGAAAAAGTCCTCCAAAGCGGGTTTTATTGGCCTATTCTCTTCAAAGATGCACACACTTTTGTGGAAAATTGTGATCATTCCCAACAGGTTGGAAAAATCTCAAGGCGGCATGAATTTCCTCTCCAATGTGTACTTGAGGTAGAGCTCTTTGACGTTTGGGGGATAGACTTCATGGGACCATTTCCACTTTCTTTTTCTTACCAATACATATTGGAAGCTGTGGATTATGTGTCAAAGTGGGTGGATGCAATTCCTGTGGAAAAATGACCCTATTGTGTTTTGATTAATGACCAAACTAACTTGAATTACACTTTGATTCACTAATTTATTGCCAAGTTTAAATGCTTGTATAAGATATCATCAGTGCAAGGAAAATGATGCAAACGATCAAAGGAGAAAAAGAAGGATCATGAAGGAATGTTTGAAATGAAGAATTACAAAGATGAATCACAAAGGATCTCAAACAATATTAGATTTTCATTTAATGAAATTTTTAAGTTTTTCTTTGTCAAAATAGCTCTCTCAAAAACAAATTAAAAAGGTTTTCATAAAGTAAAATGAACTTAGAATGAAAAATAATTAATTGAAAGTTCTATACATCTATGTGTACATCGATGTACTTTCAGTTAATAATTATCTTTTAATGAAAACCTATGTGTACATCAATGTATAAATAGTATACATCAATGTATACATCGATTGATTTTGACTGACTTGATAAAAATGAAAAACAAGCTTCAGTACATCGATTGCACAATCGATGTATAAGGTGAAACAGAAGCTAACACTTTTTGAAAGAAGCTTACAATCGATTCCACAATCGATGCATAAGGCAAAATTGAAGCCAACATTTTTTGTAATATGCATCCAATCAATTGGTACATCGATGTATACGAAGCAGAAGTTAAGTTTTTTGAAAATAATAGAACAATCGATTAGTACATCGATAAATAAGCCTAAACATAGTCAAAGACGTTTGAAACCAATTATGCAATAGATTGACCAATCAATGTAAAGACTTCTGGGCTGAGAATGCTTATGATTTTCAAGAACACAGTCAATGTATACATCTATGTATCAGTCAAAATCAGGAATTTCCAAGAACACAATCGATTTGACAATCAATGTATTCAGTTATAAAAATTGAATCTTTGATTAATACATCGATTACCCAATCGATAGACTGATAGCTGAAATTTTCAATGAAAGTTTGTTTTGATCTTGACTAACTTTTGAAGTGTTCCCAACGGATTTATTTTGATATAATACTATATAAAGGCATGGGCAAACACTTTGTAAATAACAATTCATTCAATACTGAGATTAAACACAAAATTCCTTGAGAGAGCTTTTCATTTAGAATACTTGAAATATTTCTGCTAGAGCTTCAATTTGTAATACTTGATTTCTTAGAATCAGAATAAAAAACCTTTCTTACTGCAAAAGGAAGATTAGAGAGATAGTGTTCTCTCTGTGTAGATCAAGAGTAGAAGGGACTCTTAGTGGTTTGACAAGAGTAGAAGGGACTCTTGGGAATTACAAGATTGCTTTGGCTGAAAAGCTTTCAATTGGGTAGAAGGAACCTGAGAGTTGAAGCTTGTAAAGAATCCTGTAATTGTTTTGATTTTAATTTACGTAACTCACTGTGAAGTGGGGACTGGATGTAGGTTACCAGAGGAGGTAGGTGAACCAGGATAAAATATCGGTTTGCATTTCTCTCTATCCCTTAACTCTCTTAATTTCTTTCATTTGATGAATATATGTTTAGGTAATAGTTAAGGATTAAATTTTGTGAATGATGATTATCTGAAATCAATCTTTTCATCTCTCTTTCTCATTAAAAGAATAAAATCATTAATCAATTCATTAATCAAAAACTTGTTTTGGTTAGTTGGTTGACAAAACCTTTTCAAGAAGTTTAGAAAAGTTTCAGTTTTTGCATAAAGGGGAAAAGTTTTCAAAAATCACTCATACTCAATTCAACCTCCCTTCTTGAGTGTATAGAAGCCACAACCAACAAGTGGCATCAGAGCTTTCACTATTGTGTAAAGCTTCACAGCTTAAGAGGATGGCTTCAAATGACATCTTGGGAGAAGGGGCTTCTCTAGAAAGACCTCCTGCATTCAACGGCATTGCCTATATGTATTAGAAAGAATGGATGTTAATATTCCTTGAGGCATGTGGTCTTAATGTATTAGATGCTGTTGAGAATGGTCCTAACAAGCTGCTGGAAAATGCTCTAGTAATGGTGCAGCATATGGACGCAAACTGCTTATCATAATAGGATAAATACGGGACCACTTTCTCTCTCCTGCCAGACTGTCTCAAAAGCTGACGACGTAGCCTAGTCACATGCATTGGGTTTGTCCTGGTGCAGTTAATGAATTGGGCCAAGACACTTATTTTAATATTATTTTGGTTGGCCCAAAAGAAGGAAAGAGAAAAGTGCCTATGTAAAACCCTAAAAAAATGGAATATTCCTTACTTTTAAAAGGGGGCTGCCTCATATCAGATTGGACATTAGTTGATGGGCATAAGACAACAGCTGGAGGGTCTTATTCCTCCTCTCCATGGTTCCATTTTCGTGCTCCCATTGCTTCTTCTCCCATTTTATATTTTATTTCCAGAACTTGTAAGCTCAGTATGAGCTAGTTTGTTGCAGCGTACTGGCCTGCTGAACTTGTAATGAATGTTAGTTGTTGTTATGTGATGCTTTGCTACAACATTTTCTCTTAATCTGTGTTTATATGTTGTTTTATTTAAGCATGACCATCTTAAATAGAACTTTAGCTTGCGGAACTTGGAAAAGAGATGTTAAGTGGATTTGGTTATGAGATAAGGGCTAAGTCTCTAATTGGAAAATTAGTAGATGTTGAATGGATTAGGAATAATCATTCAAGTCCTTAAGCTAGCTGGAATGTGCTTATCAATAAGAGGGTGTAATTAATATGAATCTAAGAATAGAAGGCATTTAATGAACCTTAACTTTCAAGAGTTGGAAAACACAACTTTAATTTCCTGAAGCTAAATGCTGCAACATGGCGAAGCATAACTGAAGCTAAACTAAAACTACAAGGGATCATACCAGTAGCTGTTTTACCATCTTTGTTCACAACCCCATTTTTAACAAAACTAAAAAGAAAACTAAAATAAAAAATTAACAATGAAAGGAAAAACTAAACTACCACTTGGGATGTTTCCCAAGAAAAATTCATGTTATAGGACTTAGTGAGATTGTTCACCCTCCTTAGAAGGTGAGTGAAGGGTAATGTTAACCCTGTTCCAGTTCAAATCACCCCCAAAGTACAATTTCAAACTTTGGCCATTTACCGTAAAACTTCTTCCAGAATTTGGCTCTGCAATCTCAATTGCACCATAGGGACTCACTTCCTTAACAACAAAAGGACCTGACCATCTAGACTTTAATTTTCCAGGGAAAAGTCTTAGTCTAGAATTATACAATAACACTTGTTGTCCTGGTTCAAATTCTTTCTCAATTATATTTTTTTATCATGCCATCTCTTGGTTCTTTCTTTATAAATTTTAGAACTCTCATAGGCTTGCAACCTAAACTCTTCCAGCTCATCTAACTGCAACAACCTTTTCTCACCCACAGCTTTCAAGTTAAAATTAAGCAGCTTCACTGCCCAATAAGCTTTATATTCCAACTCAACTGGAAGATGGCATGATTTGCCATACACTAACTGATATGGGGACATTCCAATTGGATTTTTGAAAGCTGTCCTATATGCCCAAAGCACACCATCCAATTTTCTAGCCCAATCTTTTCTTGAGGAACCTACCACTTTTTGTAGGACCCTCTTCAGCTCTCTATTTGAAATTTCAACCTGTCCACTAGTTTGTGGATGGTAGGGGGTATCTATCCTATGTTTCACACCATATTTATTCAGTGATGATTCAAATTGTTTATTACAAAAGTGTGACCCCCCATCACTTATCACAGCTCTAGGCACCCCAAACCTTGTAAAAATGTGTTTCTTAAGGAAAGAAACCACAACCTTGGCATCATTGGTCGGTAATGCCACAGCCTCTACCCACTTGGAGACATAGTCTATAGCAACCAAAATATATTTATTTGAGAAAGACGATGGGAATGCTCCCATAAAGTCAATCCCCCAAACATAAAAAATTTCAACCTCCAAGATGGATTTTAGAGGCATTTCATTCCTCTTAGAAATGTTCCCTACTCTTTGACATCTATCACATTTTTCAACAAAATTTAGGGCATCTTTAAACAAAGTAGGCCAATAAAAGCCACATTGCAAGACCTTAGCGACAGTTCTTTTGCCACTATAATGCCCACCATATTCAGACCCATGACAGTGCCACAAATTTTTTTCAAATTCATCATCAGGGACACATCTCCTAATGATCCCCCAAAAACTTGTTGAGCAAAATTGGCAAGTGCACCAAATCGCTAACTGTAGTAATAAAAATATCGTCCTCAGGGATTGAACAGTTAACTACCAATGTGCCAACTCAATTTCGTTTGAGCGACCGAATGGTTTGAAATTGGTTTTCACCAATAAGTAAGAACAGAAATTTAACAAAGAACAGAAAATATTTTTGGTATTTTTCAAGTGAGAAAATAAAACACAGAAAATTGGTTTTTAATAATCAAAGAAGAAATTGTTAGATGATCGATTTCCCTGCCTGTTCTACCTATTCAATCCTGGAAATTAACTTGAACATTTTATCCAATTTCAAGAAACTGAGTTTTGTAATTTATCCCCTAATTCCTTAGGTGAATAAACCTTTCTGTCTAAGTTACTAATTCAAGTCCTTGAGTATTAGATAAATAGCAGAAGCATTAAGAAAGATTTCCACTCAAAAATATTAATTTGGTTGTGTTCTTATTCCTAAGTAACACGCGCAAATCGTTTATTCACAAACAACGATTATGAACTCGAATTTCCCAATTGCAAATTCATAAAATAGATAAACATCCAAACAGTGAATAAACTCTTGAAATTAAACAAACCAGAACAAGTAATTATCCAGAATCAAAACAAGTTATCTAGGCAGTTCCATCTACCTCTAACAAAAGAAAATTAGCAAGACATAATAGTAACAGAACAAACTCCGGAAGAAGATGAAGGTAAGGTAGTCATCATGAGTCTCTATTCGTCAGCTTCAACTCTCTTGATTGCTCCCTTTTCTCCCCCTCAAAACTGTATAGTTCTCTCTATATTTTTTTTTCCTGTGCGGCTACTGTGTCTGCCCCTCGTTCTCTTTTCCTCCTGACGCTGTGGCTATATATAGATGCAAGCCTCCAAATCTTCAATTTGCGTGGACCCCTGGCAATTCTTGTATCACGTTGCTGCACTTATTGCAAATTGTAATTCATGATTTGATTTAATTTGGATGAAAACTAAATCTCCTAAATTTGTGATCATGGCCCACATCAATTAATGGCAATTGTAATTCTTCATATCAATTATCATCAATTTAATGACTTGGAGCCACACTTGCTCCAAATCACAATATCAATTTGCCCAATTCTCATGCTGCTGCCGCTTTTCTATCTTCTTTTTGCAATTTTCGTTAGAAGCCAAATCTATCAATCTCTTCAATTTTCCATCTCATCTTTATTATTTCCTACAAATGTAAACAAGTAAAAATACAATTAGATTAACTCTAAAAACATGAAATTAAACTAAAATATTCAAAAATATTATTAAAAACTAAATTAGCTAAACTTTGGGACAAAACTCAATCAATCGACACAATTGGGGGCAAAAATCCATTTAATAAGTACACAAAAATCACATAATCTAGAAGCTTATCAATTATCATACCAGTAGCTGTCTTTAAATATTGTCCTTTTTAATATTTGAAAATCACACTTTCACACACTATTTGGTTACCCTTTTAATCTTAAGAACAATTAATCTGAATTTTGGTAATTTCTACAGCATTCTAATCCTCGTGAGAACGATCTCTTACTTACTCTTTATTACTTGTTACGATTGTGTATACTTGCACATTGTACTTTTTAACGCAACAAGTTTTTGGTGCCGTTGTCGGGGATTAGTAATGGTGTTTTAATTCCAATTTTCAGATTAGTAGGTCTTTTAGTTAGGACAACTGATTTTTGCAGTGATTGGTGGCTGTAGTAACAAGTACTTGTTCTGGTTGAAATAGCTGCAACAAAGTAACCTGACAGCATGGCATTGGCCAATGATAGGAATAGTGCTATCTGAGGATATGCACTCTATGATCCAGCAATTCTGAACACAGGGATTGTGAGAACTGAGATGACAACCCCTCACTTTGAGTTCAATCCTGTTATGTTTCAGATGTTGCAAGCAATGGGGCAATTCAATGGAGCTACCAATGAAGATCCTCACTTACATGTGAAACAATTTCTGGATGTGGCTAGTAATTTTAAATACCCAGACGTTACTAATGTGCCTTCAGGTTGCGATTGTTTCCATATTCAGAGTGGGAAGGTTAAAACTTGGTTATATTGTTTGGAGCCCAACTCAGTGGATACGTGGAACAACTTAGCTGAAAAGATCCTCATTAGATACTTTCCCGCTACTAAAAATGCTAGGATGAGGAATGACATAACCTCATTCAAGAAACTGGATGATGAACCATTGTTTGAGGCTTGGGAAAGGTTTAAGGAGCTATTAAGGAGATGCCCTCATCATGGACTTTCTATCAGCATTGAAATGGAGCATTTCTATGATGGATTGTTGCTTGATACAAGAATGATGTTAGATGCTTCAGTAGTTGGCACATTGCTGACCAAGTTTTATAATGAAGCATATGCCCTGATTGAAAGCATTCCCACAAATAGTCATCAATGGCCCAATGCTAGGATATGCTCCAGCAAAAGTTCACGAAGGGACTGCAATTTATGCTATTTCTGCTCAGTTGGCCTCATTGACAAACATGGTGAAAATTTTAACCATGGCTAACCAGAGCATCTCTGTAAATCAAGCTACATTGAATGAACCCATGGGAAGTGAGCAACAATATTTCCAAACTGATACTGTATCATGTGTCTACTGTGAGGGAGGACATTTGTTTGAAGATTACCCGAGCAACCCAGTTTCTGTGAACTATGTGGGGAATAACACCTGGAGCAACAATCCGTATTCTAATACATCTAATCCAATATTTCCACCTCAAGGTCAGCAAGTTCAATATTATGGCCAAGGAACTTAGCAAAGTCAGCCAACAAACCAAGAACCATCATTTGAAGCTGTACTTAAAGCCTTCATGATAGAAATGAAAGCTCAGGTTCAGAGTCTAGAAAATTAGATTGGACAGTTTACTACAACACTGAGCTCAAGACAGACTGGCACACTGCTCAACACCACAAAGACATCTAAGCCTAATGAAATGGAGCACTGCAAGGCAATAATCCTTAGAAATGGGAAAGAAGTCCTTACTTCAGTAGAGCAGAATGGATGCACAAAATATGTTAAGAGTAAGAGCAATATGCAGAATGCAGAATTCGAGTTTAAAAAGATTGATCCAGTTATTACAGAATCTTCTGAAGATGCTGCAACAAAGGAAACTCAACAGAGAAATTATGCAGAAAAGTATTTTCCCAAATTGACCTTCCCCACCTTTCCCCCAAAGATTGAAGAGGCAACTCAAACATATGAGGAAGCCATTACAAAAGAAGTTAAAAACTCGGGAAAGAAAACACTTAGGCAAATGGTTCAATCTGCTCAAAGGAGGAGCTACTTATGTCTGGCCCAACTGTGAAGAATTTCTGCACCCAGATGCTGCAACATGCAGTAACATCAGAACAAGGGATGTTTTCTCTTTTTACCTTTTGCTGTTTTGGAAGTTTCAATTATGTTTTATGTTGCACCCTTCTAGTAGTACTGTAGTTTATTTTCTGTTTGGTAGTGGTTATATGTTTGCTGTTTTAGTATGTTTGTCTCTGGTTGGACCACGGATGATTAACAAATGACCCTATTCACGGGAATCTTTTGAACAATAAATCAAGTTGTTTGGACCACAACCTTAATTTCTAAACCTTTGACATGACTGTTGATCTTTTTAGCTGTTTGGATTGACTGAAATTGTTTTGAGGCTTAAACATATGCTACAACATTTTGATATAACCTGTGAGATTTTGAGCCTCAATAGTTTTATTTGATTATGAGTTCCATTCATATGCCTTCTATGTAAAGTTTGACTTGATTCTTGCTTGCTTTTACATGTCACTGCTATACACACTTTTGCTTGAGGCATGTTTGATTTTTCTTAATCCTAGTCTTAGCCTAAATAGCCTACCCTTTGATTTTAACTTTATGTGTGAGCCCTTTGAGCTTGAGCCCCTTATTCTGTTACTAGCCACATTACAAGCCCTATAACTGGAAAAACAATAATTGTCCTATCTAGGTGGTGTTTAGGGATGCTTTTCTTGACAATATGCTTGTAACATAAGTTTGGGGGTAGCTTGAGGACAAGCACCATTCTAAGTTTGCGGGTACTATACAGTAAAGTGATGTATTGTAAAAAAAAAGAGAGAGAGAACATGTTTAGGACAAAAGCCTCAAAATGTGAAACTTGTTCTCTATTTTCAAAACAAAAAGAAAGAAAGAAAAGAAAATAGGAGAGCAACAATTACTTTTAAAGAACCTTGCTTTGCATACAACCCTTTTCCCACCTCCTTCTTTTTGACTTCCTTCACCTTCTTTTCTTTCAAAGCACCACTTTATTTTTCTCAAGTATTTCATACCATTTTTCATATTTTTTTTGCATTTATTTTTTGTCTTATTTTTCTTTTTCTTTTTATTTATTTTGTGAATAAACTCTTTTTTTTGTAACCATTCCTTCCTTTCACCAACATATAAGCACAATATTCTCCCCCACACTTATGTCAAACCCACTCACAATAATTCAATTCTCTCCTATCCACTATGGTTTGGGTGGAAACATTGTTTTTCAAGTTAAGGCTTGTAAGACTAAGCCCTCATTCATATTTTGATGTATGACAAACAAAGTGTATTTTGCATAAGATTTTTGATTTTGACCATATACTTATTATGTGTTAAGTTGTATGCAAGATCACTCATGAAAAAGGAAAATCAAGGATTAAAGGATGGAAGATCAAGGACACAAAGCAATGGACAAGGACTAAAGCATCAAGCAATGAAGATCTCATACTTTAGATGCTATTGTAAAAATATCACATTTGATTTCTTAGGTGAAGCACTTAAATTTAAGAAGATCAAGGAATCATCAAGACAAGAGCTTAACAGTGGAATAATATAAGCGCTCGTCCAACACTGCAATAAAGTAAAAAAAAAAAAATTGACGTCCAATGAAGTGAAATAAGCGCTCGTCCAATGAACTACTTAAAAGCCGACGTCCAATGAACTACTAAGAAGCTCACGTCCACTAAAGTGACAGAAGCTCACGTCCACTAAAGTGACAGAAGCTCGCGTCTACTAAAGTAACAAGAAGCACTCGTTTACTGATGTGGCAAATGGAGCTCGTCTACTGAAGTAACAAGAAGAGCTCGTCTACTGAAGTAACAAGAAGAGCTCATCTACTGAAGTAACAAGAAGCGCTCGTCTACCAAAGTGGCATATGAAGCACCATCCACTAAAGTACTAAATGGAGCTCGTCTACTAGACCATCCGAATGTAAATCTTAATGGCTAGATGGAAACAGTTATTTTTCAAGATGGACGTGAATTCTACAAGAACAATCAAAATCTTATTTCAAGAAGGAGAATCAAGAAAACAGATTTTGTTAAATCAGATCCAAATCTGTTTTAATTGATCCCAACGACCATAACTTGTTTTCTATATAGAGGGATCAAAGGAACACTTTTCATTACCTTACACATTCTGAAAGTGAAAATACAAAAGATTCAAAAGCTTCCAAAAGTGCTTCATCTTTGAGAGAAAAGTGTGATATTTCTTAGAACTTCAATTTGTATAATCAGACTTTTAGAGTCTTTCTTCTACTCAATTCTTTCTGTGAATGAGTTTTAAGAATGCTTGTTAACTTGAATCTTTGATCTGCAATCTGTGTTAAACTTGTTGTTAATTCTTATAATTCTTCTTAACATCATTACTTGTTACATAACCTGATTCTTGGGAATTAAAATTGAGTGAAAACCAATTTTCTTTAAGAAAACTCTGTTTTTGCTTTAAATTGTTGAAAAAGTTTTCAATATCTCAATTCACCCCCCCACTTGAGATTGTAGCCATTACCAACAAGTGTTATCAAAGCTAAAACTCTTGTTACAAAGCTTAATAGCTTCAAGAGATGGCTACTAATGATATCCTGGGTGATGGGGCTTCACTCACTAGACCCCCTGCCTTTAATGGCTCCCAATACATGTATTGGAAAGAGAGAATGCTTATCTTTCTTGAGGCTGCAGGTTTAGATGTATTAGATGCTGTTGAAAATGGTCCCTATGTTCCATTTATTCTTGATGCTAAGGGAAATAAACAAACAAAACCAAGAGATGATTGGAATGATGATGATAAAAGAAGAGTTGGTTATAATGCTAAGGCAAAAAATATTATAACAACTGCTTTGAATTATGATGAGTTTTTCAGGGTCTCCAACTGCAAAACGGCAAATCAAATGTGGGATACTCTTCAACTCACTCATGAAGGAACCAACGATGTGAAAAGAGCAAGAATGAATGCCCTAGTCAATGAACATGAACTCTTTCATATGAAGAATGGTGAGGAGATAGATGAACTGCAAAAGAGGTTTACACGCATTGTGAACCAGCTAGAAGGACTCAAACATACAATCACAGATGAGAAAAAGATTAACAAGATAATGAGATGTTTGAGTCGTGAATGGCAGCAAAAAATTACTGCAATTGCTGAAGCAAAGGATCTAGACACCATGCAGATTGCTACTTTATTTGGCAAGTTGAAAGAACACGAATTGGAACTCAATAGATTGAAAAGTCATGAAGATAAGGAGAAAAAGAAGAAAGGACTCTCACTCAAGGCTCATATCTCCAAAGAATCAATAGAAAGTGATGAAGATGAACACCTTGATGAAAGTGAAGAATCCGAAGAAGAAGACATGGGATTGCTTGTGAGGAAATTTAGAAGATTCATCAAAAAGAATATAAACAAGAAGCAATTCAGTTTTCCTACCAAAAAGAACACAAACAAAGGTGAAAGCTCTTCCTCAACAATCAAATGCTTGGAATGTGGAAAGCTTGGACACTACAAAAATGAATGTCCAAAGCTACAAAAGAAAGAAAAGTATGAAAAGAATGAAAACAAAGAGAAGAAAGCCTAGAAGAGCATACATAGCTTGGGAAGAAAATGATATGGATTCCACTAGTAGTGAATCTGAAAATGAAGAAGCCAACCTATGTCTCATGGCAAATCAACAAAGTGATAGTGAAACCGAGGTAAATGATTCTTCTCCTACCTATGATGAGTTACAAGATGTTTTTGATGAATTGCATGAAGAATATGTTAAAATTGGTAAACAACTCATATCTTCTAGGAAGATCATTGCAAAACAATGTAGTGACTATGCATCTTTACAAATAAAGCTTAAAGAACTAGAAGCTAAAAATTCACAATTACTTGCATCTAGTTCAATTTGCACTAAATGCACTACACTAGAAAAGGAAGTTGAAAAACTGAATACAACTCTATCTAAGTTTACTTTGGGTAGAGATAACTTGAATGCCATATTAGGACAGCAAAAGGGTATGTATGACAAAGCTGGAATTGGATATAATCCTATGGTATATGAAAAATATTTCAAGAAGCTTTTTGTTGCACCTAGTTCTTCAACTAGTCCTTTTGTGAAATGTTATTATTGTTTAAAGAAAGGTCATACAGCTGCTACTTGTAGACTTATAAAGAATATACATGTTGGCATTAAACAAATTTGGGTTCCAAAAGGAACTTATGTTGCTACTAACACCAAAGGACCCAACCAGATTTGGGTACCTAAAGGGAAAAGTATAAAAAAAATCTGTTTTGTAGGTGTGTTTGAAGGCCAAAAGCTCAATCTGGTTTTTAGATAGTGGCTGCTCCAAACACATGACCGGAGACATCACAAAATTTACATCCTTCACTCCCAAAGAAGGTGGAAATGTCACCTATGGATACAACAACAAAGGAAGAATTCTTGGTGTTGGAACAATAGGAAAAAGTCCAACAATCAAGATTAAGGATGTTCTCTATGTGGAAGGGCTCAAACACAATCTTCTAAGTATAAGCCAATTATGTGATAAAGGCTACAAGGTAAACTTTAACTCAAATTTGTGTATGATTGAATCTATTCATGATAATAACATAAAATTGATTGGAAATAGAATCAATAACATCTATATGCTAGACTTAGACAATTTACCTTCCAATGATGCATGTTGCTTAATTCCCAAAGAAGATGAAAATTGGCTTTGGCATAGGAGAATAGCTCACATTCATATGGATCACTTGAATAAATTGATTTCCAAAGAACTTGTAATTGGTTTACCAAATAAGAAGTTTGTTAAAGAGAGCTTATGTGATGCATGCCAAAAGGGTAAACTAGTGAAAACCTCATTTAAGGCTAAAAACATTGTTTCAACTAGTAAACCCTTACAATTGTTGCACAGGGACCTTTTTGGACCTTCTAGGACAAAAAGCTTTGGTGGAAATCTTTATGCTCTTGTAATTGTTGATGACTTCTCTAGATTTACTTGGACCCTTTTTTTAGCACAAAAGAATGAAGCTTTTAAAGCTTTTAAGAAAATGGCTAAGGTTGTTCAAAATGAGAAAGACGTGAAAATTGTTTCAATTAGGAGTGACCATGGAGAAGAATTCCAAAATGAGGAGTTTGATAACTTTTGTGATGAACATGGTATAAAACACAATTTTTCTGCACCTAGAACTCCACAACAAAATGGAGTAGTTGAAAGGAAAAATAGGTCACTTGAAGAAATTGCTAGAACCATGTTAAGTGACTCTAATTTACCAAAGTATTTTTGGGCTGATGCTGTGAGTACTGCATGTTATGTTTTAAATAGAATTCTAATAAGGCAAATTTTGAAGAAAACTCCATATGAACTTTACAAGGGAAGAAAACCTAACATTTCTCATCGTCGAACCTAACACTTTACAAGGGAAGAAAACCTTGTCCGTGCCTTCTTAAACCGGCGACCACTCCCCGTCCTCGTCGGTACCCGGGTGTTACATGCCCACCAGCTTCCGCTTGGTTCGTCCTCGAACCACACCATGCTGGGAGAGGTGCCGCTCTGATACCATTTGTAACATCCCTGACTCCTCTGTGCTTTGTCCTCACTAACACGCTTCCTGGGAAAACTTCTCAGGAGGTCACCCATTCCATAATTGCTCCAAGTCAAGCACGCTTAACTATGGAGTTCTTAAGTGATGGGCTACCGAAAAGAAGATGCATCTTGTTAGTATAGGTAGTACCAATCAATTCATATAAGCCTTCTTCAACTGTATAGTCCAATATCTATGCAGTCTCGGGATCCCTCTCATTCGGGTGCGTAATCGGTTCATTCATGTGTCCCTCCGCCTAGAAGCCTGCCAGGAGCCGCTCCTTGTCCGTGCCTTCTTGCACCGGCGACCACTCCCCGCCCTCGTCGGCACCCGGGTGTTACATGCCCACCAGCTTCCGCTTGGTTCGTCCCCGAACCACACCGTACTGGGAGAGGTGCCGCTCAGATACCATTTGTAACATCCCTGGCTCTTCTATGGATTGACGGCTGTCCCCACAGACCAACACGGGTCTTTTTAGCGTGCTTTGTCCTCACTCACACGCTTCTTGGGAAAACTTCCCTGGAGGTCACCCATCCCATAATTGCTCCAAGTCAAGCACACATAACTGTGGAGTTCTTAAGTGATGGGCTACCGAAAAGAAGATGCATCTTGTTAGTATAGGTAGTACCAATCAATTCATATAAGCCTTCCTCAACTGTATAGTCCCATACCTACACAGTCCAGGATCCCTCTCATTCGGGTGTGTAATCGGTTCATTCACATGTCCCTCCGCCTAGAAGCCTGCCAGGAGCCGCTCCTTGTCCGTGCCTTCTTGCACCGGCGACCACTCCCCGCCCTCGTCGGCACCCGGGTGTTACATGCCCACCAGCTTCCGCTTGGTTCGTCCCTGAACCACATCGTACTGGGAGAGGTGCCGCTCTGATACCATTTGTAACATCCCTGGCTCCTCTATGGATTGACGACTGTCCCCACAGACCAATATGGGTCTTTTTAGCGTGCTTTGTCCTCACTCACACTCTTCTTAGGAAAACTTCCCTGGAGGTCACCCATCCCATAATTGCTCCAAGTCAAGCACGCTTAACTGTGGAGTTCTTAAGTGATGGGATACCGAAAAGAAGATGCATCTTGTTAGTATAGGTAGTACCAATCAATTCATATAAGCATTCCTCAACTGTATAGTCCCTTACCTACACAGTATCAGGATCCCTCTCATTCGGGTGTGTAATCGGTTCATTCATGTGTCCCTTCGCCTAGAAGTCTGCCAGGAGTCGCTCCTTGTACGTGCCTTCTTGCACCGGTGACCACTCCCCGTCCTCGTCGGCACCTGGGTGTTACATTCCCACCAGCTTCTGCTTGGTTCATCCCCGAACCACACCGTACTGGGAGAGGTGCCGCTCTGATACCATTTGTAACATCCCTGGCTCCTCTATGGATTGACGACTGTCCCCACAGACCAACACGGGTCTTTTTAGCGTGCTTTGTCCTCACTCACACGCTTCCTGGGAAAACTTCCCATAAGGTCACCCATCCCATAATTGCTCCAAATCAGGCACGCTTAACTGTGAAGTTCTTAAGTGATGGGCTACCGAAAAGAGGATGCATCTTGTTAGTATAGGTATTACCAATCATTTCATATAAGCCTTCCTCAACTGTATAGTCCCTTACCTACACAGTCTCAGGATCCCTCTCATTCGGGTGTGTAATCGGTTCATTCATGTGTCCCTCCGCCTAGAAGCCTGCCAGGAGCCGCTCCTTGTCCGTGCCTTCTTGCACCTGCGACCACTCCCCGCCCTCGTCAGCACCCGGGTGTTACAGTCCTGGTTCAATTTCTTTCACAATTATTTTTTTATCATGCCATCTTTTGGTTCTTTCTTTATAAATTTTAGAACTCTCATAGGCTTGCAACCTAAACTCTTCCAGCTCATCTAATTGCAACAACCTTTTCTCACCCACAGCTTTCAAGTTAAAATTAAGTAGCTTCACTGCCCAATAAGATTTATGTTCCAACTCAACTGGAAGATGGCATGATTTGCCATACACTAACTGATATGGGGACATTCCTGTTGGATTTTTGAAAGCTGCTCTATATGCCCAAAGCACATCATCTAATTTTCTTGCCCAATCTTTTCTTGAGGAACCTACCACTTTTTCTAGGATCCTCTTCAGCTCTCTATTTGAAATTTCAACATGTCCACTAGTTTTTGGATGGTAGGGGGTAGCTATCCTATGTTTCACACCATATTTATTCAGTAATGATTCAAATTGTTTATTACAAAAGTGTGACCCCCCATCACTTATCACAGCTCTAGGCACCCCAAACCTTGTAAAAATGTGTTTCTTAAGGAAAGAAACCACAACCTTAGCATCATTGGTCGGTAATGCCACAGTCTCTACCCACTTGGAGACATAGTCTACAGCAACCAAAATATATTTATTTGAGAAAGATGATGGGAATGGTCCCGTAAAGTTAATCCCCCAAACATAAAAAATTTCAACCTCCAAGATGGATTCTAGAGGCATTTCATTCCTTTTAGAAATGTTCTCTACTCTTTGACATCTATCACATTTTTCAACAAAATTGTGGGCATCTTTAAACAAAGTAGGCCAATAAAAGCCACATTGCAAGACCTTAGCGGCAGTTCTTTTGCCACTATAATGCCCACCATATTTAGACCCATGACAGTGCCACAAATTTTTTTCAAATTCATCATCAGGGACACATCTCCTAATGATCCCATCAGCACATCTTTTAAACAACAATGGTTCATCCCACTCATAAATTTTACCATCATGAAAAAACTTTTTCTTTTGCTCCCAACTTAAATCAAGAGGGTCAATACCTGCAGCCTTATAATTTTTAAATGGGCAAACCAAGGGAAAGAATTTACCATCATCAATTTTTCTTCAGGAAACTCCTCCGAAATGTAAGGAATGTCCTTGTTCCCCTCAATTTGGACAAGTCTAGAGAGATGATATGCCACATCATTTTGCTTCCCTTGCTTGTCTCTTATCTCCAAATCAAATTCTTGGAGAAGCAATATCCACCTAATCAATCGTGGCTTAGCATCCTGCTTAGCAAACAAATACCTCAAGGCAGAGCGATCAGTGTAAACAATGACTTTAGACCCAACAAGGTTGGATCCCAATTTGTCAAAAGAAAACACAATAGCAAGTAACTCTTTTTCAGTTGTGGCATAATTTTTCTGAGCATCATTCAACACACGACTTGCATAATAAATCACATTCATAATTTTATTTTTTCTTTGTCCTAACACTGCACCTACAGCATAGTCACTCGCATCACACATAATTTCGAAAGGTAAACTCCAATCAGGAGCAACCATCACAGGTGCAGAAATTAGTTTTTATTTTATTAAAAGCATCCAGACATGCATCATCAAATACAAAATATACCTCTTTTTCCAAAAGGTTTGTCAAGGGCTTAGCAATTTTAGAAAAATCTTCTATAAACCGCCTATAAAACCAGTATGCCTAAGAAAACTTCTTATCCCTTTCACATTAACTGGTGGTGGTAACTTCTCAATTACCTCCACCTTTGCTCTATCCACCTCAATTCCTTTTGCAGAAATTTGATGACCAAGAACTATACCTTCTCTTACCATAAAATGATATTTTTCCCAGTTAAGAACAAGGTTAGTTTCTTGGCATCTTTTTAAAACCAAAACCAGGTTGGATAGGCAAATATCAAATGATGATCCAAACACAGAAAAATCATCCATAAAAATTTCTATGCATTTTTTAATTAAATCAGAAAAGATTGAGAACATACACCTTTGAAATGTGGCGGGTGCATTACATAACCTGAAAGGCATACGCCTATAGGAAAAAACCCCAAATGGACAAGTAAAGACTGTTTTTTCTTGATCTTCCGGGGCTACTGCAATTTGATTGTAACCCGAGTACCCATACAGAAAGCAATAGTACTCGTGCCTCGCCAACCTTTCTATCATCTAGTCAATGAACGGAAGTGGAAAATGATCTTTCCATGTAGTTTGATTAAGCTTCCGGTAGTCAATACAAATCCTCCAACCAGTGACTTGCCTTGTAGGAATCAACTCATTGTTTTCATTCATCACCATATTCATACCACTTTTCTTGGGAACCACCTGAACCGGGCTCACCCACTTACTGTCAGAAATGGGATAAATTATACCTGCATCAAGTAACTTTATCACTTCTTTCCTCACCACTTCCTTCATAGTTGGATTAGGCCACCTTTGATGTTGAACCATTGGTTTAAAGTCCTCTTCCATAAATATTTTATGCATGCAGAATGTAGGCCTTCAAATCACTGATGTTCCAACCAATGGCTGACTTGTAATCCCTTAATACTCTAAGTAATTTTTCCTCCGCACTTTCCGACAACTCAACATTCACAATTACTGGATTCTTCTTTTTCTCATCCAGGAAAGCATATTTCAAATTTGAAGGCAATGGTTTCAGCTAACTGGGTGGCTCCTCTTTCACTACCACTTCTTCTTTTTCCAATACTTGTAATTTTTTATTTGAAGAAAAGGTAGATTTCAAAGCTTCCAATTGATACATACATTCCACCACCTCAGAACTGACTTCATCATGCACCTCCTTAATTTCTTTGCCTTTCATCAAAGTTGCATCCAAGGGACTTTCTGCTGCACTTTTTTCAAATTCCTATAGGACTAAGGAATCCAAAACTTCAACCTGGAAACAACAATCAGAATCTTGAGCATGCTTCACTGCTTCTTTGATTGAGAAAACCACTTTTTCATCTTCTACTCTCAAAATTAGTTTACCTTTCTGCACATCGATCAAAGCACGACCTGTAGCCAAATATGGCCTACCAAGAATAAGAGGAACTTTAGCATCCTCTTCCATATCCAGCACTACAAAATCTACAAGGAAGATGAATTTATCAATTTTAACAAGCAAATCTTCCACAATACCATAAGGATATTTTACCGAACGATCTGCCAACTGAAGAGACGTCATAATAGGCTTCACTGTACCAATTCCTAGCCTTTTAAAAATTGACAAAGGCATCAAATTGATGCTTGCTCCCAAATCACAAAGAGCCCTGCCAACCTCCATATTAACAATCTCACAAGGAATGGTGAAGCTTCCTGGATCCTTCAACTTAAGAGGCAATTTTTGTTGAATGGTAGCACTACACTCCTTTGTAAGCATAACAGTTTCCTCTTCATTGGCTTTCCTCTTCTTGGACAACAAATCCTTTATGAACTTAGCATAACTTGGCATTTGCTCCAACTCCTCACCAAATGGAATATTAATCTGCAGCTTTTTGAACACCTCCAAGAACCTGGAAAACTGCTTGTTGTCATTCTTCTTCTTCAACCTTTGAGGATAAGGAATTTTAGGAACAAAGGGCAGCGGCCGTGTTGGCTTGTCAACTTGTGAATTTTCAGATTTTTCAGCTTCTTCTTTCTTCTCTTCAACCACTACTTCTTCCTCCTCTTATTTCTCATCATGAACAACGTTTTCAACATCCTTTTATTTAGAAGACTCCTCCTGGTCAACATTGTTCAGAACCTTGCCACTCCTCAAATGAATTGCTTTGCAGTGCTCTTTTGGATTAGGAACCGTATCACCTGGTAAAGTACCTAAGGCTCTTTCAGACAATTGTTTAGAAATCTGCCCAATTTACACTTCCAAATTCCGGATAGATGCCTCTTGATTCTTGAAGTTGGCCCTTGTCTCAGTCATGAAATTTGAAGATTGCTCCACAAAATTAGAAGTATTAATAGACAATTTCTCCAAAGCACTCTCCAAAGATGACATTCGTTTTGAGTTTGTGATTGACCTTGGAATGAAGAATTCCCTTGTTGTTGTTGTGGCTTGAATTGATTCTGCCCTTGTCCACCCCATGAGAAATTATGATGGTTCCTCCAACCTGGATTGTAAGTGTTTGAATAGGGGTTAATTTGTTGCCCCAATGCATTCACTTGCTCTCCGAGTTGATTTGTACCACACTCACCATTACGATGCTCTCCATCACAAAAATGACACACCAAGGGAGGTGTATTCAGTGCATTAACTTGGCCATTCCCCAACAAAGTAGCAAGTTGTTGAGAAATCACCTTGTTAACTTGTTGCTCAATTAGATTATTATCCACAACATTCACCCCCAATACTTTTCTGTTTTGCATATCATGTTGCATATTAGTCTTGCTTAGCTGCCATGGTCTCTAGTATTTCCAAAGCCTCTTCTGGACTCTTCAAATCAAAAGCTCCTCCACATGCAGCATCCATCATCTGTCTTGCATTCGGATCCAGCCCATTATAGAAGGTTTGATCAAACAACCAATTGGGCAAAGAATGATGAGGACATTTTCTGAGTAGCTCCTTGAACCTCTCCCAAGCATCATACAAAGTTTCTGACTCTAGCTGCACAAATGAGGTAATTTCACTCCTCAATTTGGCTGACCTCGATACTGGAAAATATTTTTGCACAAACTTGGACTCCAAATCATTCCATGTTGAGATACTGCCCTGTTGTTGTGACTGAAGCCAACTTCTAGCTTTATCCTTCAATGAGAAAGGAAAAATCCTCAATCTAATAGCGTCATCTGAAGCTCCATTGAATTTCACTGTATCACATATCTTCAAAAAATTCTCCATATGCTGATTGGGATCCTCTTTAGCTCCTCCACCAAACTGGTTTTGGTGCATCAAATTAACGAGTGCAGGCTTAATTTCAAAGTTGTTAGCCTGCACAACAGGTCTCACAATAGAACCCCGGGCACCTTCAGTATAGGGCTTGGAATAATCCCTCAATGTCCGCCTAGCAGGTTGCTCGGCCACGACTGTTTCAACTTCAACCACCTGTTGTTGTAAAAGTGCTTGTTCCCTTTCTTGTTGCCTACGAAGCTTAGCTGCCTTCCTGTTACTCTTAGCTGTCTTTTCAAATTCAGGATCAAACAACAAAGAATTCTTGTCAACAGTACCTCGTATACACAACTCAAAAGAAAATCAATGCACACTGATAATATAAAAATAAAACTGCAGCAATTATAATAACATAAAATAAAATGCTCAAATCGAGATTTCCTTGGCACAACTAATATTAACAAAAATCAATCCCCAGCAACGGCGCCAAAAACTTGTTGAGCAAAATTGGCAAGAGCACCAAATCGCTAACTGTAGTAATAAAAATATCGTCCTCAGGGATTGAACCGTTAACTACTAACGTGCCAACTCAATTTCGTTTGAGCAACCGAATGGCTTGAAATTTCTTTTCACCAATAAGAACAGAAATTTAACGAAGAACAGAAAATATTTTTGGCATTTTTCAAGTGAGAAAATAAAACACAGAAAATGGGTTTTTAGTAATCAAAAAAGAAATTGTTAGAGGATCGATTTCCCTGCCTGTCCTACCTATTCAATCCTGGAAATTAACTTGAACAGTTTATCCAATTTCAAGAAACCGAGTTTTGTAATTTATCCCCTAATTCCTTAGGTGAATAAACCTTTCTGTCTAAGTTACTAATTCAATTCCTTGAGTATTAGATAAATGGCAGAAGCATTAAGAAAGATTTCCACTCAAAAAAATTAATTTGGTTGTGTTCTTATTCCTAAGTAACACGCGCAAATTGTTTATTCGCAAACAACGATTATGAACTTGAATTTCCCAATTGCAAATTCATACAGTAGATAAACATGCAAACAGTGCATAAACTCTTGAAATTAAACAAACCAGAACCAAGTAATTATCCAGAATCAAAACAAGTTATCTAGGCAGTTCCATCTACCTCTAACAAAAGAAAATTAGCTAGACATAATAGTAATAGAACAAACTCCGGAAGAAGATGAAGGCAAGGTAGTCATCATAAGTCTCTACTCATCAGCTTCAACTCTCTTGATTGCTCCCTTTTCTCCCCCTCAAAACTGTATAGTTCTCTCTATATATTTTTGATCCTGTGCGGATACTATGTCTGCCCCTCATTCTCTTTTCCTCCCGACGTTGTGGCTATGTAAAGATGCAAGCCTCCAAATCTTCAATTTGCGTGGGCCCCTGGCAATTCTTGTATCACGTTGCTGCACTTATTGCAAATTGTAATTCATGATTTGATTTAATTTGGATGAAAACTAAATCTCCTAAATTTGTGATCATGGCCCACATCAATTAATGACAATTGCAATTCTTCATATCAATTATCATCAATTTAATGACTTGGAGCCCCACTTGCTCTATATCACAATATCAATTTGCCCAATTCTTATCTTCTTTGCCACTTTTCTATCTTCTTTTTGCAATTTTGGTTAGAAGCCCAAAATGTCAATCTCTTCAATTTTCCATCTCATCTTTATTATTTCCTACAAATGTAAACAAGTAAAAATACTATTAGATTAACTCTAAAAACATGAAATTAAACTAAAATATTCAAAATATTATTAAAAACTAAATTAGCTAAACTTAGGGACAAAACTCAATCAATCGACACAATTGGGGGCAAAAATCCATTTAATAAGCACACAAAAATCACATAATCTAGAAGATTATCAATTATCATACCAGTAGTTGTCTTTTAATATTGTCCTTTTAATATTTGAAAGTCTCACTTTCACACACTATTTGGTTGCCCTTTTAATCTTAAGAACAATTAATCTGAATTTTTGTAATTTCTACAACATTCTAATCCTCGTGGGAACGATCTCTTACTTACTCTTTATTACTTGTTATGATTGTGTATACTTTCACATTGTACTTTTTAACACAACAAGTTTTTGCCACCATTGTCGGGGATTAGTAATGGTGTTCAAATTCCAATTTTCAGATTAGTAGTTCTTTTAGTTAGGACAACTGATTTTTGCAGTGATTGGTGACTGTAGCAACAAATACTTGTTCTGGTTGAAATAAATTGCAACAAAGCAACTGTGACATGGCATTGGCCAATGATAGGAATAGTGCTTTCCGGGGATATGCACTCTATGATCCAGTAATTCTGAACATAGGGATTGTGAGAACTCAGATGACAGCCCCTCACTTTGAGTTCAAGCCTGTTATGTTTCAGATGTTTCAAGCAATGGGGCAATTCAATGGAGCTGCCAATAAAGATCCTCACATACATGTGAAACAATTTCTAGATGTGGCTAGTAATTTTAAATACCCAGTCGTTACTGATGATGCCTTCAGGTTGCGATTGTTTCCATATTCTCCGAGTGGGAAGGCTAAAACTTGGTTATATTGTTTGGAGCCCAACTCAGTGGATACGTGGAACAACTTAGCTGAAAAGTTCCTCATTAGATACTTTCCCGCTACTAACAATGCTAGGATGAGGAATGACATAACCTCATTCAACAAAATGGATGATGAACCATTGTTTAAGGCTTGGGAAAGGTTTAAGGAGCTATTAAGGAGATGCCCTCATCATGGAGTTCCTATCAGCATTGAAATGGTGCATTTCTATGATGGATTGTTGCTTGATACAAGAATGATTTTAGATGCTTTAGCAGGTGGCACGTTGCTGACCAAGTCTTCTAATGAAGCATATGCCCTGATTGAAAGCATTCCCGCAAATAGTCATCAATGACCCACCACTAGGCTATGCTCCAGCAAATCAAGCGCTGCAGCAAAAGTTCACAAAGGGACTGCAATTTATGCTATTTCTGCTCAGTTAGCCTCATTGGCAAACATGGTGAAAATTTTAACCATGACTAACCAGAGCATCTCTGCAAATCAAGCTACATTGAATGAACCCATGGGAAGTGAGAAACAATATTTCCAAACTAATACTGTATCATGTGTCTACTGTGAGGGAGGACATTTATCTGAAGATTACCCGAGCAACCCAGTTTCTGTGAACTATGTGGGGAATAACACCTGGAGCAATAATCCTTATTCTAATACATCCAATCCAAGATTTCCACCTCAAGGTCAGCAAGTTCAATATTATGGCCAAGGAACTCATCAAAGTCAGCCAACAAACCAAGAACCATCACTTGAAGCTGTACTTAAAGCCTTCATGACAGAAACGAAAGCTCAGCTTCAGAGTCTAGAAAATTAGATTGGACAGTTTGTTACAGCACTGAGCTCAAGACAGACTGGCACACTGCTCAACACCACAGAGACATCTAAGCCTAATGAAATGGAGCACTGCAAGGAAATAATCCTTAGAAATGGGAAAGAAGTCCTCACTTCAGTAGGGCAGAATGGATGCAGAAAATCTGTTAAGACTAAGAGCTATATGCAGAATGCAGAATCCGAGTTTAAAAAGATTGATCCAGTTATTATAGAATCTTCTGAACATGCTGCAGCAAAGGAAACTCAACAGAAAAATTATGCAGAAAAGTCTTTGCCCAAATTTGTACCAGAGAGGCCTTCCCCACCTTTCCCCCAAAGATTGAAGAGGCAACTCAAACATATGAGGTGGCCATTACAAAGGAAGTCAAAAACCCGGGAAAGAAAACACTTAGGAAAATGGCTCAATCTGCTCAAAGGAGGAGCTACTTGTTAAACTCAATGACTTAGAGATTTTGATATATGACAAATACAACTTAATGTGTGTGCAAGTGTTTTTAGTTTCAAATTGTAAAGACAGGTATCAAGCAATATTCAACAAGTTCAGTGAGCAATCAAACGAGAATATTCAAGGAAGAACTTGGAGGAATCAAAGAGCAAGGATGAAGATCAAGGAATCGTCAAGACAAGAGCTTAACGAAGAAATTACTGTTAAGTCTTAGATGATTTGTAAGAGATGAAATCTCTTATTCACAAATAAGCTCAATTTGAAAAGATGCATGAAAAAAAAAATCATTTTTCATAACCTGCATTAAAAGGAATAAGTTTTCTTAAATGAAAATGATTTTTGAAATAAGATTTCAAGGCGCTCGTCCAACACTGGAATAATATAAGCGCTCGTCCAACACTGGGAATAGTTAGAACTCCCGTCCAAGAAAGTGATACAAGCGCACGTCCACTAAAGTGATACAAGCGCACGTTCACTAAAGTGACACAAGCGCATGTCCACTGAAGTGATAAAAGTGTTCGTCCACTAAGGTGACAGAAGCACTCGTCCACACAAGTCTTTGGACTTGCTAAGATCTTAATGAGAAGCTTCGTCCACTGACATGGCATATGGAGCTCGTCTACTAGTTGGAGCACGTCTAATTACTTTGTGTTAGTACTCTCGTCTGCTGACGTGGCAAATGGACGCGGCTATTTTTTCCAAATGGATGCGGCTATTTTCTTCAAATGGACTTGGCAATTTTTTATGATAGACTCGGCTATTTTTCCAAATGGACTCGGTTATTTTATGGACGCAAATTCTACAAGAACAATCAGAATCTTATTTCAAGAACGAGAATCAAGAAAACAAATTCTGTTAATCAGATCCAAATCTGTTTTGATTGATCCCAACGACTATAACTTGTTTTCTATATTAAGAGGGATTAAAGGAACACTTAAACAACATATACGAATATCATAACATATCACAGTTTTACGAAATCGTTTTGAGAAATCAATTGTGAAAATCATTCATCATCCTTATTGAGCTTACTGTGGAAAGAGTGTTTCAATACTCAAAGTATTTTAATTTGTTTATCTGACTATTGAGAGTTAGGAATCAACTTTTGTTTTTTAATTTTGATTGTAAAGAGAGAGGGAGTCTCTGAGTGATTAGGGTGAGGTTTCCCTAAGGTTGAACATTGAGGCTCTTCACAAGAGTGTGGTATCTCGAGGTGAAGGAGTGCTCTGTGGTGTGAAGGTTTTTCAAGCTACCTGGCAAAGCTTGTGTGTTAGTGTGTGAAATCCCACAGGTAGTGGGGACTGGATGTAGGTCACAGTGGTGGTGACTGAACCAGGATAAATCTGGTTGTGTGGTATCCCTAAACTCATACTCCTTTACTTTCTGTTTATGTTCAAGAACCTGCACTTTCATGTTTAAAGTTCAATATAATTTCTATTATTGATCTGTATAAACTGTATTTTGTTATTACTGAAACTGAACTATTACTGATTATTAAACCCGAACCTATTCTGAATCTTTCTGAATTAATCTTTCTTATCCTCATCACCTTCTATTCAAGATTTTATACAAACCCTTCATTGATCTTGTAACAAATCCTGAGGGCACTAATCTGCAACTTTGATTTATAAAGCTTTGTGAAAAAGTTTTAAGAGGGAAATATTTTTGAAAACTCAATTCAACCCCCTCTCTTGAGTCGTTGAAGCCAAAACAACACTACTTATGTCTGACCCAGCTGTGAAGAATTTCTGCACCCAGATGTTGCAGCATGCAGTTACATCAGAAAAAAGGGATGTTTTCTCTTTTTACCTTTTGTTGTTTTGGAAGTTTATATTCTGTTTTATGTTTCACTCTTCTAGTAGTACTGTAGTTTATTTTCTGTTTGGTAGTGGTTATCTGTTTGCTGTTTTAGTATGTTTGTCTCTGATTGGACCACAGATGATTAACAAATGACCCTATTCATGGGAATCTTTTGAACAATAAATCAAGTTTTTTGGACCAAAACTTTAATTTCTAAACCTTTGACATGACTGTTGAACTTTTTAGCTGTTTCCATTGACTGAAATTGTTTGAGGCTTAAACATATGCTGCAGCATTTTGATATAACCTGTGAGATTTTGAGCCTCAATAGTTTTATTTGATTGTGAGTTTCCATTCATATGCCTTCTCTGTAAAGTTTGACTTGATTCTTGCTTGCTTGTACATATCACTGCTATACACACTTTTTCTTGAGGCATGTTTGATTTTTCTTAATCCTAGTCTTGGCCTAAATAGCCTACCCTTTGATTTTAACTTTATGTGTGACCCCTTTGATCTTAAGCCCCTTATTATGTTACTAGCCACATTACAAGCCCTATAACTGGAAAAAAAAAATAATTGTCCTATCTAGGTGGAGTTTAGGGATGCTTTTCTTGACAATATGCTTGTAACATAAGTTTGGGGGTAGCTTGAGGACAAGCACCATTCTAAGTTTGTGGGTGCTATACAGTAAAGTGATGTATTGTAAAAAAACAGAGGGAGAGAACATGTTTAGGACAAAAACCTCAAAATGTGATACTTGTTCTCTATTTTCAAAAAAAAAAAATACAAAAAGAAAAGAAAAGAAAGAAAAGAAATAAGAAAAGGAATGAAGGGATAATGAAACTAGAAAGAAAAGAGTACCTCCTCCTTGGTACTGAGATTTATTTGGTGGTTTGTGGAAAGCATTTGGTGTTGAACATATTGTAGGGAAAACATTTCTGAACTCCACTTAGTGTTAGCCACTTCAAAAAAATGTATCCTACCCTGACCTAAGCCCCATTACAACCCAATAAAAGTCCTCTAGCAGTGTAAAGCTTTGATTTTGTTCTAGTGAGTTTAGAAGCTTCTCAAGCTTATGATAGGGTTGCATGTGGATGATGATTGAGGGAACCCATTTACTTGAGTGAGTGAAAAAGAACACACTGTTCCAAGTGCATAATGCTATAGCATGTTGTTCGGGGCTGATAATGATTGATGTCATGAAATTCTTCTAACTTGTGATGCCTGAGTGTTGAGGATGAAAGAAGTTGGTTTTGTGAAAAAAGTGGCTGATTGAAAAATAAATAAATAAATAAATATTTGTGGACCATCAGTCTTTTGTGCATGTTTAGGTCTTTGTTGATTTTTGTGTTAATTTTTCTTTTGTGTCTTTCTTTCCATTACTTGAGGACAAGCAATGATTCAAGTTTGGGGGTGTGATAACTCTTAGAAATGAAAGTTATTTACACTTTCTTGAGTTTTGTAATCTTTAAGTATTTTATGCAAATGTTTTAGGTGTTTTAAGTTAGTCTAGTGTAATATATGTCATTTTATAAATTTCGTTTAATTTTATGTTTTTGAGTGTCTAGGAAAATGTTTAATGTGTTTCTTGACTTTTGTAAGGTTTTTGTTGAAGTTTAGACCAGCTGTTGGAAAATGCTTTGGGCATGCTGCAGCATCTGGGCCCGAACTCTTGACAAGCTGCTGGAAAATGCTCTGGTCATGCTGTAGCATATGGATGCGAACTGGTTATCAGAATAGGATAAAAGCGGGACCACTTTCTCTCTCCTACCAGGCTGTCTTAAAAGCTGACAACGTGGCCCAGACACTTGCAGTGTGTAACAACCCGATTTTCGGATATGCTGTGTTAACGATAAATATATATTTATTTATATTTTAATCTGAGACTTAGGAAATGATTTTGGAGAAAACAAAATCATATCTAGAACTTACTCTATGGTAGGAAGCTCTGGTTAAAATTTGGGTTTAAAACTCATACGGAAACCGATCTGCGTTTTTACTGACAGTATAACTTTATACCGACAGAAAACCCTAATTTGACCCGAAACTGAAAATTTGTAGATTTTTTTATATTGTGTCCGTGAGGAATTATAATTTCCAAATTTCTAATCAGAAATAAAATATTATGTTTATTCGGACGAATTTTGGTAAGTTCGGATGGAAAACGGTCGGTGTTTTCAATGGCAGTAAGATTTTAATGATCAGAAAACCTAATTTTGACTTGTAAACGAAATGATTTATATTTAAATCATATTTTCAACGAGTTGGGTTATTTCAAAAAATTTCAATCGAAAACGACGGAATCGGAAATGGAACTGCCGAGATAGAACCGGACACTAGAGGAGCTGAGCTATGGGGTGACTCACCAATAAATTATGAAGCAATTGATGCTAGGAATTATGAGTTTTTAGGTGAAATGACCAAAATTCCCTTAAGCTTAACCTAACCTATCCTAGTTAGTTTTTAACCATGGTTAAGGCAAGACAAAGCCAAATTGGCTTCTTCCTCCTATTTTGTGGCTCAAAATCAGTCACACCTCTCATCAATTCTTGACCACATATTTTTTTTAACCATGATTACTAATTAACCCTCGTTAAGTTATTATAACCATAGTTAAGTTATTATATTATATTCTAACTTAACCTATGTCAACTAATTCAATCATGGTTCATTTTAAACAATTAAGCAAAGCCATTTCACTCCCTCACACTCTCATTTTCGGGGCTGCCTCCCCATTCCCACAGTTAACACATTTCTTTCTCTTCCTAATTTCATTCTTACTTGTTTTTCACCAATAACACGAAGAACATCCTTTGTGTACTTGAGAAGTTCTTCATTTCTCCTCAATTTCTTGATCAAACTTCTTCATTTCAAGGTGAGGAATCTCTTCCTCATCATCTTAGCTTCAATTATCATGCATCAAATCTTCATTTCCATCAACTTTTCACAAATTTCCATTTCTAGATCTAGAACTTCAAATAATTCTAGAAAATTGTAGAAAAATCATTTTAATGTGAAACCAATTTCTATGATCTTAATATGTCTTCTAGTATCATCATCTAAGAGTATGTAATCAAAATAATCTTCCTTCCTATTTTTCATAGTGAGGCCAAACCTAGGTATTTCTAGGTAAATGAAGTTTTGTTAAATTTTTATAATATGACACTTGATCTTAACCCTTTAATACCTCTAGTTTTTATATCTAGAACTTGAAATCAAAAGAAATTCCCAACCCTATTTTCTAGCCTTGGTTGAATTTGTGTTCATGTGAGCAAAATAAGTTTTCTTCAATCTTTAACTAGATCATGATTTGTATGAACTAGATAAGGTGTGTAGGTTATAGATCCAACAGTTTGTGAGCAAAAGGAATTTCTAACCTATTTTGGTCATTGAGGCCGAAACCCTAACCTAGTTGGTTAGAGGATTTTGTTTCATAATTTTAACTATTAACACTTAACTTATGTCAGTTAATACTCTAGGAATTAGTATCTAAAAGATTGGATTAAGAAAATAACCCTAGCCTTATTTTTATGACTTGACTGAACCTAGCACAATATGTGAGACACTCCGTTGTGCCCCTTTGTGTCATTAGATTAAAACCTCATTATTTAATTACTTAATTGCACGCTTAACGTAAAAATACGTAAAAATTAAAACTCGAAGTTAATCGACATACAACTTCAGATAAGTAAAGCATCACCCCATATTTATGATGCAAAATACAGACATAAGTCTTATACACATAATACAAAACACTGTTGAGGGTATCCGCTCAGTAGGATCCATCACAGGCATATACTTAAACAAAAGTTATACTTAGAGGAAAATATAAAAACGTCTCAAGAGACGAACTGGCCATAACTAACTAGACCCTAATCACCATGGGTCACAGCTCATCCTCCGACATCCGGTTCGTAGGGAGTTCCATTCAACTCCTCCTGGTTAGGCTCATCAACAGGGTCTTCTCGTACGATTCCACAATGAGGTAAAATACAACATACATGAATATACAAGGGATAAGAAACAGTTATATCATCAAAAAGCAGAAAAGAGCCATAGTAAATTATACAGATATTGTCACAGACAATCAACACACATAACTAACAAATCATCCTCAAGTTAATATATATCATCCTCTACCCCCAATCTCATGCTACTCAAAGATACCATATTTGCACACCTATTCTCTAAGGTGGAAGTGGACTCGTGAGAACTCTTGATTTTTACGTGTATTATATTACCAATATACAGATGTGTTTTACGTGTATTATATTACCAATACACGGTGTATTATATTACCAATACACAGATGTGTTTTACGTGTATTATATTACCAGTACACAGTGTATTATATTACCAATACACAGTGTAATATATTACCAATACACAGATGTCCTTGTGTATTATATTAACAATACACTTTTGTTTTTGTGTATTATATTACCAATACACTTTTGTCCTTGTGTATTATATTACCAATACACGGTTGTGGATAACAACACCTATACTTGAATCTCACCAACCTGTTTTAACAACATCTTAGTGCCTTAACCTTCCATTAGAACTTGACACATATTCTATGCCATAACACCTCTTTAACATTCCTCGTCTAAGTTAGGCACTTCTAAATCATCATTATCCTCACACCCAAAACAATCATCTCTTAGACAACCAATACAAAAAAAAGGTTATTTAGCGACCGAAAATAGTGACCGAATTTGTTGGTTGTTGTTTGAGACCGAAATGGCGACCAATTGTAGGATCTAAATCAAACACTGATTAGAGTTGATATTACGACTGAAATAGCGACCGAAATAGAGCGTAGCAGAGTTATCGGTCTCTATTTCGGTCGCAAAATAAAGGAAAGTAAAACTCAAAAATTTATGACTTTTTAGTGACCGAAATGGCGACCGAGTTAAATGCAATGGTTAAATTTTATTTATCTTTGCGACCGATATTAAATCGGTCGCTAAACGACGCGTAAAAAATTAAAATAGAGCGTGTTAGCGACCGAATTTTAAATCGGTCGCTAAATTTATGAATTTAAATTTCAAATCAACCCATTTAGCGACCGCTTTAGCGACCGAATAATTCGGTCGCTAAAACTAAAATCCCTAAATCCACCAGAACCCCCCTTTCTTTCCCATTTCACGAAACTTCTCTCTTTCTCACTCATTCTCTCTTCCTCGCGAGCTCCGACCACCAGCCTCCAGCCACCGCCGTCAGGTAAGCTCTCTTCCTCTCCCTCTCCCTCTCCCTCTCAGTTTCTCTCTCTCTCTCCATCTCTGTCTCTGTATTTGTCTCTCTCCGTCTCTAACCGTTTCTCTCTCTCTTAGGTCCGTCTTCCTCCGCACGTCCAGAGCAGCGCCACCACCGGCACCACCAGAGCAGCGCCACCGTTACCACCGCAGCACAGTAAGTCTTCTTCCCTTTGGCAAAATCAAATTACAATTCTCTGCTTACCTCACAGTCTCACATAATCTTGATCACAATTTTCATACTATGTTGGTAGATTTGGATTCTTCTTGGTTTTTGCCATTTTTATATGCTAAATCTAATTGTTGTTTTATAAATACATGCCATAAATTGAGGTTAAAAGTATTTTCATGTTCTAATTGTCTTATCTCTAAAATATTGTAACAAAACATACAAAGTACCATCGGTCCTTTTCTTCACCATTTTAGAACACTTGTTGCATCCTTGATAAAACCAATTATAGTCCTCAATAATCTCGTGAATTGCTGCAAGTGTTGTTACCCTTCTAGGCTATTGAAATCAAAGTAAGTGATCAACGGATGTAGATGAGAAAATTTGTTTAACCAAACTGAAAAAACAGGTATAATTTGTAACCTGCTTTGATTCTTTGATTTCAATTAGAGTTTTTCTGCGATTAGGATCACAAAGGATATTCTTAGATGAGTTCCTACTTCGAAATGTAAGCTGACTTGTGGATTGTGTTGCACCAAAACATTGATTGGAATGGCTACAAATATATAAAGTAAAAGTAATATTTTTTTAATAAGAAATGTATAGAAGGAATAAAACTGATATGTACAAAAATTAAACTTGAGGCATACATATTCATCAATGCAGCTGCTTTTGGTATAGCTGGATTCATCAGGACTTTTATTGTGTTCCATGAAGTAATGAGTGAGTTATGGCCTATAAATTTTTTGATGAGTTGAATTTGTTATAACAAATAAAATATAAATTAAAGGAATGATATATTGTTAAAGCAGTATAAAAGATTAGAATAAGTAGACATTAGAAATAAATGTTAATAATGGTGAAGGAATTATTTTTATAATAAATACCTCTATAATGAGTGATTCGGGCAAGTTGCAAAACTACCACTTTAAGTTGGTTATTTTCAGACAGAAAGTTGAACATTTCGATTGCTCATTCCCCAAACAATGTCACACGAACAAAATTATTGCTAAAGTTTGAGAGAAAAAAAATGAAGTTTGAGTATAAATTCTATGTGAAATAAAATGTTTAGTTAAGAGTATAATAATGTAATTGGGAGGACCTTTCATCAAGAAGATTGAACTCAATTCTCTTTCCTGTTATACCTTCGTGTTGATAATCCTCTAAATTTCCATGTTGGAGACAACACCAATAGCATTTGTAGTAATAGCATATATATGAATTTTAAAAGCATAAATGAATGTATTAACATTAACATTATTAAACATGTAAAAGTCAATTAGAAGTGTATAACAATTAAATATTCATTGATCTTTGTCTCCTATAAGATAGTCTCAAAAGGGATAAAATCAAATGCATGATATGGAATGAGTGCATCACAAGGTTTAATTGTTGTCCCACAGTGAATGGTGATACGAAATTGATGCTTTGTAGTTTTGAATGCAATGTTATTCTCTCCAATGTTGAACTTGGAGATTGCATAACATTTTCCTTCGTGAAGATGGGTGATATGTATAGTATCTTTACTATAGATGCTAGCTTGAATCTTGCTTTTCTGAGAAATATAGGGTTGATGTAAGATTATAACAAATTCTATGAAGGAAATTATAAACTGTTAACAAAAATATAATTATTTATATGACAAAAAAGTGTAGAAAGGGATCTTACTTCTTCATCAATGAGTACCATATGAAGAGATGATGATTGAACATAGTGTCTAGTAACTTGCCAAAGCCTGATGATCCTTGCCGTGAATGTTCTATTTTCTTTTCCATGTCTTAGGTCTTTTATAAGACAAGTCTCCATACTATAGGGTTGTGAAATGAAAGTGAATATCATAAAAAAAAAAAAAGGAAAACAACTTCAAGTTAGTGTGTGAAGTGAAAATATGGAGTAGTGAACGAACTATGTCTTGAAGACTTGAACAACTATGTCTAGTCTGTCCTCTACATTCAAACCATGGGAGTTTACATATCGAGTGATCTCTGGCCATTTAGGAATATTTCAAGTGAAAGTGATGAAAATATTTGGGTATCCTTCCCATTTACAAATTACCATTGCATCTTGGTAATTTTGTATCAGCTATCTAGCACCCCCAGTGAAGCTAGAAGGCAAAACAATCCTTCTTCCTATGGCATAACCTTCATTTTTTCCTTGGAATACAGCATCAGTTAACCCTCTATATAGATCTTGTCAAACATGCTTTTGATTCTTCCGTATATAGGATAACCTCCATGCTTCAACCATAGTATATGTGTCGACAACAAATTGTTGAAATAATATTCTGCTATATAAAAGAATAGCATATTATGATTCTCTTTGTTGGAATCTAAATGCAAAGAACTCCATCAAAGTCAAGTTGTTATTCTTGTGACTATCAGGATTAGACATTTCACTATGTTTTGTGGAATCACAGAATCCATCTTCCCCATATGGGAAGAGGAGTGGATATTGTATTGGTAGATACAAAGGATGGAGCTCGTGGATCCTTTGTAACTGACCACTTTGAGTTTCCACTATGATATCTCTATCACCATTGTCGACATCAACATCACCTACAACCAAAGCAGCTATTTCATCCACAGTTGGCAAATTATATACTCTAGAATCATTGTTCCTCTTTCGAATCAACCTCAATTTCAAGTTAGGAACTTGTTGGCCAGCAAGCCTATCTCTTGTCATTCTGAAGACTTTGGCTATATGATTATAGGAATCAAACCATATCCCATCTTTCCAAAATCAAGACGTTCAATGGCAGAGGGTTCCATGAGTTATGGAAGAGAGGGGGAGTTTCAGTTTCCTGAATAGGAAAGATTTTGTTGGTGTTGCTTTGTCTTTATACATAAATAAGATAAATGATGATATGATATGTTATTTTAATGCAATAAAAAAAGAAAAAGAAAAGTCTAAGCTATAAAATTTGATAAATGGATAGAATAATATATCCACTTGGGAGGAGAGAGAAGGGGATAAGGTTGTGAGTGGGAATGATGGCACGGCAGATAGGGAGAGATGGCTTGAGAAGAAGAGAGAGGGATATGGGCATCTGTGTCATCAACGAATGAGATCAACCAAACCATTTTTGTGTTTCACTGTTTTTTTTAATAAGCAGTTGCAGTACCATGATAACTTCCCAACTCTGCAGGGATCCAAAAGTAAATTATAACTCTTTTAAGTGAAAATCTCAATATGAAATTTGGTTTTTAAAAATATATATCAAATTAGTATAAGGTTAAAGTAATATTATCAAATGTTGTCATTTCAGCTCTGACACGATTATTTTTATTTATGCATTATAGGTCCTTGTCTGATCTTCGTTGTCTGCGGATCCTCCCTTATCCTTACTTGGTTTTGCTTTGTCGAATAGGTAAGTTCTCTCAATACTCTCTTTTAAGGTTTTGCTTTGTCTAATAGGTACTGATATGTGTGGTGCTTCTAATGTATTATGTGAATTATCGTGTTGTTTGGTAGTGGAGAGCTGAGCTCAATAGGATGTGATTTTGTCTGATTGTATGCTGATAATTTAATGTTTATGCATGTGTTTGTCAATATGTGTTGTTTGTTAGTGGAGAGCGGAGCTCAATAGGATGTGATCCTGTCCGAAAGGTGGGATCTTTGGTTGTGTCTTGATAATTTAGAAATTATGCATGTGTTTGACAATTAATCGCTACTTGTTAGTGGAGAGTGGAGCTCAATAGGATGTTTGCTACAATATTTTATCTAAGTTTGTATTGATTTACGCTGCAATTTATATAAGATCAACAATGTTGCAATATTTATAGGTTAATGGTTTTATTTTCTGTTAGAGTTAATAATTAATTTACGAAAGCCTTAGTTTCCTATTTGAGATTCAATATTAATGAGCATGCATAACTTATCAAGGTATGCATGCTCATTGTATTGAATCTTGAATTGTCCAAGTGGGACAGTTTGGGAAAAAACTTTTTCACACTCGTACAATAGTCATTTCCATGTTCAAATGCCTTATATATATACTTGTTGAAATCTCGGTCTGATGCATTTCCTTTTGTTCTCCTGGTGCATACTTGATCGCGGTGATGCTCACCGTGCTCGAGTCGTGTACTTGGAGACCGATGGGAAATGCTATCGAAATTTTGTTAAGCATAAGGTATTTGAATAAGGGAATAACTATTATTAGCCGAGTGTGGTAAAGGTTTCTTCTCGAATGGGATAGGTTCATACCTTGTCATAAGAACAAGATTGATGGAGTTATTGGAATGCACCGTAATATATAAGTGTTATTGTAGGATTGGTCAGGCTATTTAATTGCCAGCAATGGATATTTCGGAGAATCGATAATGGATGTATCGTAGGTTGGATCAGAATAAACATCTTAGGGAAGAGTATAGAGTTGGAGTGGGTGGGTTTATAGAGTTTGGAGTGTTTGTGTGCGAGCCACTGATGGCAATGTAGAGGATGATTTCTATGGAGTTCTAACTGACATCCTTGAACTCGATTATACCGGTTTCCCCGTGATGAAGTTAGTTAACTTCAAGTGTGATTAGTTTGATCCTACTCTTGACGTAGGGACAAAAATCGATAAAAAATATGGTATTGTTCAAGTTAGGTTGTCTCGAAGGTATAATAAGGCGTATGACCCATTCATTTTTTCACAGCAGGAAGATCAGGTTTATTACTCGCCATATCCCGAAGGACATCAAGGCTGGTTGGGTGTTATTAAGATAAAGGCTCTCAGTATAATTACTGATAATGTAATCAACCAGCCTAAAAAAGATGCTCCGTACTAAGATGATGAGTTTTCAAGACCCCATGTACCGTTGCAAATTACGCCGGACATTATTGTTAATTCTCTGGCGGATATTTCCGGAAATGGGGAAGAAGTTGAAAGAGAGTTAATGGATCAATCCGAGTTGGACGCATCCAGCGAAGGCACATTCCGATCAAGTGAGACTGATGAGAGTGAGGGTGAATTTAGTGACGGAGATTCTACTTAGGTAATTTATTTATGTCATAATTCATTGTGTAAATGTCATTCTACATAGGTAATTTATTTTTGTATTATTTACACTGTTGTGTAATCATCTTTTCATTTTTTACACAGATGGCAGATTCCTCTAGAGGTAGGGGTCATCGTGGAGGTCGTGGCAGAGGTCGTGCTGCGACCGACCCACAGACTTCAGATCGAGACCACCCTACCAGCACCTCTGTGGACGGGACACCTCAGGGTGATGGAGTTGCACCCCCTACCCAGCCTCATGTGGTCGGGACATAGGCTGCACCCTCATCATCCACACCTATGACAGGACCATCATCATCATTGGGACAGGAGAGTCGTGGTCCATCCGACAGGAGGATTCTTCTTATCCCCAGGGGGGATAACGAGTAAGCTAATTTAATTTTTTAATATATATAAAGTATCGTTAATTTCTATTTACTTGTTTTTTTAATTTATCTATAACATTTATTAATTCTCTAATTTTGCTGCAGCTTTCTGCCCGCAAAGGGCCCTTCTGATTCGATATTGAAGATCATGCGACGCAAGTTTGATGGTCCATGGCCTACATGGAAGGCCATCCCAGGGGGCCATAGGGATCAGTTGTTTCTAGAGTTTAAGGTAACAATTTATTAAGTTATTTAAATTAAATTTACATTATATATATATACACACACACGAATTTCCTAACAACTGTAAGTTGCAGAAAGAGTATAGGTGGGACATAGCTTTAGAGGGTCTCGTCAGGGACATATTTGAGCATAAAGGCTCACTGGTCATGAAGAATCTGACGAACAAGCTGGGGAAGGGTAATAATAAGGGGAAGTGGGTGGATCCTGAGATCAGGAGGCAGCTGGACCAGTACTGGGCTACTGAGAAGTTCCAGGAGATCCAGGCCACAGCTCGGCGTAATCGAGCTTCTGATGGTGGCGCATGTGCTTGGACCGGCGGGTCTAAATCAGCCGCCGCCCACTACGACGAGCTGGTAATACATTAAACTTTTGACTTATTATACTATTTAATTAATTAGTTTTCATTTTTAATTATTCTTATGAATTTAAGATTATATTTTTCGATGCAGAAAGCACAGAAACAGCGACCCCCCACTGCTATGGAGTTGGTGGAGAGGACGAAGAAGTTGAAGTCGGGGACATGGGTCAACGACAAGGCCCGTAACTATGCTGTAAGCAAAAAAACAATTTAGTGTTTACTTGTAATTTATTATAAATGATTTGTTAATATTGATTATAATTTTAACTAAATCTCTTCAATTATACTTTGTAGGTGGGCTTCAACGAGAAGAAGGACGATGCCATATCACGTGCCTCACAGTCACAAGATGAGGCCTTGACTGGTGATGGGCCCAGCTCTCCTATCTCCGTCAATGATAATGCCATTTATTTGGAGGTCGTCGGGGGCAGGAACAAGAAGGGGCACGTGTATGGCCTCGGACACCTGGGAGGCGAGTTTATCGCTTCATCATCCGGCACGCCTGCTCCTTCCTACGACGATACCGTCCCTCAGGAGCAGTTCAACCAAATGCAGGACACCATCACGCAGCTGAACGCAGAGCTTCGGAAGAAGAGCGAGAGAGAGCAGCAGATGGCGAACCAGATTGCACAGTTGACTCAGGCACACCAGGAGTTGATGCAGACGAGCATCGAGTAGGGCCAGACACTGCGGCTGGTGTTGGAGCAGATAAGGATCAAGACTCCAATTGCTCAGGGTAATGCTCTGACGGTTGTGCCGCCTCCTGTCGCTCTTCCAGTTCCGCCGCCAGCTACTGATGCTGCTACTGCAGAGGACGATTAGATAGCAGACGTCGGTGGTACGGACGCTGAGGATGATTAGATTCCTCCACCTCCCCCTCATCATGACTGATTTTTTTTTTCATATTTTGACTTTAAACGATTCTTGTAAGACACTTTGGATTATTATATATATATATATATATATATATTCATTATTTCTTATGATTGTATATTTCATTAGTAATTTGGTGTGTTTTATTAGTATTTTTGCTAAACTTAAAAGAAAAACAAAAAAATTATTATTTTAAAATTAAATTTTAATTTTTTTTAATAAAAACCAGTTTAGCGACCGAATTAGAAACCGATAATTTGGTTGCTAAACTTTAGTTACCATTAACATATTGTGGTCTAGCGACCGAAAATTCGTCGCTAATATAGGTTAACAGTAACCAAAATTGGCAACCGAACTAGCGACCGATAATCGGTCGCTACAAATGGTTACCCAAACAATGCGACCAACCGTGTAGCGACCGTTTTTTATTATTTAGAGACCAAAATTACGGTCGCCATTTAGCGAACGAATTATTATTTCGGTCTCTAAAAGCTTAGCGACCAGGTTATCAGCCACCACCATGAATCGGTCGCTAATTCGGTCGCTAAATTAAATAGCGACCGAATTAGAAAGTTTAACGACCGAAATGAGGATAGGATTATTTTCTCACAATAATCTTTTGGATTTTAGGTGTTTAGGTCTAAGATAACTAGAATAAATTGTTAGAAGTTGAAAATATGAAACAAAATCCTCTAACCTCTAAGGTTAGGGTTTCGGCCTTGAACATAAAAATAGGTTAGAAAATTTATTTGGGTTCCAACCCTTGGATCATAAAAGTATAAGTATCTAAAATCATAAAAACCATAATATTAACTCATCAACATTTTTATATATTTTTACATAATCTTGGAAGAAATAGATCTAAGTCTTGAAATAGATAAAACTTGATGAAACTTGAGATTAGTTGAGGATTAGGAACATAGAAACCCTAAATAGTTTAGATCTAACCTAATTTAAGTTAAAAAAATTGAACAAAACCTCCTTTGTTCTTTTAGACATAGGTTCGACTTCTTTACAAAAATAGGGGAGGAAGATTTTGCTTGATATATGCTCTTAGATAATGAAGGTAGAGATCATAACTAGATCATAGAAATTGGTTTCACATTTTTATGATTTTTCTAAAATTTTATAGATTTTTTAGAAGCTTATAGATCTAAGAATATCAAAAGGATGAACATGGCATAAACTCAACAAATAAGTGAAGAGGAGAACTTAGATGAGTAAGAAGAAGAAGTTTTACCCTTGGAGCTTGAAGGAAATGAGTGAAGATGATGAATTCTTGAAGGAAATCAATGAAGTTTTGAAGTGAAGAACTTGGTTATGTGAGTGTAAAGTGTGAAAATGAAAGAAAATGAGTGTTTATATAGAGGGAGAGAGAGAAAGTGGCGTGTGGGAGAAGGAGAGTGAGGGACTTGGGCTCCAAGTTTTGCTAGGGTGTGTTTGGTTGTTGAAAGTGAGAGAAAAATGGGTTTTTGGATTAAAATAAATTATATTCAAAAAGTGTAATGATGATTACTTTATGATGTGACCTTTGACTCACATCAACATGTCACTCTTTTTCCATCAAGTCACATTGATCATCTCAGCTCCCCATCCTGCTTCGTTGTGTACCCGGTTAATGTAACACCCTGAATTCCACCCTACATTAATAAATGTTAATGTGTGTTAGACTTAGCCTATATATGCTTGTTATGCTGGTTCTTGATGTCTAAGTTCATGTTAGAAAGGTTTAGCCTTAGGAAGGTTCAACTGTCTTAGAAGTCCTAGTAACCTGTTTCATCGTTTTGGCCATATCGTTAGTTCTAGATGTCCGATCGAGGTGATCTTTGTGGCGTTGGAAAGCTAAGAGAATTATCTACAAATCATATTTCATATATTTTGGCCAAATTCGACTGTTTCGGCCTCGCCTCACGAGCCTTTGTTCACCTCGCGAAAAACCAAAATTTAGCTTTGCACTTTCGGGTTCGCCTCGCGAATCCAACTGACAGAAATTGGATCTCTAGCTCGCCACACGAATGGGAGTTCACCCCACGAATACGTGCAGAACCAGAAAACACGATTTAGGTTCTTTTTAAGCCCAATACACATTCCAACCCGTTTTAAACCCCTAAAACATGATCTAAACCCTAATCTATCACGTCACAACCTTAGAGCTGCCTCCCTTCTCTTTTTCTCTTAAATTCCATTAACCGTATCTAGAAAACTCTCACTAGGAAACTCGTTCTTGCACCGTTCTTCATCATTCGCTAATAGGAGAACATTGTTGCGAAGACGTGATCATCATATTCGTTGTTTCAACCTTCCAATAAGGAAAGATTCGTACACCTCGTTCCTCTCATTCTTTCCCTTTTGAGTTTTTGTCCTAAGAGTCTAATTATGATGTTTCCTTGTTGTTCTTGAGGTCGTAGTTAAGTGCTTGTGAGACGAGACCTCGTCGGACCCTCTTTCTTCTTTTGAAACGCGAACCTCATATCAGGTATGGGGAGAAGGGAGAATATGAATATGTAGGCATAGGGGGTAGCGTAAGACGAAGGGTTAACCCATGACCCTGTGTTTGATGAAATGTCTTGTTTTATAACGTGTCTATATGTCTATATTGATGTGATAATATGAGTTATTTATATGTGTTTATGGTATGATTTCTCAAAATGTTTATGATATGATTAATGTTGATATGATTGTTGTTATGAGTTGAATGATGATGCCATGACTGCCGTATGTTACAATGTTTGGTTAATGGTTGATTGGGTTATTCGATGTGAACCATGATAAAAAGGGAGGTTTTTCCCCTTTCGGTTAATAAGACATGAATATTAATAATAATTGTGAGGTTTTGTTCAAAGGATTAGAAAGACCCTAGGGAATGATTTTGTGAGAAATTGAGAGAGCCAATTAAAGGATTAATTCCCCGAATAAGTCTATAAGACATAAAGATTAAACCAAGTGATAAGACTGTGATGAAAGGACTTAGTAATGCCAATAGGTTGAATCAAGTTTTACTCCAAAGGAATTGGTGAGGGTTTACAACCCTTGCTGCCTAGAACAGTACGGTCTGCTCTTGAGCACAACCGTGCTTGGTAAGGAGCACGCCCGTGCTCCCTTACCCAGAACAGAAAACAGAAACGGTTTGAGATAGGGGTTCTTACCCCAAATGCTTAAAAGACTAAATAATATACCAATGAAACATGAAGACCAAAAGACAAGTGAAAATATTTTGTACCTTGGTAGCCTAGTGGCCAAGGGGCCTTGATGTAGGATGGTCAAGGTGGTAATCTCTAGTGCATAAGGGGCTAGAGTGTCGATAGCCAAGTGGTCGAGGTGGTAACCTCTGGTGCAAAACGTCCAGAGTGATTAAAAGACTTAATGATAAATGTTAAACGATAATCCACGATAGCCTAGTGGTCCAGGTGATGATGGTGATAACACTTGGGTAGCCTATGGGCCTAAGCTGAGGTGGAGGTCATGATGGTATGATGTTTGTCATGCATTCACGCATTGGAGATGTTGATGGGAGGTTGTGCTACATAGGGGAGTTCACCCGAGAGTAAGGCATTCTGGCCGTCCGCGGGACCTGGTACCCCCGTGGTGGTGCATCCGAGAATAAGGTGCGTCAGCTATCCAAGGGGTCCAACCAAGGTAAGTTGGATTGCCCCGGTTTTGGTTCCTAGTGGCCAATGTGGATATTTAGCTTCGAAGTTGCTTATCCTAAGATAGATGGGATCCAAATGCATGGTAGAGGCGTGGAGCAGGATTGCATTGCATAGCATACATATTATGATGAGGATCTTATGATACCGTTGTTGATATGACATGTTTGTTTGTTGTATGCTCGTCTTGCTAACTGTTTCATTGCCGTTATATTCATATATATGTTTCTTACTCCATGTTGTTATGTTTTGTGTTGCATGTACCTTTTGTATATATGCATAGGATGGTGATCAGCCTGTTGAGGAGTGATTCCGAGGAGCCGCTACCTTTGTTTAGGATTCCCAGTTTTACTTAGTTATTAGTTAGTTGTTTCGGTTGTATCCGAGGATTTGTTATTTCGTATTTTTGGTTATACCAGCTCTGTATGTGACATTGGGGTTAGGGTTTATGTCTTTGTTTATGTTTACGTTACGTTATGCCCTTTTGAACTTATATTATGTTTATGTTTTCTTTCCGCATTGTATATGTTGACATGTGAACCTTTTTATCCAAGTATTTATTTTATTTAAATAAATGCATGTTTTTATAATCCCACTTTTAAGTAAATGTTTTATATTAACGTACGGGGTAGAAGGGTGTCACATTTAGTGGTATCAGAGCAGTTCGGCCCTGTCCGGACGTGGTATGAGTCTGTCGTGCGTATGTTGTGTGACTCTTGTTTGAATTGTCTATATTTATATCGACAATGTTACGTGGTACTAAGTACCTATAGCTTTGCTTTGGCTTGACCTACTGCATTTGGCAGTTTGTCTTGAACGATCCAAGGAGCCTTCAGGTGCTTCTTGTGTTTAGGAAGGTTGTTTTATTACCTCTTGATAATATGAACTTTGCAGTTGATCTTGTGCGCTTACCTTTTCTTTTTTAAAACCTGCTCGATGTTATTCTTGGGATGAACTGGTTATCTTCCAACCACGTTCCCTTTATCTGTTTTGATAAGACCTTAGTTTTTGGAACTCCAACGGAGTCTAAGATTCCAGACCTTCTATCTGCCAGTCAAGTTCAAGCTTCGATGAAAGACAAGGCCCAAGTGTAAATGATGATAGCTTCCCTGGAAGTAGAGAGCCCTCCTGATGTTGGAAGTGTGCCTGTTATGCGGGAGTTCCTGAGGTTTTTCCAGGGGATTATTATAACTTACCCCCAGAGAGATGTGTAGAGTTCACCATAAATTTAGTGCCTAGCACCGGGCCAATATCCACAGCACCCTATAGAATGTCTCCTCTAGAGCTAGCTAAGTTGAAGGAACAGTTGGAGGACCTGATGAAGAAGCAGTTCATTAGGCCGAGTGTGTCTCCGTGGGCAGCACCCGTGTTGTTAGTGAAGAAGAAGGATGGTAGCATGAGGTTGTGTGTCAACTATCGACAACCCAACAAGGTGACCATAAAGAATAGGTATCCCCTCCCTAGGATTGATGACCTCATGGACTAGTTGATAGGCGTTTGCATCTTCTCTAAGATAGATTTGAGGTCAGGATACCATCAGATTCGTGTTAAGTCTGAGGACATCCTGAAGACCACGTTCAAAACGTGATATGGTCACTATGAGTACTTGGTTATGCCCTTCGGTGTGACCAATGCTCATGCGGTCTTCATGGACTACATGAACAAGACCTTTCACCCTTACTTGGATAAGTTTATGGTGGTCTTTATAGATGACATCTTAGTGTACTCTAAGACTAAGGAGGAACATGAGGAGCACTTGAGGGTTGTCTTGTAGAACCTTAAGGAAAAGCAGTTGTATGCTAAGTTTTCTAAGTGTGAGTTCTGGTTAGAAGAATTGAGCTTCTTAGGGCATGTCATCTCTAAGGGTGGCATAACCTTAGACCCAACCAAAGTTGAGATGGTGCTCCAGTGGGAAGCACCAAGGACTGTGACCGAGATTAGGAGTTTCTTGGGTTTAGCTGGGTATTATAGGCGGTTTATAGAAGGCTTTTCTAAGTTAGCTTTACCCTTGATCCGTCTCACCAAAAAGGGACAGTTGTTTGTGTGGGACTCTAAGTGTGATGAAAGTTTCCAAACCCTTAAGAGTAGGTTGACCTCAGCACCAGTTTTAGTGTTGCCCGACCCTAGTAAACCTTTCTTAGTGTATTGTGAGGCATCGAAGCAAGGTTTAGGTGGAGTGTTGATGCAAGATAGTAAGGTAGTAGCTTATGCTTCTAGGCAGTTGAAAACCCATGAGAGGAACTACCCTACCCATGATCTAGAGTTAGGAGCTGTGGTGTTTGCCTTAGATTTGGAGGCATTATCTGTATGGAGAGAAGTTTGAGGTCTTTAGTGATCATAAGAGTTTAAAATATCTGTTTGACCAAAAAAAACTCAATATGAGGCAGCATAGGTGGATGGAGTTTTTTTAAAGGATTATGACTTCGAGCTGGCCTATCACCCAGGAAAAGCCAATGTGTGGCCGATGCCCTAAGTAGGAAAACCTTACACGTCTTCGCTTTAATGGTTAGGGAGATGGATCTGATAGAGGAGTTTAGAGATATTAGTCTAGCTTGTGAGTTTACCTCTAAGAGTATTAGGCTTGGAGCCTTGAAGGTTACCAACAATTTGATGGACCAGATTAAAGAGGGGCAAAAGTTAGACAAGTTCCTCTTAGACCAGTGAGAGTTACTCGATCAGGGTAGAGGCATTAGCTTTAAGGATGGAAGTGATGGGATCTTGAGGTTTAAAGATAGAGTCTGTGTACCAGACATTCCAGAGCTTAGAAAGTTGATCCTTGAAGAAGGACATAGGAGTGGACTGAGTGTACACCCAGGTGCCACGAAAATGTATCAGGACCTTAAGAGGACGTTTTGGTGGCCTATGATGAAAAGGATGTGGCTGAGTTTGTGCATGTGTGCCTAGTTTGTCAAAAGGCAAAGATGGAACACCAAAAGCCTTCAGGTAAGTTGCAGCCATTGAGTAAGGATTAGATGATTAGTTGCTAATAGGAAGGGCGTCAAGGACAAATAGATGAATGGTCTGGTGGTTTCTGTAAGAAGGATCTTTAATAGAGATGAGAGGGCAATTATATTGCACGGACATAGTTGCACTCGAGCCCCTGTCAGAGACCCTAGTAGAGAGAGATTGACTCATGGAATTATTATTGCTTGAGTTACTGTGCTGGACAGGTGGGAGGGACTGATCACCCCAATTACTCGTCGCCGGTAGGTGGATTTTAAGCCCAAAACGCATTCCAACCCGTTTTTAACCCCTAAAACACGATCTAAACCCTAGTCTATGATGTCACAACACTCAGAGCTGCCTCTCTTCTCTTTTTCTCTCAAATTCCATCAACTGTCTTTAAAAAACTCTCCCTAGGGAACCCGTTCTTGCACCGTTCTTCATCATTCATTGATAGGAGAACATTGCTGCGAAGACGTGAACATCATATTCGTTGTTTCAACCTTCCAACAAGATAAGATTCGTACACCTCGTTCCTCTCGTTCTTTCCCTTTTGATTTTTTGGCCTAAGAGTCTAATTAAGATGTTTCCTTGTTGTTCTTGAGGTCGTAGATAAGTGCTTGTGAGACGAGACCCCAGAGGACCCTCTTTCTTCTTTTGAAACACGAACCTCATACCAGGTATGGGGAGAAGGGACAATATGAATATGTAGGCGTAGGGGGTAGCGTAAGACGAAGGGTTAACCCATGACCCTGTGTTTGATGATGTGTCTTGTTTTATAACATGTCTATATGTTTATATTGATGTGATAATATGATTTATTTATATGTGTTTATGGTATGATTTCTCAACATGTTTATGATATGATTAATGTTGATATGATTGTTGTTATGAGTTGAATGATGATGCCATGACTGTCGTATGTTACAATGTTTGGTTATTGGTTGATTGGGTTATTCGATGTGAACCATGATAGAAAGGGAGGTTTTTCCCCTTTCGGTTAATAAGACATGAATATTAATAATAATTGTGAGGTTTTGTTCAAAGGATTAGAAGGACCCTAGGGAATGATTTTGTGAGAAATTGAGAGAAGCCAATTAAAGGTTTAATTCCCCAAATAAGTCTATAAGACATAAAGATTAAACCAAGTGATAAGACTGTGATGAAAGGGCTTAGTAATGCCAATAGGTTGAATCAAGTTTTACTCCAAAGGAATTGGCGAGGGTTTACAACCCTTGCTGCCCATAACAGTACGGTCTGCTCTTGAGCACGGCTGTGCTTGGTAAGGAGCATGCCCGTGCTCCCTTGCCCAGAACAAAAAACAGAAATGGTTTGAGATAGGGGTTCTTACCCCAAATGCTTAAAAGACTAAATAAGATACCAACGAAACATGAAGACCAAAAGACAAGTGAAAATATGTTGTACCTTGGTAGCCTAGTGCAGGGGGCCTTGATGCAGGATGGTCAAGGTGGTAATCTCTAGTGCCTAAGGGGCTAGAGTGATAATGATGATGTACCTTGGTAGCCTAGTGGCCAAGGGGACGTCGATAGTCAAGTGGTCGAGGTGGTAACCTCTGATGCAAAATGTCCAGAGTGATTAAAAGACTTAATGATAAATGTTAAACGATAATCCTTGATAGCCTAGTGGTCGAGGTGATGATGGTGATAACACTTGGGTAACCTATGGGCCCAAGCGGAGGTGGAGGTCATGATGGTATGATGTTTGTCATGCATTCACGCATTGGAGATGTTGATGGGAGGTTGTGCGACATAGAGGAGTTCGCCCGAGAGTAAGGCGTTCTGGCCGTCCGCGGGACCTGGTACCCCCGTGGTGGCGCATCCGAGAGTAAGGTTCGTCAGCAATCCAAGGGGTCCAACCAAGGTAAGTTCGATTACCCCAGCGTTGGTGCCTAGTGGCCAATGTGGATATTTAGCCCCGAAGTTGCTTATCCTGAGATAGATTGGATCCAAATGCATAGTAGAGGCGTGGAGCAGGATTGCATTGCAAAGCATACATATTATGATAAGGATCTTATGATACCGTTGTTGATATAACATATTTGTTTGTTGTATGCTCGTCTTGGTAACTGCTTCCTTGCCGTTATATTCATATATATGTTTCTTACTCCCTATTGTTATGTTTTGTGTTGCATGTACCTTTTGTATATATGCAGAGGATGGCGATCAGCCCATTGAGGAGTGACTCCGAGGAGCCGCTACCTTCGTTTAGGATTCCCAGTTTTGAATAGTTATTAGTTAGTTGTTTCGGTTGTATCCGAGGATTTGCTATTTCGGATTTTCGGTTATACCAGCTCTGTATGTGACATTAAGGTTGGGTTTGTGTCTTTGTTTATGTTTATGTTACGTTATGCCCTTTTGAACTTATATTATGTTTATGCTTTCTATCTGCGTTGTATATGTTGAGATGTGAAACCTTTTTATCCAAGTATTTATTTTATTTAAATAAATGCATGTTTTTATAATCCCTCTATTAAGTAAATGTTTTATATTAACGTGCGGGGTAGAAGGGTGTCACAGTTAAAGTTTCCAATCGTATTTTTCGACGATTTTGCTTGGATAAAATATTATATTTTAATTCCGAACATAAAATTTCCAAAATTACTAAAGTCATTGGAAACACGACAAAAACACTAACCATTTCGTTCACGGGTCAAAATTAGGTTTTCTGCTCAGTAAACTTTTACTATCAGTGAAAATGCAGACCGGGTCTCGTCTGAATTTTCAACCCAAAATTTTACCGTAACCTTCCACCATAAAGTAGACTATGAATAAGATTTTATTTTATTCAAAAGCACTTTCTAACTCTCAGATTAAAACATAATTAATTATATTTTAACCGGTTGAACAACATAATTAAAATCAGGCTGTTACATTACTACCCCTCTTAAAAGAAAATTTTGTCCTCCGAATTTACGTACCTTAGAAAAGATGTGGATATTGTTGTTGCATATCCTCCTCGCGTTCCCAAGTAGCATCTCCAGTAGTTTCATCCCATACAACCTTAACCAAAGGAATTTGTTTACCGCGAAGTTCCTTAATCCGTCTATCTGCTATTCTTACAGGTAGAGCCTCATACTCTAGATTCTCTCGCAGTTGTATAGACTCAGATTCAATAACATGTGAAGGATTAGGATAATACTTTCTCAACTGAGAAACATGAAAGACATCATGAAGGTTGGAAAGATTGGGTGGTAAGGCAATTTGGTAAGCTACTGGATCAATTCGTCGAAGAATCTGAAAAGGTCCAATGAATCGAGGAGTAAGTTTTCTGGATTTGATAGCTCTGCCAATTCCAGAATTTCGAGTAAATCTCAAAAACACGTGATCGCCTTCCTGGAATTCTAATGGTCTCCTCCTCTTGTCATTGTAGCTCCTTTGCCTATCCTGAGCTTCCTTCATCTTTTCCCGTATCTTCCTGACTTGCTCTGCAGTTTGTTGCACCACATCTGGACCCAAAACTTGGTTCTCACCAGTCTCATACCAACATAACGAGGTCCTACACTTTCTGCCATACAAAGCCTCATATGGTGCCATTCTGATACTACTATGGAAACTATTGTTATAAGTAAATTCAATCAATGGTAAGAACTCATCCCAACTGCCAGTGTGCTCCAACACACAAGCTCTCAATAGATCCTCCAGTGACTGAATTCTCCTTTCTGACTGTCCATCAGTTTGGGGATGATAAGCAGAACTCATCCTCAACTTTGTTCCCAAGGCATTTTGCAATTGTCTCCAAAATATAGATGTGAATCTAGGATCTCGGTCTGAGACAATGCTCGATAGCACACCATGCAATCTAACAATTTATTTGATGTAAATCTGAGTCAACCTTTCCAAATTATAACTTTCACCGATAAATAAGAAGTTAGCACACTTCGTCAACCTATCAATGATGACCCAAATCGCATCATGCTTCTTGGGAGTTCGTGGTAATCTGACCGCAAAATCCATGGCTATACTATCACATTTCCACTCTGGGATATCTAAAGATTGTAATAATCATGCTGGCTTCTGATGTTCAATCTTAGCTTTCTGACACACCAGACAAGATAAGACATACTCCGCTACTTCTTTCTTCATCCTTGTCCACCAAAACATTTTCTTCAAATCCTGATACATCTTTGTGGATCCATGATGGAAACTCAACTTACTCTTATGTGCCTCCTCTAAAATCATCTTCCTAAGTTCTGCATCCTTTGGCACACATATTCTATCTCTAAACCTTAACACATCATCTGTTCCTCTACTAAACTCATAAATTTTACCTTCACCGATTCCTTTACTTACTTCCTGGAGGTATAGATCCTGAACTTGTTTATCTTTAAGATCTTTCATAAAATCACTACTAATAGGGATCATACTTAAGAAAATCTTATTCTCAACCAATTCCATTCCTAAGTTCAAATCCCTGAACTGTTCAAGCAACCGCTACCACATTTGTCTTCGCAGGATGGTATAGTAATTCAAAATCATAATCTTTGATAAACTCCATCCATCTTCACTATCTCATATTCAATTCTTTTTTTATCGAATAGATACTTTAGGCTCTTGTGGTCACTGAAAACATTAAACTTTGCTCCATACATAAAGTGTCGTCATATCTATAATGCTAACACTATTGCTACTAACTCCAAATCATGAGTATGATAATTTCTCTCATGAATTCTCAACTGTCGAGAAGCATAAGCCACAACTCTTCCCTCTTGCATCAGGACACATCCTAAACCTTGGTATGATGCATCACAGTATACATCAAACTGTCCTAGTGGGTCTGGTAAGATCAACACAGGTGATGTAGTCAACCTGTCCTTCAGCTTTTGAAAACTTTGTTCACACTTGTCCGTCCATACAAAAGCTATATTTTTCCTCGTTAACTGCATCATAGGCAAGGCAATCTTCGAGAATCCCTCTATGAACCTCTGATAATATACAACTAGTCCTAGGAAACTTTGTACTTAACTTATTGACTTAGGCCGTTCCCGCTTAAGAACTGCCTCAACCTTAGCTGGATCTACGGCTATTCCTTCTTTATTAATCACATGACCTAGTAATTGTACTTCTTCCAGGAAAAACTCACACTTGGAAAGTTTGGCATAAAGTTGCCTATCCTTCAAAACTCGCAACACCAATCTCAAATGTTCCCCATGCTCTTCCCGCGTACGAGAATAGATAAGAATATGGTCGATGAACACAACAACAAACTTATCGAGGAACGGTCTGAAAATTATGTTCATATAATCCATGAACATGACTGGTGCATTAGTTACACCGAAAGGCATAACTAAATACTCATAGTGCCCGTACCTCGTCCTAAAAGCCATCTTGCGTATATCTTCCTTCCTTACTCTGATCTGATGGTACCCAGATCTTAAATCAATCTTAGAGAACAATGCTGCTCATTTCAACAAATCCATCAAATCATCTATCCTAGGCAACAGATACTTATTCTTAATTGTCACCTTATTCAACTGCCGGCAATCCTTGCACAACCTCGCACTTCCATCCTTCTTCTTAAAAAATAACACCGGTGCTCCCCACGGTGAAACACTTGGTTTGATAAACTCTTTTCCTAACATATCATCCAATTGTTCCTTCAACTCTGCCAACTCAACCGGTGACATCCGATAAGGTGCTACAGATATAGGCCCTGTCCCTGGTACGAGATCTATAATGAATTCCACTTCTCTTTCTGGTGGCAAACCTGGAATGTCTGGAGGGAAAACTTCAGGAAACTCTCTCACAATAGGCATGGAATCTATGCTGGGAGTCTCATTAGCCTCCACTGTGAAAATCATCACAAATTGTAGAGAGTTGTCTCTCCTCGTAGAAACTCCTCCATTGGCAGATGCTATACTATAAGGTTCAAGAAATGATAAAGTCTTTCCAGAACAATCTAGCACTACATGGTTAGCCGAAAGCCAATCCATGCCAAGAATAACATCTATCTATTGCATAGGCAAACAGATAAGGTCTACAATAAATGTCCTATTCTCAACAACGATAGGACATTGTAAACAAGCAGACATAGTAGTCAAAGGATTACTGATTGGAGTAGATACTGTAAGGGTATATGGTGATTTGGAAACAGTTAAGTTCAAATGATCCACACACTCATGCGAGATAAAAGAATGCGTAGCGTCTGTGTCAAACAACACGTTCGAGAGTCTATCAGCTATCAAACACATACCTTGTATAAGATCAGCAGATTGAAAGGATTCAGCTCCCCTCACAGTAAACACTCTTCCAGTGGCTTGTGGTCTAGCCACTTGTGGTCTTGCTACTGGGACTCTTCTTCCAGCTTCACCTCTATTGTCTCCAGTTCCTCTTCCGGCAGCTGTCGGTTGTTGCATAACTCTTTGTCTGCAATCTCGTGCCACATGACTTGGTTTTCCACAGTTGAAATAGCTAGGCCTATTTGTATAGTCTCTAGCATAATGCGATCCTCGACATTTGAAGCAAACTAAGCCTTGCAGTTGCTGACCCGCTCTAGCCACTGGTGCTGGTGCCGGCAATTGCCCGGGTCTCTCATATGGTCTCTGTCTCCACTGAGACCCACTTCCACCGCGCCTCTGGAAACTTGATCGGTTAGGACCTCAACACCTCAGTTGTTTCTGCTCATTAGCCATCCTTAGATCTATACTTTCAATGGCACTGCATCTCTCGACTAGTTTTGGGAAATATTGTATGTCAAGAGACACTACAGCCCTCTACAGCTCATCTCTGAGTCCTTCCTCAAATCTTCTACATTGCCAGTCCTCACTTGGAAACCTCTGATAGAATTCAGAAAACTTGATCAAAGCCTCAAAACGTGATGCATACTCACCAACAGACATGTTGCCTTGTTTGAGGTTTGTGAACTCCTTTTCCTTTTCACATCTAACTATACGCAGAAAATACTTCTCGAAGAAGCAGTCAATGAATAGTTTCCAGTTAATTATTCTGCCTTCAGCCTCCAACAACCTCTTCTTGCCTCTCCACCAGAACTCTACTCCTTCAGTCAACATGAAGGCAGCATAAGTCACTTTCTTCTCCTCCCTGCAACACATAGTAGCAAATATCTTTTCAATCTCTTGTATCCACCATTCCGCCTTCTCTGGGTCATACTCTCCTCGGAATTGAGGTGGCTTTCCATTCATAAAATTAGTCAATCCGGCATCTTCAGTTGCTACCGCCCTTCTCTGATTCTTAATTTCTAGCTACTCTTTGTTCATCTGCAGCATTTAGGCATTCTACTGGGTTTACAATAGCATAGCGGCATCTAGGGTTTCCATTGCATTTGGATTCGAAGATGATCCTCCTCCATTCTCAATATTGTCAGCATTACCATTGACAGCTCCAATAATCCTTTCTGGAGTTCTGTCACCACTGTTAGTTGGACGTCCTCTTCCGCGAGCCATGATTCTGTTAAAAGAAATCACCCGCTCTCATTAGTATGACATATAATACTACATAGACAAGTATATAAATACCATATACCATACTAATATTAACCTCTCACATCATATTCGGACACATTACCCAACTTCTAAGCATAGTCAAAATACGATGTGGATTTAACTAGACACGGCCAGTAACAACATCCTAAACCTTTCATTCCTTGATTCGGGTCGGACTTAACCCCACAGTCCGTTTTAGAACCAAACTACTCTGATACCAAAATGAGACACCCTGCTGTGCCCCTTTGTGTCATTAGATTAAAACATCATTATTTTATTACTTAATCGCACGCTTAATATGAAAATGCGTGAAAATTAAAACTCGAAGTTAATCAATATACAACTTCAGATAAGTAAAGCATCACCCCATATTTATGTTGCAAAATACAGACATAAGTCTTATACACATAATACAAAACACTGTTGAGGGTATCCTCTCAGTAGGATCCCTCACAGGCATATACTTAAACAAAAGTTATACTTAGCGGAAAATATAAAAACGTCTCACGAGACGCACTGGCCATAACTAACTAGACCCTAATCACCATGGGTCACAGCTCATCCCCTGACATCTGGTTCGTAGGGAGTTCCATTCAACTCCTCCTGGTTAGGCTCATCAACAGGGTCTTCTCGTACGATTCCACAAGGAGGTAAAATACAACATACAGGAATATACAGGGGATAAGAAACAGTTCTATCATCAAAAAACGTTAAAGAGTCATAATAAATTATACAGTAATTGTCACAGACAATAGACACACATAACTAACGAATCATCCTCAAGTTAATATATATCATTCTGTTCCCCCAATCTCATTCTACCCAAAGACACCATAGTTGCACACCTTTTCTCTAAGGTGGAAATGGTCTCGCGAGAACTCTTGATTTTTACGTGTATTATATTACCAATACACGGTGTATTATATTACCAATACACAGATGTGTTTTACGTGTATTATATTACCAATACACGGTGTATTATATTACCAACACAGATGTGTTTTACATGTATTATATTACCAATACACGGTGTATTATATTACCAATACACAGATGTCCTTATGTATTATATTACCAATACACTTTTGTCTTTGTGTATTATATTACCAATACACTTTTACCCTTGTGTATTATATTACCAATACACGGTTGTGGACAACAACACCTATACTTGAATCTCACCAACCCGTTTTTACAACATCTTAGTGCCTTAACCTTCCATTAGAACTTGACACATATTCTATGCCATAACACCTCTTTAACATTCCTCGTCTAGGTTAGGCACTTCTAAATCATCATTATCCTCACACCAAAAACAATCATCTCTTAGACAACATATACATCTTTGTTTAAAATCCACTAAGCATAATAATAAAAACTAGGCAGATCATGCATAACACAATATCAATCAAAATATTCCAATATCACCAACATAGTACAAAATCAATTCAATAAAGGTAATAAGCTCAAATCAACCATCAACAATATAAAATCAACCTAATATCGATAAACCTGCAATCCCCGAATCACCATTGGTTTTTCAGAAAAGGTTTCCAATGTGATTTTGGTCTTGTCGATTACTCGACTACTAGTAGGGTTTAGGTCGCCCTACACAATGATTATATAATCTACTACTTATCCATTCCGATGATAGGTTGGTTCTTTCCCCCACATGGGTTATCACCGGGATTCTAAAATCGATGTTCCTCGTTATCACGCCACACGTTACCAATTCCACCTTCAACCAACATCACATAACAATGATTAATCAAACAATTCCCACTAGGTTCACTTTAATACTAGGTTGGGCCTCTAATTCAAAATGAGGCTAAGATTATTTTCTCACTCTAATCTTTTGGATTTTAGGTGTTCAAGTCTTAGATAACTAGGATAAGTTGTTAGAAGTTGAAAATATGAAACAAAATCCTCTAACCTCTAAGGTTAGGGTTTCGGCCTTGAACATAAAAATAGGTTAGAAAATTTATTTGGGTTCCAACCCTTGGATCATAAAAGTATAAGTATCTAACACTAGTGCACAAAGGGGATTCCACATCGGTTATTTTTGGCTTTCCACATCGGTTTTGAAACTGATGTGGAAACGACCGATGTGGTTTATTGCCACTTTACACATCGGTTTTAAAACCGATGTGTAAAGTATATTTTAAACATCGGTTTATTACTAACCGATGTGTAAAATTAATTTAGCAATTGACAAGCAGTTGTAAATTTAACTTTCTACATCGGTTTTTCATAAAACCGATGTGTAAAATTGACCTTCCACATCGGTTTTCTAAAGAACCGATGTGTAAAGTTAAATTTACACATCGGTTTTATGTAAAACCGATGTAGAAATTTAAATATACACATCGGTTACTGAGAACCGATGTGTAAAATCTCTTTTTTTTTTAATCTGTTATTTACATTTCAATCATTCCTGTTTCACTAATGCAGATCAATAAACAAACCAGCAGTACCCTGATCAAACAAGAAACAACAACAGAACACCAAACCAGTTTTGACACAATCATTCAAAAGCAAAACATACTTCATTCAATTTTCTTATGAATGAAAACAACACTTTATCAAAGCTACATCAAAACACGAGAGAAGAAAAATTGAACCAGACCTGAGCACTAATACATATCATCAGTCAAAGGTACGTACACTATAGCTAGTATATGATAAGTTTTTAAACTAACTACATATATACAAACTATGGGTGGTACACTTCAAGAAAGAAAGTTGCCCAACGCCTCTTTATGATGTTGATGTCAGAACCAGACAATGGAGATGGATTGTTGAATATCTGCAAGTTTAATTGGACAAAAGATTATTACTTTTAAGTAATAAACTAACATAAAACATATAACGAATCTATACTATTACTTCTAATTGTGTCAATTAACATTTACCTCACTCCATCTTTCAGTGATCCCGGAGGAGATAATTTCCAACACCTCACTCCAGCATATGACATCAAAGTTAGGCCCCTGTGCTAGCCATTTTAATGTAGCAGAAGCAGTACCATCCTTTGCAATTTTTTCTTTAAACCAGTTCATGAAAGTCTTGTTATGCTTGTTCAAACACTATTTTTCATTCATTCTAGGGTAAGTTTCATTGATAATGCTTTTATGCTCACATAAGTATGGTTCAACCTCATCAGTGTTATTCAATATATACAAATGTGCTTGAAGCACTTCCTCCCAATCCATGCTCTTAACAGTGATACCTCGTGTACCCTTACCATCATATCTTCCTTCGTGACGAGACTTCGGAAGCCCTATAGGTTCCGCTTCTGACATGTAGTCTGTACAAAACTCAATAGCTTCTTCTGCAACATACCTTTCAACAATAGATGCTTCGGGACGGTGTGGATTTTTCATATATCCTTTCAGGATCTTCATGTATCGCTCAACTGGGTACATCCACCTTAAATAAACGGGACCGCACAATCTAATCTCCCTCACTAGATGAACAATCAAATGAACCATGATGTCAAAAAATGAAGGTGGAAAATACATCTCCAATTGGCACAATACAATGGCTGCCTCATTTTCCAACTCATCCAAATTTTTAGTGTCAATGACCTTGCTACATATAGCATTGAAGAATAAGCATAACCTAGTAATGGCATGTCTGACTTTTTTAGGCAATATGTCACGAATGGCCACCGGTAGTAGTTGTTGCATCAAGACATGACAATCATGAGACTTTAAGCCAACTAATTTGAGATCTGTCATTGAGACAAGTCTTCTGATATTTGAAGAGTAACCCTGTGGCACTTTGACTCCCCGTAGACATTCACAGAAACTTCTTTTCTCTTTTTTTTGATAAAGTATGACATGCTGGGGGCAAATAAGTCTTCTTATCCCCCACTTTAAGTGGAGCTAACTGCTCTCGTATACCCATCGCAACTAGATCCAGACGAGCATTCACACCATCCTTTGTCTTGCCTTGAATGTTGAGAAGCGTTCCGATTAAACTGTCACACACATTTTTCTCTACATGCATCACATCAATACAATGTCTTACATCAAGCTTGCACCAGTATGGAAGATCAAAGAAGATCGACCTCTTCTTCCATATTTTCTTCTCTCTGTAGCCTTCTTCTGGGTCTTCCCATAGATAACATTAGTGTTGTTCACCCTTTCATAAACTTGCTCTCCAATCAAGGCCACCGGAGCAATTTCATTCTCCGGAAGTCCATTGAAAGCTTTCCTCAATCTACGATAAGGATGATTACGTCGGAGAAATCTCCGATGCCCAAGGTAGACCGTCTTCCTTCCATGTTGCAGTTGATGGTAACATGTGCCTTCTTCACATATTGGACATGCTTTATGCCCCTTAACACTATACCCACACAGGTTCCCGTATGCTGGAAAGTCATTGATGGTGCAAAATAACATGGCACGCAATCTGAATGTCTCACGGCAATACCCGTCGATCACATCAACGCCTTCATCCCACATCATTCTCAAGTCTTCAATCAAGGGACTCAGATAAACATCAATATCATTTCCTGGCTGTTTAGGACCCGAAATCATCATACTTAACATAATGTATTTGCGCTTCATGCACAACCAAGGAGACAGGTTGTAAATTACAAGGAGAACAGGCCATGAACTATGAATACTACTTAAGTTTCCATATGGATTCATTCCATCGGTACACATCGGTTATATATAACCGATGTGGAAAAGTTTTACACATCGGTTATTCTCTAAACCGATGTGTAATACTTTCCTTTGAATTTCAAAAATGCCACCGCCTCATTTTACACATCGGTTTATACTAAACCGATGTGTAAACTCCGATGTAGAATCCCTTTTTTGCACTAGTGTAAAAGCATAAAAACCATAATCTTAACTCATCGACATTTTTATACATTTTTACATAATCTTGGAAGAAGTAGATCTAAGACTTGAAATAGATAAAACTTGATGAAACTTAAGATTAGTTGAGGATTAGGAACATAGAAACCCTAAATAGTTTAGATCTAACCTCATTTAAGTTAAAAAAATTGAACCAAACCTCCTTTGTCCATTTAGACATAGGTTAGGCCTCTTTACAAAAATAGGGGAGGAAATTTTGGCTTGATGTATGCTCTTAGATAATGAAAGTGGAGATCATAACTAGATCATAGAAATTGGTTTCGCATTTTTATGATTTTTCTACAATTTTCTAGATTTTTTTAGAAGCTTATAGATCTAAGAATATCAAAAGGATGAACATGGCATAAACTCAACAAATAAGTGAAGAGGAGAACTTAGATGAGTAAGAAGAAGAAGTTTTACCCTTGGAGCTTGAAGGAAATGAGTGAAGATGATGAATTCTTGAAGGAAATCAATGGAGTTTTGAAGTGAAGAACTTGGTTATGTGAGTGTAAAGTGTGAAAATGAAAGAAAATGAGTGTTTATATAGAGGGAGAGAGAGAAAGTGGCGTGTGGGAGAAGGAGATTGAGGCACTTAGGCTCCAAGTTTTGCTAGGGTGTGTTTGATTGGAGAAAGTGAGAGAAAAATGGGTTTGTGGATTAAAATACATTGTATTCAAAAAGTGTAATGATGGTTACTTTATGATGTGACCTTTGACTCACATCAACATGTCACTCTTTTTCAATCAAGTCATATTGGTCATCTCAGCTCCCCATCCTGCTTCGTTGTGTACCTGGTTAAAGTTTCCGATCGTATTTTTTGACGATTTTACCCGGATAAAATATTATATTTTAATTCAGAACGTAAAATTTCCAAAATTACTTAAGTCATTGGAAACACGACAAAAACACTAACCATTTCGTTCACGGGTCAAAATTAGTTTTTTTTGCTCAGTAAACTTTTAATTTCAGTGAAAACGCAGATCGGGTTTCATCTGAATTTTCAACCCAAAATTTTACCGTTACCTTATACCATAATGTAGATTATGAATAAGATTTTATTTTATTCAAAAGAACTTTCTAACTCTCGGATTAAAATATAATTAATTATATTTTAACCGGTTGAACAGCGTAATTAAAATCAAGCTGTTACAATATTTTCATATTTAGATTTGGTTGATTAATTTGTTTTATCGTTGATTTGGTTGAAGGTGGAATTGGTAACTTGTGGCGTGATAATGAGGATCGTCGATTTCGTATTTTCGGTGGTAACTTAGGTGGGGGAAAGGATTACTCTGTCGTCAGAATCGATAAGTAGTATATTATATAATAATTGTGTAGGGCGACTTAAACCCTACTATTAGTCGAGTAATCGACAAGACCAGAATCACATTAGAAACCTTTTCTGTAAAATCAATGGTGCTCTAGGATTGTAGGTTTATCGACATTATGTTGATTTTAAAGTATTTGATGATGTCTGATTTTATGTTGTTGAATTTACTGTGATACGATGGTTGAGGTATTCCACTGCATGTGACGTATTATTTTTGGATTTTGAATATTTTATGATATTGTGTTATGCATGATCTGCCTGGTTTTTAGTACTATGCTTAGTTGATTTTAAGCGAGGATATATGTTGTTCGGGAGATTTGGTTTGGGTGAGAAAGTATCGGTGAATTAGAGTGCCTAGCTTAAATTGATTATTTTAAAGATAAAATGTGTCATAGAATGTGAGTCGAGGCTATGATGGAAGCTTGAGGCACTAAGTTGTTATTGATATAATTCAGTGAGGTTCATAAGTTGTATTGTGCTTATAACCATATGTTTGATACATACGAGGTCCGAAGTCCTTGTGGGACCGTCCAATGTTAGATTTAATTCGTGCAACTATAGTGTCAATGCTTTGCTTGAGCACTAGAGAGAGAGAGAGAACCAGGGTGTGCACCGACTGTACCATGCAGCTATAGTGTCATTGTATTACATGAGCATTCTTACCATGGATGAGGTTGTGCACCGACTATACCGTACAGCTATAGTGTCATTGCTATGCATGAGCACCCTTGATCCAGGGTGTGCACCGACTGTGCCATGCAGCTATAGTGTCATTGCTTTGCATGAGCATTCTCACCAAGAATAAGGGTTCGCACCGATTTTAGGAACGTGTCACTTGGACGACGGACTAACATCCCTAATAGATTTGGGGAATTAGTGGCCATGCCAGCATAAAGGTTTAGTTGTATGAGATTGAGGGTAGAGGATGATATCGTAATTTGAGGATGATTGTTAGTTATGTGTGATGCGTGTCTGTGGCTGTTGTTATATTATATGCTATGATTCCTTTCCGTTTTTGATGATAGAACTATTTCTTATCCCCTATATTTTTCTGTATGCTGTATTTTATTTATTATGTGATCGTACAAGAAGACCCTGTGGAGGAGCTTGACACTGAGAAGCTGGATGGGATTCCGTATGAACCGGATGCGGGAGGACGAGTTGTGAATTCCAACAATGTAGTTTAGTGTCTAGGGCCAGTGAGTCTTATAAGATGTTTTATATTTCCGCAAATGTTAGTTTGTTTGAATATGCACCTGCAAGGGATCACATTCTTTGGGATACCCTAAACAGTGTTTTTGATAACTCTGATGCAAGACATATGTGTGTATATATTTATCATATAAGGTGTGATACATTAATTTGTTGGATGAGTTGTAAGTTTTAATTTTTACGTATTTTACATTAAGCGTGCGATTAAGAAATTAATTAATAAGGTTTTAATTTAATGGCACAAGGGGGCACAACGGAGTGTCTCATTGTGGTTTTGTCCTGGTGCAGTTAATGAATTGGGCCAAGACACTTATTTTAATATTATTTTGGTTGGCCTAAAAGTAGGAAAGATTAAAGTGCCTTTGTAAAATCCTAAAAAAAGGGAATATTCCTTACTTTTAAAAGGGGGTTGCCTCATATCAGATTGGACAGCAGCTGAGGGGCGTAAGACAGCAGCTGGAGGGACTTCTTCCTCCTCTCCATGGTTCCATTTTCGTGCTCCCATGGCTTATTCTCCCATTTTATATTTTATTTCCAAAACTTGTAAGCTCAGTATGAGCTAGTTTCTTCTGCACAGATCTTGGTATGCTGAACATGTAATGAATGTTAGTTGTTGTTATGTGATGCTTTGCTACTGCATTTTCTCTTAATCTATGTTTATATACTGTTTTATTTAAGCATGGCCATCTTAAATAGAACTTTAGGTTTCTGAAATTGGAAAAGTGAAGTTAAGTGGATTTGGTTATGAGATAAGGGTTAAGTCTCTAATTGGAAAATTAGTAGATGTTGAATGGATTAGGAAAAATCATTCAAGTCCTTAAGCTAGCTGGAATGTGCTTATCAATAAGATGGTGTAATTAATAAGAATCTAGGAATATAAGGTATTTAATGAACCTTATCTTTCAAGTGTTGGAAAACACAACTTTAATTTCTTGGAGCTAAATGCTGCAGCATGGCGAAGCATAACTGAAGCTAAACTGAAACTAAAAGGGATCATACTAGTATCTGTTTTACCATCTTTGTTCACAACCTCATTTTATTATCTTATTCTCTTATTATTGTCTTTTAATATTGTCCTTTTTAATATTTGAAAATCACACTTTCACACACTATTTGGTTACCCCTTAATCTTAACTTCCAAGAACAATTAATCTGAATTTTGGTAATTGCTACAACATTCTAATCCTCGTGGGAACGATCTCTTACTTACTCTTTATTACTTGTTACGATTGTGTATACTTGCACATTGCACTTTTTAACGTAACAGGAGGAAAATGACATGGATTCCTCTGAAGAATCTGAGGAAGAAGAGGCAAATCTCTTCCTTATGACTAGTCATAAAGTAACAATGAAAATGAAGATGAGGTGTGTTTGATGGCTAAAAGCTCAAGTTGGTATTTAGATAGTGGCTGCTCCAAACACATGACTGGAGACATCACAAGATTCACTTCCTTTACTTCCAAACAAGGTGGAAATGTAACATATGGTGACAACAACAAAGGTAGAATACTTGGTGTTGGCACTATTGGAAAAAGTCCAGTAACACATATTGAAGGAGTCTCTATGTTGAAGGACTCAAGCACAATCTTCTAAGCATAAGTCAACTTTGTGACAAAGGGTATAAGGTAGACTTTAACTCAAATATGTGTATGATTGAATCTAGACATGATAAGAACATAAAGTTGATTGGAAATAGAGTAAATAACATCTATATGCTAGATCTAGACAATTTATCTTCCAATGATGCATGTTGCTTAATTTCAAAAGAAGAAGAAAATTGGTTATGGCATAGGAGAATAGTTCATATTCACATGGATCACTTGAATAAATTGATCTCGAAATAACTTGTAATTGGTTTACCTAAGAAGAAGTTTGTGAAAGATGGTTTATGTGATGCTTGCCAAAAAGGAAAACAAGTGAAAACTTCTTTTAAAGCTAAAAATATTGTTTCAACTAGTAGACCTTTACAATTGTTGCATATGGATCTTTTTGGTCCTTCTAGAACAAAAAGTTTTGGTGGAAATCTTTATGCTCTTGTGATTGTTGATGATTTCTCTAGATATACTTGGACATATTTTCTAGCACATAAGAATGAAGCCTTTTCCGCTTTCAAGAAAATGGGTAAGCTTGTACAAAATGAGAAATACATGAAAATTATAACTATAAGGAGTGATCATGGAGGTGAATTCCAAAATGAGGAATTTGATAATTTCTGTGATGAACATGGTATACAACACAACTTTTCAGCACCTAGAACTCCACAACAAAATGGAGTAGTTGAGAGGAAAAATAGATCTCTTGAAAAGATTGTTAGAACCATGTTGAATGATTCTAAAGTGCCAAAATATTTTTGGGCAGATGCTGTTAGTACAACTTGCTATGTACTAAATAGAGTCTTGATTAGACCAATATTAAAGAAAACTCCATTTGAGTTATATAAGGGTAGAAAACCAAATATTTCTCACCTTCATGGCTTTGGTTGTAAATGTTTTGTGCTAAATAATGATAATGATAATTTAGGTAAATTTGATCCTAAAGCTGATAAAGGTATTTTCCTAAGCTATTCTCTATCTAGTAAAGGTTTTAGAGTTTACAATAGAAGAACTCAAACTATAGAAGAATCTGTACATGATACATTTGATGAAACTAACCCCAAAAGGTTGGGAAAGGATATTTGTGATGATGCTGCATAAACATCTGAAGAAACTCAACTTGAAGAAAAGCAAGATAATGCAAAAGTAGAAGGAGTTGTAGAGAATCCAGTAGAGAAAAAAAATGACGAGCTACCTAAGGAGTGGAGAATTGCAAAGAATCACCCTCTAGACAATATTATTGGTGAAATATCCAAAGGGGTAACTACTAGACACTCTTTAAGAAATGCATGTAACAACATGGCCTTTGTTTCTTAAATTAAACCAAAAACTATAGATGATGCAATAGTTGATGAAAACTGGATTATGGTAATGCAAGAAGAACTAAATCAGTTTAAAAGAAACAAAGTTTGGGAACTTGTTCCAAAACCCAAGGATAAACAAATAATTGGTACAAAATGGGTGTTTAGGAACAAACTTGATGAAAATGGAATCATAGTAAGGAATAAGGCTAGATTAGTAGCCAACAACTATAATCAAGAAGAAGGAATAGATTATGATGGTATGCACCTGTGACTAGATTAGAAGCTATTAGAATGTTGCTAGCATATGCATGTATAATGAATTTCAAGTGATATCAAATGGATGTTAAAGTGCATTCCTAAATGGTTTTATACAAGAAGAAGTATATGTTGGTCAACCACCTGGTTTTGAAATAAATGAATTTCCCAATCATGTTTATAAACTTACCAAAGCCCTATATGGACTTAAACAAGTTCCAAGAGCTTGGTATGAAAGATTGAGTTACTTTCTATTGCAAAAAAGTTTTACTGGAGGCAAGGTTGACACAACACTTTTCACAAAAAGAAAAGGTCAAACTATACTACTTGTACAAATATATGTTGATGATATTATATTTGGTGCTACTAATGATTCACTGTGTAAGGAACTTTCCAAGTTGATGCAAAATGAATTTGAGATGTCCATGATGGGAGAACTCACTTTCTTCTTGGGACTTCAAATTAAACAATGTGATGATGGAACCTTCATAAGCCAAGCAAAGTATTGCGAGGAACTACTGGAGAAGTTTGGCATGGAGAATGCAAAGGAAATGGCAACTCCAATGATCCATCATGTTACTTGGACAAGGATGAAAAAGGTAAAATTGTAGACATATCCAAGTACAGAGGTATGATTGGCTCCTTACTTTACCTTACAGCTAGTAGGCCTGATATAATGTTTAGTGTTTGCATGTGTTCAAGATATCAATCAAACCCTAAGGAATCTCATTTAACAGCTGTAAAGAGAATCATGAAATATTTGCTAGGAACTAAAGATATGGGTCTATGATATGCTAAGGGATCAACTTGTAATCTAAGAGGATACTCTGACTCTGACTTTGCTGGATGCAAGTTGGATAGGAAGAGTACTAGTGGAACCTTCCACTTACTTGGGAACTCACTAGTTTCCTGGTTTAGTAAGAAACAAACAATTGTGGCTTTGTCAACTGCTAAAGTAGAATATGTTGCAGCAGGAAGTTGTTGTGTACAAAACAACAACTCATTGACTATGGTATTCTCTTAGAGAAAGTGCCAATCAAATGTGACAACACTAGTGCTATAAATCTAACTAAGAATCCTATAATGCATTCTAGAACCAAACATATTGAAATAAGACATCATTTCATAAGGGATCATATTCAAAGTGGAGATACGGTTATTGAATATGTTGATACATCTAAGCAATTAGCTAATATTTTCACCAAACCATTTGCTAAAGAAAGCTTCTTTTATATAAGAAGAGAATTAGGAATAATTGATCCAAACTATGCTTGATGTTTTGTATGATTGAATGCATGATTGTTTGATATTTGATCTTTGTGCATTGATTAGACAATCAATTAGCTTAAGACAACCATTACCTCAAAGCTAGTACACAGATTGTGCAATCCATGTATAAATCTAAAAATCTGATTTTAACACATTTACATCGATTGTTACATCGATTGATCAAAGTCTTTTATATATAGAAACACTAGCACATCGATTGTTAGACAAAATCAGAAAACATGTCTCTCTGGAAGTCCTTATACATCGATTTCAACATCGATTTACCTGCTATGAAAATCTGAAAATCTTAATCTGATCTGCTATAAATCGATTTATACATCGATTGATCATCTGATCCAAGAAGTACTACTCTCTGTAAGTGCTTATGCATCGATTGGTACATCAATTTACTTGGGTTAAGATTGATAACCTTGTAGTTACATTGATTGTAACATCGATTGAGTGAAGTTTCCAGAACTTGGGACTCACTGACTTGCCCTATACATCGATTGAGTGCATACTGCTATTATTGGACTCTCTGAGATAGCTTATACATCGATTGACACATCGATTGGCATAGCTCAAAATTCAATCCTGATACTTGGTACATCGATTGACTGAAGTTTTTGAACAAGCTAAAAATCATTAATAAATCGATTGATACATCGATTGACTGATCTGATTCTATAAATAACCAGTTTTCCCTCCAAATTTTTCACATTTCCAAATCAAATCTTCAACACCGAAAACCCTAGCAAAACTCAAAAATTACTCTAATGGCTCGTGTGAAGCAAACCGCACCTTCTACACCATTTCCCTCCAACTCAAAATCATCATCTTCAACCTATTCCTCAACACCTCAACAACTTTCCCCCATAGCCACACCTTCTCGCCCTAAGAGGAAGGAAATGGAGAAAACCCAAACCTCTCAGAGGCAAGGAAAGCAACAAATCAAGGAACCTGTTAAGAGAAAGGATTCCAAAAGAATAGAAAAGGTGGGTGAAACATCAAAGCCTGCACCAAAGAAGAAGGAAGTTAAGAAGAAAGTGGCTAAGGAAACACCCAAGAAGAAGGCTGAACATAAAAAGAGGAAGAGGACAAAAGAAGAAGAAGAAGAAGAAGAAGAAGAAGAAGAAGAAGAAGAAGAAGAAGAAGAAGAAGAAGAAGAAGAAGAAGAAGAAGAAGAAGAAAAAGAGGAGGAGGAGGAGGATCTTATTGCTGAGATTGAATTGCTCAAAAGGTATTTCTCTGATGAAGAATATATCATGCTCTATGAGAAAGATTTTAAGCATAGAGATACGCATGAAGCAAGAACTATGGATTTCAATTATTTTGAGAAGAATGGTTTCACTTTTCACAAAATCTTAGAACACTACAAGCTAAGTGAATTCCTCCAAACTAAGAGTGACAATTATCCAACTTTGATTAAGGCATTTTATTACATGAGTCTAAAGATTAATGCTCTTGAAGGGCAGATGGCCACCATTCATTTACACTTGGGAATCCCCATCACTGCACCTCCACCTCCAGAAGCAATTCCAACTTCTGAAGATGTTGTGCAAATGGCTAGGCAAGCTGCTGCTGAGGCTTCTGAAAATGCACCTGAGGAAGAAGACATTCCCAATGTTCAAGTAATAGAGCCTACACAACACCATGAAGAGCCAAGGAACAATGAAGATGCTTAGTTTTTAGGGCCTTCTTTGTGTGTATTTTGATGTGTGAATGACTATATTGAATGATCAAATGATTTGCTGTGATTACTATTTTTGAATCATATTTTTTATTCTCTACTTGAAACAATCATATGAATGAATGAATGAATGATTTGCTTCTCAATGAATATCTTTTATGTACCTTATTGATAATTATCTTACATCCCTCATAATTTCTTTTTGATAATGACAAAGGGGGAGAAGAAAAAGGGTACCATACTATATAAAACAAATCCTAATCCATGATCCAAGTGTTCAAAAACTGTCACTTAGACAGGCGGAGTAAAAAAAATGAAAACTGCTGCATTATGAACTCTGATATACTTCTTATATATTAGTTTTAGATTGAACATATAAAGTATGGTAAGTTTTTCATCAATCAAAAGGGGGGAGTTTGTGGAAAAATGACCCTATTGTGTTTTGATTAATGACCAAATTAACTTGAATTACACGTTGATTCACTAATTTCTTGCCAAGATTAAATGCTTGTATAAGATATCATCAGTGCAAGGAAAAGGATGTAAAGGATCAAAGGAGCAAAAGAATGATCATGAAGGAATGCTTGAAGATGAAGAATTACAAAGATGGATCACAAAGGATCTCAAGAAATATTAGATTTTCATGTAAAGAAATTGTTAAGTTTTTCTTTGTGAAAATAGCTCTCTCAAAAACAAATTAAAAAGGTTTTCATAAAGTAAAATGAACTTAGAATGAAAAAGCATTAATTGAAAGTTTTGTACATCTATGTGTACGTACATCGATGTACTTTTAGTTAATTAACTAACTTTTAATGAAAACCTATGTGTACATCAATGTATAAATAGTTTACATCAATGTATACATCGATTGATTGTGACTGACTTGCTAAAAATGTAAAACAAGCTTCAATACATCGATTGCACAATCGATGTATAAGGTGAAACAGAAGCGAACACTTTTTGAAAGAAGATTACAATCGATGCATAAGGCAAAACAGAAGCCAACATTTGTTGTAATATACATCCAATCTATTGGTACATCAATGTATACACATAACAGAAGTTAAGTCTTTTGAAATTAATTGAACAATCGATCAATACATCGATGCAAAAGCCCAAACAGAGGCAAAGACTTTTGAAACCAATCATGGACTTGATTGACCAATCGATGTAAAGACTTCTGGGCTGAAAATGCTTATGATTTTCAAGAACACAATCGATGTACACATCTATGAACAGTCAAAATCAAGAATTTCCAAGAACACGATCGATTTGACAATCGATGTATTCAGTTATAAAAAATGAATCTTTGATTAATACATCGATTACCTAATCGATTGACTGATAACTGAAATTTTCAATGAAAGTTTGTTTTGATCTTAACTGACTTTTGAAGTGTGCCCAGCGGATCTATTTTGATATACTACTATATAAAGGCATGGGTAAACACTTTCTAAATAACAATTCATTCAATACTAAGATTAAACACGAAATTCATTGAAAGAAATTTTCATTTAGAATACTTGAAATATTTCTGTTAGAGCTTCAATTTGTAATACTTGATTTCTTAGAATTAGAATCAAAAACCTTTCTTACTGCAAAAGGAATATTAGAGAGAAGGTGTTCTCTCTGTGTAGATCAAGAGTAGAAAGGACTCTTGGGAATTACAAGATTGCTTTGGCTGAAAAGCTTTCAATTGGGTAGAAGGAACCTGGGAGTTGAAGCTTGTAAAGAATCCTGTAATTGTTTTGATTTTAGTGGACGAAACTCACTGAAGTGGGGACTGGATGTAGGTTACCAAAGGAGGTAGCTGAACCAGGATAAAATCTCGGTTTGCATTTCTCTTTATCCTTAACTCTCTTAATTACTTTCATTTGATGAATGTATGTTGAGGCAATAGTTAAGGATTAAATTTTGTGAATGCTGAATATCTGAAATCAATCTTTTCATCTCTCTTTCTTATTAAAAGAATAAAGTCTTGAATCAATTCATTAAGCAAAAACTTGTTTTGGTTAATTAGTTGGTTGACAAAACCTTTTCAAGAAGTTTAGAAAAATTTTAGTTTTTGCATAAAGGAAATAAGTTTTCAAAAATCACTCATACTCAATTCAACTCCCCTACTTGAGTATATAGAGGCAACAACCAATAATTCCAACAACAACGGATGATGCACGGGTAGTCATGGAATTCTTGAGGTGCAACATCTTCAAAAGGTTTGGAGTTCCTAGAGTTTTGATTAGTGATGGTGGTTCCCATTTTTGCAACAAACAAATGTGCCACCTACTTGAGAGATATGGAGTCAAGCACAAGGTAGCAACTCCTTATCATCCACAAACCAATGGGCAAGCGGAGATATCCAATCGTGAGTTGAAATGCATTCTTGAGAAAACCGTCAACTCTTCACGGAAGGATTGGTCAAAGAAGTTGGATAATGCTTTTCTGCACTAGTGTAAATTCTAATTGATCTTTTCCTTTGATCTTAAATGATTTTTTTTTCCAGAGTTTTCAAGGTGCACTAAGAGTTTCAGACTTAGATGGACAAATTATCTGAAGCCAGGAATCAAGTGGGGGTAACTAAACAGAACAAGATGAGAAGATGATAATCCACCTTCAAGCTCTTTTAGGGAACAGGTAAAATAATATATATATATTTATTCAAGTTCTTTTTGCCAGCATATTTTATTTTATTTCATTATTGTTTTGAGTGGTTTGTTTGGGAAGTTCCTCCCTAATTGGATTCACATGCTATTCTAAATCACATTGATTATGCTGAAGATGGGCTGCCACAGCTCCATACTATTGAAATACCTACTTGAAAAAAAGTCTTAAGAAATTTGAAACAAGTGCTGAAGGAAGCCACTATCTCGGGGCTTGTGGGAAATAAAGCTTCAAACCGACATCCACTGGCCAAGAAAAATATCATTGATGTAAGCTGTTGCTACTTGATTAAATAATGTGATAAATATCTTTAGTTTGTCATGTTAGTGTCATGACTAATAAAAAGTAAGTGTAAGCTATAAAATGATTGTCATAGATTTTGAACACGGTGATGGGATACAACTAATATGAAACTTATTATTTTTTAGTAAAAACAAGGACATAATACCATAAGAATTGAATAGATAAGAGAATCTTTTTTCCCCCTACTACGGTGCTTCTTTGACAAGTTACAATGCCTAAATGGGCAAGGGTGAAAAGTAAAGCATCCATAGGGTTGTAAAACAGGCAATAATGAGACCTTGCATGGAGCTCTTGAGAAGGCAAATATTTTGCACCAGGATTTAGTTTGAATTTAACTGTGCAATATTTTCAGTGTACATCTTTATTTAGAACTTGCTAATCATTGTATATGTATTGTCTCCCAAAGTGATTTGGTTTTCTCCTTTAGTAATTACTTCAATGATAGTTGCTGCTTAATGGGATTTGATATATTGAATATTTTTTGATGTGTTTTAGAATGTGTGGGAATAGAGGTAGTGGAGTGCACATCCATTTTTCATTTTTTGTAGAGAATATTTTTGAATATTCTCCATTTTTCATTGGAGGTTCATTAATTGTTGTGTCGGTGAGACTCTACAAATTTTCCCTCTATTTTGCATGCATTCAAATTGAATTTATCTATAGATAGGCTTGGTAAGATAGAATATGTTTGTACTCTTATAAAATATCTATAAAAAGACAGTTCAAAGTTAATTGTTACTTCATTGCTCTTTGGGAATCTGGGTATTGTTGCCTTTTCATGGCCTTGAGATAGGAAATGAGTAATCCAGTCAATTCCTATTAGTTATAGGATGCTCATAAGTAGTGAGATGTTGATATTGAAAGGATGGTCCTCACTAATGTTGGAAGTGCTCTATTTGCTGCGTAAACATGAATTCTTCTCTTTCTGCCTCAAAGACTCAAACTAAATGAGACTTTTATACTTGTGTATGTTTCCACCCAAAATTTTGTAATTGAATTCCCTTATCACTACAAGAAAATGGGATATTACCGACGAAAAATTTCCGACGGACAGCAGGTCCGTCGGTAACTAGGAAATTTCCGACGGCTTTTGTCGTCGCTAAGTTAGAACGTGAAAAGTCACAGGTAATTCCGACGGAACGACCGTCGGTAATGGTACCTACGGAATATCCGTCGGTAATTCCGTCGAAAAAAGTGGCGCGAAGGGGGAAAATTTGGCGCGTGGCACTACCGACGGACTAGCCCGTCGGTAATTACCGACGGTCCTGTCAGTCGGAATTGTTTTTTATATTAACGATGGACCAGGCTGTCGGAATTCAAAAATTTCAATTACCGACGGACTTGTCCATCGGAAATCGGGTCTTTCAGTGGCAAGAACCCTTCTCCCTCCCTCACTTTTCCTTTCTTCCTCTCTTTTCCCTCTCTTTTCACTCTTTCTTCTTCTTCTTCTTCTTCTTCTTCTTCTTCTTCTTCTTCTTCTTCTCTCACTGCGACCGGGCACCCCTCACCTCTCTCTGCCACCGCGCGCGCCACCACCACACCTCCACCTCTCTTCTTCTCTTCTCTTCCTTCTCTGTTCTCTCCTTCTTCTCCGCTCGCTCCAGCCCCACATCCTATTTCGTCATCCGTGCGCCACCCCTCAACCACCGCACGCGCCACCACCACTGCCACCACCGTGTCCTACCTCCCCCACTGCCATAACCGCCAACCGCCACCACCACAACCTCCTCCCCCACTGCCAGCAGCAACCCTAGAGCTAGGTATTTAGTTTTTTTTATGCAATTTGTTTAATTTTTAATTAATGTTAAATGTTTGTTAATTATGTGTTTAATGGTTATTAATTAAGTGTTTAATGTTTGTTTGTTAAGTAGTTGCTCTTACCATTATCACCACCACTGCCTAGGAGCCCCTACTGTCTGCACTGCCAGGTTTCTATATTTTTTTAATTTATTTGAAATTGTGTAGTGTTTAATGACGTGATACCACTAGTGCAATAAGTGCTTTTTACGTCAGTTAAAATTGATTTTTTACGTCAGAATACTGATTGACGTAAATACAGCTGACGTTAAAAGTTTAACTTTTAACGTCAGTTGAGAACTGACGTTAAATATAACACTATTAACGTCGGTTCTTTAACACAACTGACGTTAATTTTGTCAAAATTAACGTCAGTTCTTTAATCAAAACCGACGTAAATTTTGTTAAAACTAACGTCAATTGTTATCAAGAACTGACGTTAAAGGTCTTAATTTTAACGTCAGTTGTAATAAACAACTGACGTTAATAGTGTACTGTATATTTTTATAAAATACTTTTAACGTCAGTTGTATGATACAATTGACGTTAATAGTATTTTTTTAAAAAAATTCAGTTTTAAAATATCACTCCCCTAAGCCATCCCTGCATTCAGTAAATATCCCAGTAACACAGAATATCACACACATTACAGAATTGCAAAGGAAAAATGGAACAATGATCCATATGTATGCCTGTTCAAAACAATATATATTTATTAACATAGGTTATAAATGTATACTAAGTTTAAACTACCTATATCAATATCCCTTCGTGATGATCATCACGAGTGGCATGTACATTGTCCACCTGTGTCTCCTCGATTATAGTAGGCATGTTTGTTGAAAAGAAGGAGTCTCAGGAATATCAAGATTTGAATCTTCATTTTCATCCCTACCATTATACATGCTTTTTCCTTGGAGAACCACGGACAACCTTTTGTTAGAAGGATCAGTGATGTAGAACACTTGTTTTGCTTGGGAAGCCATTATGAAAGGCTCATTTATATGACCTAACTTGTTGAGGTCTACCAATGTGAACCCCAATTCGTCGGTTTGTACACCACCGTTACTATCAACCCACTTACATTTAAATACCGGCACCGTAAGCTCAGTGTAATCGAGCACCCAAATATCTTCAATATATCCAAAGTAAGGTGTCGGTCTTTGAACGGGTTTTGTGTCCTTTGCACTAGAGAAGTGCATTGCTTCGGCCACGATCATAACCCCACTATTTTGCATGGTACTCTTATTATCTTGTTCCTTTGTATAAAAGGAAAAGTTATTTATGTCGTATCCGCTCCAACATATGACGTTGAAGTTAGGCCCACGTGCTAGCCATTTTACGTCATCAGAAGCAGTACTACCATCCTTAAGCATTTCTTCCTTGAACCATGGTAAGAAAGTCTTGTTATGCTTGTTCAACAACCACCTTTCGCTCATTCGAGGGTTTTCTTGATTGACTTTTCTTTTATGTTCAAATAAGAAAGGCTGAACACATTCGATGTTGTTCAATACATACAAATGTGCTTGAAGCACTTCCTCCCGATCCTTCCTATTAATTCTTAAGCCATGTGTACCCTTACCTTGACATCTCGATCTCATCATGCCGAGGCTTAGGAACCCCTATAGGATCCGTGTTATGAAGGTAGTCCGAACAAAACTCAATAGCTTCTTCTCGCAACATACCTTTGAACAATAGATGCTTCCGGACGATGAGGATTCTTCACGTACCCTTTCAAGATCTTCATGTAGCGCTCAACTGGGTACATCCATCTCAGAAAAACCGGCCCACATAATCTAATTTCCCTCACCAAATGAACAATTAAGTGAACCATTATGTCGAAAAAGGAAGGAGGAAAATACATCTCCAATTGGCACAAGATTGTAGCAGCCTCAACTTCCAAGTCATCCAACATACGGGGGTCAACGACTTTGCTACATATAGAATTGAAGAATGAGCACAACCGAGTAATGGCATGTCTCACATTTTTTGTAGCAATACCACGAATAGCAACGGGCAGAAGTTGTTGCATCAAGATGTGACAATCATGAGACTTCAAGACAACCAATTTAAGATCACTAGAGACAAGTCTCTTCATATTTGAAGAGTAACCATGTGGAACTTTGATGCCCTGAAGACACCCGCATAAACTTTGTCTCTTTTTTTTTGACAAAGTATGACATGTTGGCGGCAAATAAGTCCGCTTACCATCCTCAACAACTGGAGCTAACTGCTCTCGTATACCCATAGCAACGAGGTCGAGACGAGCATTCACACCATCCTTTGTCTTGCCCTGAATGTTGAGAAGCGTCCCGATAACACTATCACACACATTTTTCTCCACATGCATCACATCAATGCAGTGTCTGATATCAAGCTTGCGCCAGTATGGAAGATCAAAGAATATCAACCTCTTCTTCCATATGTTTTTCTCAACAGCTTTACCTTTCTTTTAGGACTTGCCGAATATAACATCGATGTCCTTTACCCTCTGATAAACCTGCTCTCCAATTAAGGCCGCCGGCGCTTCTTCTGTCTCTTGGCATCCATTAAAAGCTTTTTTCATCTTACGATATGGGTGATCACGTCTAAGAAATCTCCGATGCCCAGGGTAAACCGTCTTCTTTCCATGATGCAACTGAGTGTAGCATGTGCCTTCTTCACATATAGGGCATGCTTTATGCCCCTTGACACTTGCACCGGACAAGTTACCGTATGCTGGAAAGTCGTTGATGGTGCAAAATAACATGGCACGAAGCTTGAAAGTCTCATGAGAATACCCATCAACTACATCAACACCTTCCACCCACAACGTTTTCAAGTCTTCAATCAAGGGACCTAGATAAACTTCTAAGTCATTTCCCGGTTGCTTTGGGCCCGAAATCATCATAGACAACATCATGTATTTGCGCTTCATGCACAACCAAGGGGGCATGTTGTAAATCACCAACAGAACAGGCCATGAACTATGAATACTACTCATGTTACCATAAGGATTCATTCCATCCGTAGCAAGTCCAAGCCTTAGGTTTCTTGGCTCATCGCCGAAATCCGGAAACATAGTATCGATATTCTTCCATTGAATAGAATCAGCAGGATGACGAACCTTTCCATCACGTTTCCTCTCATCATTATGCCATCTAAGATTCTTCGCATCTTTCGCATTGGCAAACAATCGCTTGAACCTTGGAATTATTGGAAGATACCACAACACCTTCGCAGGAGGACCCTTTTTTCTCACATCATCAACATCATCATCATCATCACCACCCTTCACTTTGTATCGTGATAACCCACATTTGGGGCAATCGTGTTTGTCTTCATGAACACCGGTGTACAATATGCAATCATTGGGGCATGCGTGTATCTTCTTATACTCCATACCCATAGGACACAATACCTTCTTGGCCTCATAGTTACGGTCAGGCAATGTGTTGTCCTCCGGAAGCAAGTCTTTCAACACTTCAAGCAATTCCGTGAAGCTTTTATCGCTCCAACCATTTCTCGCCTTCACACAAACCAATTTTAGCACCGCCGACAACCGTGTATGAGTAGTACACCCTGGATATAAAGGCTTATCCGCATCACCGCACAACCTATCATACACATACGCTCGATGAAAAGATTCTTGTCCAATATAACGGATCATGTCCTCTACTCGATCATCCTCCATATCTACGTCAACGTCCTCACTTTGGGAGACACTCGCCGTATTACTACTCAACAACATATCACCATGCTATATCCATCTTGTATAACTCAAGCAAATCCCTTCACAAATCAAATGAGTATGTATATCCTTCACCGCACATTTCCTCGTATTCAAACACTTGACACAAGGACAATAGAACATTCCATTACTATTAGGAACATTCCTTTGAGCAAATTCTATAAATTCTCCCACCCCCTTCAAATACTCAGCACTAGTACGCTTACAAACCATCCAACTACGATCCATAACTAGATAGGTCCTGTAGATATACAAAACATATATATATCCAATATAAGGACAATACGGGAGATTGAAAACTATAGTTTTTAAAGATTAATTGCCAAGCACTGGTCACGGCCTGGCAGTGATGTCCATCACGGTCGTAATGTGCCAACTGAACAGACCATGCCATCACAGGCAGAACTGATCACGGCCTAGCCGTGATTAGCATCACGGCCGTGACAGATCAACCAGCAGAGCAACATGCACTCAAAACCAAAAACAAAGACGTACGTTCCAAACAACTCAAACTCACGGTTTCAAGTTTCAACTACTGAGACTACAGTTTCAACATACACTCAAAACCAAAAATACAAAAATGTGCCCTAAATACTCTCCAGAAATAGGTGCTCGTGTGGTGGTGGGGAGGAGAGCTCGAGTGGTGGCCAAAATCGATGTGGTTACTGAGAGCAGAGGGACAAGGAGAGTTAGTGCGCGGGAAGGGGAAAGAGAGATGTACGTCAAGTTATTGCAAAGAATGAATGGAAAGACAGAGTTAGGGTTAATAGTGTACCTCACGGTGGTGGCGAAGAAGCCCTCGCGGTGGTTGCGGTGGAGATGAGCTCGCGATTAGGGTTCTGTGCTGGGTGAGAGTGAGAGTGAGGGTTGAGAGTGATTTAGGGTTGAGCGTGATGAAAAGAGAAAAGAGACGTACATACAGAGCGAAGTGCAGAAGGCGCGCGGGTGTAAACGTTATATAAAACAACATTTAACGCCGTTGTATTAAACAACTGACGTTACAATTAATTTTTTAACGTCAGTGTTATTAACAAACTGACGTTAAATATTAATATTTTTTTAAAAAAACACTTTTAACGTCCGTTGTTGAATACAACTGACGTTAAAAGTGTTAAAGTAACATTCTTCTGTAACAGTCTGTAATACTGTCTCTTCTTTTCCTCTATATTTCTATTCCTTCACAAAATGGCTCTGAGACCTGTGTTAATTGAGTGACAACAGGGCATTTCAGATAGCTAGGGATATAGGATTATTTACGTCAGCTATTTATTTAACTGAAGTAAAAATCACACTTTTAACGTCAATTGTATAAACAACAGATGTTAAAAATAAGTATTTTTTATTTTAAAAACACTTTTAACTTCAGTTTTATTCAACAATTGACGTTAACAGACCTGTGTGACAACAGGGCATTTCAGATAGGGATATAGGATTATTTACGTCAGCTGTTTATTTAACTGAAGTAAAAATCACACTTTTAACGTCAGTTGTATAAACAACTGACGTTAAAAATAAATATTTTTTATTTTAAAAACACTTTTAACGTCAGTTTTATTCAACAACTGACGTTAAAAGTGTATCTTCCTATTCCTTCGGGCGTTTTCTTTTCTCCACGTTAATATATGACTGCCAACTCCCAATGCGCCTTGGAACCTAATGCTCTTAATGATCAATTTAATTTTTTAGCAACTTACGACGCCTGGTAACTTCATCCCCTACTCCTATAAATAGCTTCCTTCCTTCCTTTAATTTTTCTGCTTCACAATATGGCTCTGCCATGGAGATTAACTTCATCACTCTTTCTTCCTATACCTAGACTTAAAGGTCTCTGTCTTAATGGTCAAACAACTTCTGAGGTTGTGTAAATCGCATTACATGGGTGATAAGGGTGTGTAAATCGCATTATGTGAATTGCACACACCATCATCCTTCTGGAGAATCAGCAGCTACAGTTCCAAAACCTCAGCTTTGGAACCAAGTGGCTGTTCCAAGAATATTGCTGAAACAAATCGAGTGCACCCTTCACTCTGCCACGGCTCCAAAGTGACTGTGGATTCAGATGGAGCATCGACTTCAAATGAGGGAGGGGATGCATTCAATGTTGGAGATTCTGAGGACAGGACTGAGAAGAAAATGATGTTGAAGCAGAAACATTTTTATATTTTAGTGCTATCTTGCGGAAATTTTTTATCTTTTAAACATGTAATTGTAACTTATGAATCGCTTCAATGAGATACCATTTGATTATACATATATAACTTGTTTTATGTTAAGTGTTTATTTATTTTAATTTGCACAAGAATTTGTTAATTTACTAATTCAAGCTAATTAATTAAGATTAAAAATAAACTTTTTTAAAAAAAAGATTAGAAATAAACTGCACTATATGGAGTGATGATCTGCGTTAAGAGTGACAACAGGGAGATGACAACGAAAGAAAGATAGGAATGAGTTGATTATTTACGTCAGTTATTTATTTAACTGAAGTAAAAATCACACTTCTAACGTCAGTTTTATAAACAACTGACGTTAAAAGTTTTAATAATTTCTTGCAAAACACTTTTAACGTTAGTTCATTAAACAACTGACGCAAATAGTGATTTAATATTTACAAAACTTCCACCGCCTCACTTTTAACGTCAGTCCTTAAAACAACTGACGTTAACAGTGAATTAATGAAGTCTGATATTTACAAAACTGCCACATCCCCCTTTTTAACGTCTAGTTTTTGGTTAACTGACGTAAACCTTTACCGTCTAATGTATATTTTCCACTAGTGTACATATATATTTGTCAATGTGCATGCACATCACCTAGCTAGGAAATCTATTTTGTATCCTAGGCATTTTATATGTTTCATGTTTTTCCTGATTGTAATCCTGACCTTAGGGTTTAGTTAATGTTATATATAAGTATCTTCTTTAAAAAAAATGATATGATACATATATGTTGCAAATATTGTAATTTAAAAACAGCAGTTATGTGTTTTTGGGAATGATTGTACGATTATAAGTGTTGAGCTGGAAATGCCGGATTCTGTGGGTTTTTCTGATTTTGATTTATAATAATTAATGTAGGAATTTAATTCTTATTGTTGCTAATAATATTTAGCTAACACATAAATTGATACAAATAAATTTTAATTAATAAAAGTAATTAAGTGAAATAATGAATTAATTAAATAACTTAGGAATAATATAATTAATACGTAATTGAGAAAAACCATAGATTCTCGTTCAAGGTTCAATATTATTTAGCATGTGTACTCGTGGTCATGGTATCGCTCATTTTATTGAATCTTGAATTGTCCAATTGGGATAGTTTGGCCCACTGATATACTAATTACTCGTTGATTCTCATCCGTTAAATAGTCAATGAAATTTCAGGTCGAAGCATTTCTTCTGTTCTCCGGGTCCATACTTGGTTGTGGTATCTCACCGCGGTCAAGTCGTGTACTTGGAGACCGATGGGAGATGCTGCCGAAATTTCGTCAGCTATAAGACATGAGAAGTGATGAGTAGCCAGTATAATACAGTGGTGAAATTTTTTTTCCTCGAATGGGATAGGGCCACACCTTTAAAGGAAATGGAGCAATTCAGGGTTATAGTATCATGTTTAAAAATACTTCAATTTATCTGAAAATGCAGAAGGATGGAATATTATCCCTCGAACCATAGGTGGGTGTATGATAGGAACGAGTCTGGGAGACGACTTCTGAAACAATCATTTGTAGCTGGAGTTGAGGAGTTTATATCCAAAGCAAAGCAACATTGTGATTATGCCGAAGAGGGGGGATTAGATGTCCGTGCACAAAGTGCAATTGTATGGCGGTTTTGAGTGATGATGACGTGAAGTTACACCTATACCGACGTGGGTTCAAGCCTAATTATTGGATATGGACTGATCATGGTGAGGAGTTGCCGGATATTGATTTGAATGAAGTCGGTGGTGACGATCTTGAAATGGGTGCATCAGGCAGTGGCTACCATGATGAATATGTCGAACAACTCCAGTCAACGCATATGATGGTCGATGATTGTCTTGGGCAACATGGGAATTTTGAGGCGGATGAGTCTGATGACATGGAAGAGCCTCCTAATGAATCGGCGCAGAGATTCTACAATCTATTGTTAGAGACAAATAAGCCGTTGTCTGAAGGGGCGTCAGATTTAAAATTATCAATTTATGTTAGGCTTCTAGCTTGTAAGTCCAATTGGAATGTCTCAGAGCAGTGTTTGGAGTTCTTTTGTAAAATGCTTCAAGATGTGACACCCTTCAAAGAGTTGTTGCCAAAAAGTTATTATGATGCGAAGCGGTTGGTGTCGAAACTAGTCTTGGGGGACTAAGAGGATTGATTATTGTCCAAATGAGTGCATGCTATATTATGGTATTCAGACTGGCACAAATGACAATGCGTTGGAAGAATGTAAATTTTGTCAGACACCCAGGTACCGCGTTCAAAGTAGTGACAATAGTAAGAGGAAACCAGTTCCTGCGCAGGCAATATTCTATCTGCCAGTAATTCCAAGGTTGTAGAGACTGTTTGCATCAACGTAAACTGTGGGACAAATGAGGTGGCATAATGAGAATAGAAGAATTCTAGGCATCATACGCCACCCTTCTGATGGTGAAGCTTGGAAGCACTTCGATCGGGTTCATCCTGATTTTGTAGCAGATCCTCGGAATATGAGACTTGGGTTGTGTTCAGATGGTTTTATACCGTACACTCAGGTGTCAGCCTCACCATATTCATGTTGGCCAGTGATTGTTACACCGTACAATCTTCCTCCCGAGATATGCATGTCAAAACCATATATGTTTCTGACTTGTCTCATACCGGGACCATCTAATCTGAAGGCTAGGATAGATGTATATTTGCAGCCTCTGATTGATGATCTGAAGAAATTGTGGGATGGTGTGTTGACTTATGACGTTTCAAATAAGTGAAACTTTATGATGAGGGGATCATTGATGTGGACTATCAATGATTTTCCTGCATATGGCATGCTCTCTGGTTGAGGGACCCACGGTAAATTGGCGTGCCCATATTTCATAGAACATGGAAAGGCTTTTACCCTTAGATATGGTGGCAAAAGTTCCTGGTTTGATTCTCATCGTCGGTTCTTAGATCCCGACCATCCCTTCCAAAGAAACGTCCGAGCATTCAAAAAGAATCAGACATAAGAGGAAGGTCCACCACCTTTGTTGACTCCTAAACAAATATAGGGCCGGGTTAGGGATTTTCTTAAAGTCACTGAAGCCGGTGTGTCAAAATTACCGGGGTATGGAGAATGGCATAACTGGACAAAACAAAGTATTTTTTGGGAACTACCCTATTGGAAGGATAATCTGTTAAGACATAGCCTTGATGTGATGCATATTGAGAAGAATTTCTTTGACAACATTTTTAACACGGTTATGAATGTGTCTGGCAAGACGAAGGACAATGAGAAGGCAAGGATGGACATAGCACTGTACTATGGACGAAAATATTTGGAGCTGAAGCCGCACTCTAATGGAAAAATGGTCAAACCAAAAGCTTGTTACACTCTAACCGCCGATGAAGCGAAGTCAATTTGTCGGTGGTTAAAAGACCTTAGGACCCCTAATGGTTATTCCTCTAATTTTGCACGATGTGCTGATGTAAGAACAGGGAGGCTTCATGGGATGAAAAGTCATGATTGTCATGTATTCATGGAGTGTTTGCTTCCTATTGCTTTCGGCTCGCTTCCCCAGCATGTTTCGAACCCGCTTACAGAAATTAGTCATTTCTTTAAAGATATATGCTCTGCAACTTTAAGAGCGGATGGTCTGGCAAAGATGTAAGAAAACATTCCAATAATTCTGTGCAAGATGGAGAGGGTTTTTCCCCTAGGATTTTTTGACTCAATGGAACATCTCCCTGTCCATCTTGCATATGAAGCGAGGCTTGGTGGACCGGTACAATATAGGTGGATGTATCCATTTGAAAGGTAATTTTATTATATTTTGACATTTAAATAATTAGCGACCATTGAATAATGCCTTGTCAATGATGTTTTTTATTACTTAGATTCATGGGTGACTCAAAACGATCAGTTAAAAATAAGGCTAGGGTGGAAGGATCAATCTCTGCGTCTTACTTACACCGTGAGACAACCTATTTGTGTTCCCACTATTTCAACAACTTTATGTTGGCACCAAGACATGTTAGGAATGAGGTAGATGCTGATAATACAGGGTATCCTTATATGCTATCCGTATTTAACCTTCCTGACCGTCATGCTGGCAAGGAGCTTACTTACTGGTTAACTGATGAGGAGTATGCATCGGCCCATGTACATGTCTTGATAAATTGCACAGAGATGAAACCATACCATGAGTAAGTCTTAACGACCTATTTTTGAAATAATGTATCACATGTTGTTATAATTTCTCCTTTAACACAAAGTACACATTTTATTTGTCAGTGTGTTCCTTCAAATTAATCAATTTAGTGAACAAGATGGTTCTGCTCGTACACATGCAGATTTTCCTGAATGGTTCAAGCAACAAGTAAGTGTAATATGACGATGCATACACTATATTAAGCTTAATTTTGCTTCTTGAAAAAAGTAATTATTTAATATGACTTACCTTTTCGTAGGTGTATTAACAACCGTTAAGCGTGACTAATCAACACTTGAGAGATTTAGCGTATAAGCCCTATAGCTGTGTTACATCATGGCATACATACTTTGTTAATGGGTACAAATTCCACACAGATGAATGAAACGTAGGCAAAAAGACAATTAATAGCGGGGTTGTCGTACAGGATGAAGGTACCGGTGATTTTTATGGGGTCATAAAACACATATACGAGTTACAATACAATACTACTACTTATCCTAAAAAAGTAGTCTTATTTTATTGTAACTGGTTTGATCCATCGAGGACAGGCACAAAAGTGGATCCCAAGTATCGAACTATGGACATTCGCATGGATAGACGATATCAACAGTTTGATCTATTTATAATTGCTCAGAATGCAAAACAAGTTTATTATGTCCCTTATCCAGCAATGAGAACAGACAAACGAGGTTGGTGTGTTGCAGTCACTACCAAGCCTAGGGGTCGCATAGAAATCGATGATGCAAAGGATGAGCCGCCATTCCAGGCGGATGAATCGTCACATGTCAATGAAGTAATTGAGGTCAAGTGTATTCATCGGCATGTTGGGATCTGCAGATGAAGGGGAAGAAGTGGTCATTGGTAATCAGGCATCCATGCATGCATCATCAGAGTAAGAAATCCAGAGTGATGACTCAATGCAAGAAGAAGAAGAGTCGGACTTACAATCAGATGACAATACCAAGTCTGAATAGGAAGTTTACTATTATGTTATTTTTATTGTATTTTAAATATTTGCTTATGAAATATAATGTAATACTTGACAACTATTGTTCTATAAAAATACTTGCTTAGAATAGACTGTTAAATGTCGATTACTTATTGTTTTTACACTGATTTGTAATTGTACTAGAAAAATAGATATGTCAGCATCATGAGGACAGTCGCCCCGCCCCCCACCGCCTAGCGGTGATAAGGGGAAGGGGAAGGCTAAGCGGGGATGATACACCGTGAAGTCCCAGGTGCTTTCTCGCATTCCTAGAGGTCCCTCCGTACCCACCGCACCCACCCCCATCCCTACCGCACCTACCCTATTGCCACCTACAGGAGCCTCCCCCACCCATTCTACACCATCCCCCACTCATTCTATACCCTCACTGATCCATACTACATCATCCCCTACCCATACTACACTATCCCCGACCCACACTACCCCACCCTTCACCCATGTCCAGACCTCCACTCGCTTTGCGCCACGACGCGCACTAGCTCGCCGCCCCCTACTAGACCCACACCACACCCACACCCAGCACCACCATAATCATCGACCGCGCCGTCCACACACCCAGCAGGATTATCATTTATGCCGACTCCTGGGATGATGCCACAGTCGGACACGACCATTCCATCCTCATCATCCGGGGCCGTATACAGTCACGACACGGCCATACCATCATCATCATCGCCTGCGGCATCGGTTCTTCGCCGAGGACTTACCGAGTGGGCGGGGTTCCCACTTTGAGGATCGACCATGGATCCGTACTGTTTCTGGATCGTAAGTTTAATTTAATTTAATGTTGTTTTAAAATAATTACTATTTAATAAGCATATATTTGTTGGTTGTCATATTGTTGATTTAATAACATTATGAAATTTTCAGCTTCATCCCATCGAAAGTGGGATCGAAGTACGTTACCTTCGCCATCAAGGCACAGTATCGTCGCTTCTGGCCATCATGGGGGTGATCCCCGGGGAGGATCGAGATTGTATCTTCAAACGATTCGAGGTAAGTACTTGTTTATTAGTTCATGTAATTTTCCATTTATTTTATATATTCTTTTGTATAATGTTATTATTAATTTTTTCTTTAACAGGAGCTTGTGCGCTGGTTACCGGAGCCTACCTCAGACACGTGCTATCTTTGACGACCTAGCAGTTGCTCCAACTGTGTGCGTACTGGGACACTCCAGCTTACAAGCTGACGTGTGAACAGGCAAAGAGAAATCGGGCTTCCGAGAAGGGTGGGAGCATGCACATTGGTGGTTCTATTAGCCACATGCAGCATGCCATTTACATGGTATGCATATATAAATAACATTATTTATAAACTGTATATTTTTATTAAAAATTTGTTTTATAACTAATTGATTTTATTGGTGTGTCGGTTGCAAGCAGGAGAGCTAGCTCAGTCCGTTGATTCCCTACGGTCTTTGAGCAAACACATATTCGCTCGGACACCGACGAGTTTGTTGATGAGAGGTCGAGGCAGACAGTGGTGAGCTAAAGTGTTTTTTTATATTTAAACTAATGGTAATTTTATATATATATATATATATATATATATATATATATATAGTTTAATACACACTAGTGGAAATAATGTAATATACGGGAATGTTTTATGTCAGTTGACCATATGTTTGACGTTAAAAATGAGGCGGTGGCAGTTTTGTAAATATTAAATATCTATTTGCGTCAGTTGTGTAAAGAACTGACGTTAAAAGTGATTTGTAAGAATTATTAACACTTTTAACGTCAGTTGTTTATACAACTGACGTTAAAAGTGTGATTTTTATGTCAGTTAAATAAATAACTGACTTAAATAATTATATTCCTCTCTAAAACTCATTCCTATCTTTCTTTCGTTGTCATCTCCCTGTTGTCACTCTTAATGCAGGTCACTCCATATAGTGCAGTTTATTTCAAAACTTTTTTTTTTAAACAAGTTTATTTTTAATCTTAATTAATTAGCTTGAATTAGTAAACAAATTCTTGTGCAAATTAAAATAAATAAACACTTAACATAAAACAAGTTATATATGTATAATCAAATCGTATCTCATTGAAGCGATTCATAAGTTACAATTACATGATTATAAGATAAAAAATTTCTGCAACATAGCCCTAAAATATAAAAAAGTTTATGCTTCAACATCATTTTTTCTTCTCAGTCCTGTCCTAAGAAACTCCAATGGATGCATCTCCTCCCTCACTTGAATTCCTTGATGCTCCATCTGAATCCACAGTCACTTGCAGCGAAAGCAGAGTGAAGGGGACGAATGGGATGAAATAAGGTGAGCGAATCACATTAAGTGATTCACCCAACCTTACCATCCATGTTACGTGATTTACTCAACCTCAGAAGTTTTTTGACCATTAAGACAGAGACCTTTAAGTCTAGGTATAGGAAGAAATAACAAAAGTCTTAAATATGATAGAGCCATAATGTGAAGGAATAGAAAACGCACGAAATATAGAGGAAAAGAGAAGAGGTTGTATTACAGACTGATACATAAGAATGGTACTTTATATAGAGAAGAGAGACTAGCTGATTTTCTTGAAAACTGATCTATAAAATTAATGCTCATTAAGAGGATTAAGTTACAATGTGCATGGATAAGTAGCACAGTAGTCATGGGTTAGTAGCATAGTAGTCAAAGAAATGAATGTTTTTACAGAAACTTATACACTTTTAACGTCAGTTGTCTTCAACAACTGACGTTAAAAGTGTTTTTAAATAAAAAATATTTATTTTTAACGTCAGTTGTTTAATACAACTTACGTTAAATAGATGACCTTTAACGTCAATTGTTACAAACAACTGACGTAAAATGTTGTTTTATTTTTGGTTTTTGATTATAACGTTTACACGCGCGTGCCTTCTTCACTTCGCTCTGTACGTCTCTGTTCTTCTCTTTTCATCATGCTCACTCTCACTCTCACTCTCGACTCTCACTATCACTCTCACTCTCACTCTCACTCTCACTCAGCCCTAATCGCGAGCTCATCTCCACCGCAACCACCGCGAGGGCTTCTTCGCCACCACCATGAGGTACACTCTTAACCCTAACTCTGTCTTTCCCGCTCATTCTTTGCAATAACTTGACATCTCTCTTTCCCCTTACCGCGCACTAACTCTCCTTGTCCCTCTGCTCTCAGTAACCACATCGAACATTGGCCACCACTCGAGCTCCCCTCCCCACCACCACGCGAGCACCTATTTCTGGTGAGTCTTTAGGGCACATTTTTTTTACTTTTGGTTTTGAGTGTATGTTGAAACTGTAGTCTCTGTAGTTGAAACTTGAAACCGTGAGTTTGAGTTGTTTGGAATGTCTCTATTTCTGGTCGTGGGTTTTGTGTTTTCTCTTGTTTTTCTTCTGCTATCATGACCTATTTCAAAATGGGAAGAAATTTAGAGTTGCTTGTAGCATGGGACATCAACAATATATTGCTCATTGGAATTCTTTTTTGTTAATTTATCTTCATCTGCTTATTTCTTTTGTCTTAAGAAACCTGAAAATGATGTAAATTTGAAATAATTTTTAAACGCCTTAGATATATGTTTTGTATATCTACAGAACCTATCTAGTTATGGATCGTAGTTGGATGGTTTGTAAGTGCACTAGTGCTGAGTATTTGAAGGGGGTGGGAGAATTTATAGAATTTGCTCAAAGGAATGTTCCTAATAGTAATGGAATGTTCTATTTTCCTTGTGTCAACTGTTTGAATATGAGGAAATGTACGGTGAAGGATATACGTACTCGTTTGATTTGTGAAGGGATTTGCTTGAGTTATACAAGATGGATATGGCATGGTGATGTGTTGTTGAGTAGTACGGCAAGTGTCTCCCAAAGTGAGGACGTTGACGTAGATATGGAGGATGATCGAGTAGAGGACATGATCCGTGATATTGGACAAGAATCTTTTCATCGAGCTCATGTGTATGATAGGTTGTACGGTGATGCGGATAAGCCTTTATATCCAGGGTGTACTACTCATACACGGTTTTTGGCGGTGCTAAAATTGGTTTTTGTGAAGGTGAGAAATGGTTGGACCGATAAAAGCTTCACGAAATTGCTTGAAGTGTTGAAAGACTTGCTTCCGGAGGACAACACATTGCCTGACCGTAACTATGAGGCCAAGAAGGTATTGTGTCCGATGGGTATGGAGTATAAGAAGATACACGCATGCCCCAATGATTGCATATTGTACACCGGTGTTCATGAAGACAATCATGATTGCCCCAAATGTGGGTTATCACGATACAAAGTGAAGGGTGGTGATGATGACGATGATCTTGATGATGTGAGAAAAAAGGGTCCTCCTGCGAAGGTGTTGTGGTATCTTCCAATAATTCCAAGGTTCAAGCGATTGTTTGCCAATGCGAAAGATGCGAAGAATCTTAGATGGCATAATGATGAAAGGAAACGTGATGGAAATGTTCGTCATCCTGCTGATTCTATGCAATGGAAGAATATTGATACTATGTTTCCGGGTTTCGCCGATGAGCCAAGAAACCTAAGGCTTGGACTTGCTACGGATGGAATGAATCCTTATGGTAACATGAGTAGTATTCATAGTTTATGACCTGTTATGTTGATAATTTACAACCTGCCCCCTTGGTTGTGCATGAAACGCAAATACATGATGTTGTCTATGATGATTTCGGGCCCAAAGAAACCGGGAAATGACTTAGATGTTTATCTAAGTCCCTTGATTGAAGACGTGAAAATGCTGTGGGTGGAAGGTGTTAATGTAGTTGATGGGTATTCTCATGACACTTTCAAGCTTCGTGCCATGTTATTTTGCACCATCAACGACTTTCCAGCATACGGTAACTTGTCCAGGTACAGTGTCAAGGGGCATAAAGCATGCCCTATAAGTGAAGAAGGCATATGCTACACTCAGTTGCATCATGAAAAGAAGACGGTTTACCTTGGGCATTGGAGATTTCTTATATGTGATCACCCATATCGTAAGATGAAAAAAGCTTTTAATGGATGCCAAGAGACAGAAGAAGCTCCGGCGGCCTTAATTGGAGAGCAGGTTTATCAGAGGGTAAAGGGCATCGATGTTATATTCGGCAAGTCCAAAAAGAAAGGTAAAGCTGCTGAGAAAAACATATGGAAGAAGATGTCGATATTCTTTGATCTTCCATACTGATGCAAGCTTGATCTTAGACACTGCATTGATGTGATGCATGTGGAGAAAAATGTGTGTGATAGTGTGATCGGAACGCTTCTCAATATTCAGGGCAAGACAAAGGATGGTGTGAATGCTCCTCTCGACCTCGTTGCTATGGGTATACGAGAGCAGTTAGGTCCAGTTGTTAAGGATGGTAAGCGGGCTTATTTGTCGCTAGCATGTCATACTTTGTCAAAAAAAGAGAGACAAAGTTTCTGCGGGTGTCTTCAGGGCATCAAAGTTCCATATGGTTACTCTTCAAATATGAAGAGGCTTGTCTCTAGTGATCTTAAATTAGTTGGCTTAAAGTCTCATGATTGTTACATCTTGATACAACAACTTCTGCCCGTTGCTATTCGTGGTATTGCTCCAAAAAATGTGAGACATGCCATTACTCGGTTGTGCTCATTCTTCAATTATATAAGTAGCAAAGTCGTTGACCCCCGTATGTTGGATGACTTGGAAGTTGAGGCTGCTACAATCTTGTGCCAATTGGAGATGTATTTTCCTCCTTCCTTTTTGGACATAATGGTTCACTTAATTGTTCATTTGGTGAGGGATATTAGATTATATGGCCTGGTTTTTCTGAGATGGAAGTACCCAGTTGAGCGCTACATGAAGATCTTGAAAAGGTACGTGAAGAATCCTCATCGTCCGGAAGCATCTATTGTTCAAAGGTATGTTGCAGAAGAAGCTATTGAGTTTTGTTCGGACTACCTTCATAACACGGATCCTATAGGGGTTCCTAAGCCTCGGCATGATGAGATAAGATGTCATGGTAAGGGTACACATGGCTTAAGAATTAATAGCAAGGGTCGGGATGAAGTGCTTCAATCACATTTGTATGTATTGAACAACATCGATTCTGTTCAACCTTTCTTACCATGGTTGTTGAACAAGCATAACAAGACTTTCTTACCATGGTTCAAGGAAGAAATGCTTAAGGATGGTAGTACTGCTTCTGATGACGTAAGATGGCTAGCACGTGGGCCTAGCTTCAACATCATATGTTGGAGCAGATACGACATCAATAACTTTTCCTTTTATACAAAGGAACAAGATAACAAGAATACCATGCAAAATAGTGGGGTTATGATCGTGGCCGAAGCAATGCACTTCTCTAGTGCAAAGGACACAAAACCCGTTATAGCACCGACACCTTACTTTGGATATATTGAAGATATTTGAGTGCTCGATTACACTAAGCTTACGGTGCCGGTTTTTAAATGTAAGTGGGTTGATAGTAACGGTGGTGTACAAACCGACGAATTGGGGTTCACATTGGTAGACCTCAACAAGTTAGGTCATATAAATGAGCCTTTCATAATGGCTTCCCAAGCAAAACAAGTGTTCTACATCACTGATCCTTCTAACAAAAGGTTGTCCGTGGTTCTCCAAGGAAAAAGCATGTATAATTGTAGTGATGAAAATCAAGATTCAAATCTTGATATTCCTGAGAATCCTTCTTTTTCAACAAACATGCCTACTATAATCGAGGAGACACAGGTGGACCATGTACATGCCACTTGTGAAGATCATCACGAAAGGATATTGATATAGGTAGTTTAAACTTAGTATACATTTATTTTTATTTATACTTATGTATTTATTTTTAGTTATAACCTATGTTAATAAATATATATTGTTTCTGAACAGGCATACATATGGATCAGTCGGATGGCCCACATGCACGGGAGGACACTGTGGGGCCTACGCAGGACCCGGTCTCGCCTACTCCTGATTCTAGTGTAAGTTTACATGTTATATACTATCTTTAGTCCTTCTTTTTAATGTAAGTTTATAATGTTACAACCCTCTATTTTATCATTTTTTTTGTCCATACAGACATCACAGGCTCATAGGAAACCGGGTAGAGGAGCCACGACTTTGAAGAAACTAGAGAAGGCCAGGCAAAGCGGACAGAAGGTTGAGGTGTCCTTCGATGCTAATCTAAATACCCAGGGACCCCGTGCTAAAGAATTTAAAAAGTGGGTGTTTCTACAAGCGAAGCAGCACGTTAGCATCAACTACAACCACTGGAATGACGTTCCACAGAACGTTAAGGATCAGATTTGGGAGGCTATCACGGTATTTTACCTTTACATTCTTTTGATTTACATTATTAGACAATTATCCGAGTTATAATTCATCCAGTTGTTATGTGTTTAATGTGTAGGTAGCTTGGACTGTGCCAAATGACGAGGATCATCGTAAGAAATGTATGAAAATGGCATCAAAGCGTTGGAATAGGTTCAAGCATGATCTTACCAGGTACTATGTATCTGTGAAAAAGCAGCTTGATAAGATGTTCTCGGATTATCCCTGGATTGATCAGGATACTTGGGATATGTTTGCTAGGAGTCGACAGGATAGAGAATTTCAGGTTGGTTGATTAAGTTAATTTTGTATGCTTCTTATAGATCATTTAACTGTATTTAATTATCTGTTTTTGTTTGAATAGGCTAAGGCAGAGAAGGGTCGACAGAATCAGGCAAAGAACGTCCACCGCCACACCATGTCTCAGGGTGGGTACGAGACTCTGATCGAGGAGATGATGGCGAATAGGCTGAGGGTGAAGCAGGAAGAGCACTCTGCTAGGATAGAAAGAGGAGAGGTGCTTGAGGGCACACCATCAAGTCCTCCGTCGGACATCTACCGCGAGGATGTATGGTTAGCCGGCCGCATGACAAAGACGGGATCTTTTAAAGTTAATGCCACTCGCGAAGTGGCAGATAAGATTGTAAGTAAATAATTAACTTCATTTCAATTGATATTTGTATAGATATTTTTAACACTTTTCACTTGCACGTTTTTTCATTTGTTCATTGTAGATGGATCTTAAAGCACAATCCTCCCAGGGCTCATTCGTCCCTTCTGGACGGCGGGACGTCTTGATGACTGCTCTAGGCAAGAAAGACCATCCTGGTCGGGTTATCGGTGTTCCTGGGAATGTGACCATCAAAGAATATTATGGCAAGTCTGCTTCACGAAAGCGGGTGGTCGATGAAGCATCAATTTTGGATGACATGACTCAGCAGCTCATCTCCAACCCTGCTATTACAACGCATCTGATGCAAAGCTTACTATCCAACCCAGAATTCAAGCAGGTGCTTGCTAGAGAGCTTTCCTCCGTCGGTTCATCCCAGGACGCCGCAGGGCATGCCAACCCTTCACATGTGAGCACAAAAGAGAGTTATAGTAGGGCACATGTGGAGGACGATAAGTTGGCAGCTAGGGAGCGGGAGTTGGAAGTCCGACGCCATGAGCTTGAGTTGGAAATGAAAAGGCGTGAGCTTGAGTTGGACTTCAAACGACGTGAGCTCGAAATGTTAACAAAGGTATGTATTCATTATTAATGTCCAAATTAGTCAAATAATTACTTGTGGTTTTTTAATTATCAACAACTTATCTATTTTATTTTTTCTAAATTGAAGGCCAAGTCGACGTCGGTGTCGCTGTCACCTGTCACTCGTTTGTTCTCACTTGGTGAGGATTATGCATTTGAGATTTTTGATTGTCCATTGGAGCACGATGGATGGGTGGCATGCCCAAATCAACAGAGGATATTTTCCTTCTGTGGTGAAGATCTCGGGCACGCTTGCAGAGATAACGTCTGGATGGCCAGCACGGTTTTGAGTCTCTGGTGCATGTAAGTTAATTTTAATTTTATAACTTATTTATTTTTGGTATTTTTCCATTTAATAATTTATTTTAATTTCAATATATATTATGTAATTAACATCCACACCATTTCATATCTTAGGTATCTCCATCGTCTTCAGCTTGATAAGGGCATTACATCAATTTACGGCTTCTTAGATCCGTCAATCATTATGCCCCAATTCTTTGATGGCGATGCATTTAGTAAATACATAGGGAACTTGTTGGGAGACAATCGGAAAAATTATAACTGGCTCCCTACTGTATGAATAACCATTGGCAGTTGTTCGTACTTCACCCGTCTAGGCATATTGTCATATTCTTATGCTCTCTCCACCAAAACCCGCCATAGGAGGTGGTTGAAGCTGTAAATACGTAAGTAACTAATCTTAAATTTAATTTAAGTTTTAATATCAGTTGTTTTTCGTTTATTACACACGTGATATATCAATTTGTTAATTGACATGATTATTTGTTTATGATAGCGCGCTGAAGGCGAGTAGCATAAGTTGCGCCAACGGGAGAAGTAGGACTTCTAAGACTAAAGCAAATCCTGAATGGACCATCCTCAAGGTTTGGTAGTTTATTTATCAAATAATTAATATTATAATTACTAATTTATATGTATATTTAACTGACATTGAAATTAATTTTGTTTGTAGTCTCGATTTCAACATGACGGGTGATCGTGCGGCTATTATGTGATGCTTCATATGCTGAACATAGTCTCCGCATCTATTACAGACGGATGGAGGAAGGTAATATTTAAACAACTTGTTAAATTATATATTATAGTTTTGGTGATGACTTGCGTTAATGTTATTGTTATTATTTGAATGTGTGTAGGCATTTAACGACCAATCGCCTCTTCAAAAAGATGAGTTTAGAGACTTGAGGATGCGCTTAGCAGAATTCTTCTTCAAGTATGCGGCTGAAAAAGGAATTGACAAGATACCTCCGCAATACTTAGATGAATAGTTTTTTTGTTAGACTTTAGAAACTAATTAATAACATGTATATATATATATATACTTAGATTGGTAGTTTTGTTTTTAGACATAAGAGACTAAAATATATATATATATATATATATATATATATATATATATATATATATATATATACTTGTAGATAGTTATGTTTTTCCTATACATAGGTTTTGGTTTTAAGTCCCCCCATTATTCCTTTGTATATTTCATTTCTTTTTGTTAATATTGAAATTTAAGGGTAGTGTTTGCAATTCTGTAATGTGTGTGATATTCTGTGTTACTGGGATATTTACTGAATGCAGGGATAGCTGAGGGGAGTGATAATTTAAAACTGGATTTTAAAAAAAAAATCTATTAACGTCAGTTGTATCAAATAACTGACGTTAATAGTATTTTATAAAATCTACAGTACACTATTAACGTCAATTGTATTAGGAAACTGACGTTAAAAATAAAACCTTTAACGTCAGTTCTTTAACACAACTGACGTTAGGTTGAACAATATTAACGTCGGTTTTTTTAAAGAACTGACGTTAATAGTTTTATATTTAACGTCAGTTGTTTAAACAACTGACGTTAAAATATTAACTATTAACGTCAGCTGTATTTATGTCAGACAATATTCTGACGTATAAAATCAATTTTAACTGACATAAAAAATACTTATTGCACTAGTGACATATTGATTGTAATGTATTAATTGCAGGCAGAGTACAACGCCAGGTTCAGTCAGGTAGCATCTGAGGCTGCCTCCTGTTCTGGTGCCTCAGATCCTTCTCAGCTGGACCCCGCCGAGGTTGAGCAACTATAGACCCAGGCCTGGATGGATGTGGCGGGCAGGAAGAACAAGGGACGGATTTACGGTACTGCGACCCTGCTAGGTCGATTCGTCGGGGGTCGACGCCGAGCATGACCATTAGGGAGCCTACATCCTCCGGCTCACAAGACACGGAGGAGGTGCATCGGCTGAGGCAGGAGGTGCAGCAGCAAAGGGAGACGAACGAGCGCATCACGCAGCATGGAGACATTCTCTACGGTCATGACCGCTGTGCTCGATTTCCTCCCACCAGACAGGCGTAGCACTTTGCAGGGGGTCCTACATGCCACCCGGCCCCAGTCCCAGTCCTCCACTACTACTACTAATCCACCACCGCAGCCGCATGCTGACGGTCTGTCTACTGAACCGCAGCTTGATGGTCATGTGACGCCGGCAGACTCCTCTGGACAGGACGATGATGATGGATATTATGGTGATGGGTATTAGGATAGTTATAAGTGTAGTAGAGATTTGTAGATAGACGGATATTTTATTTATGGATTATATGTTGAGTTTGTTTTTATTTTTAATTAATTTTAATTTAATTGAGTTTTAAATTTTATTTTTAATTCCAATTTTGTTTTGTAATTGATAATATAAAATATAAATTAATAATTAAATTATAATAAATTATAATTAAATATAAATTAATAAATAAATTATAATAATAATTAATAAATAAAATATAAATAAATAAAATATAATATAATAATAATAATTAATAAATAAAATACAATACTTAATATTTAATATATAAATTTTAATAAAAATAATTAATTATTAATTATTAATATAAAACAAAATAAATAAAAAATAAAAATAAAAAAAAAACTTTTTTCCGACGGATATTTTCGTCGGTAACTGTTGGTTACATTTTCCGATGGACAATTCCATCGGTAACTTCCACAGAGAGTTATTGACGAAATTTCCGTCGGTAATTAGGGGTTTTGTGTGGCAAGTTTTCCCACGGTTAAGAACGTCGGAAATTTCCGATGGACACACTAGATCCGTCGGAAAGGCTTTCCTACGCGCCTATTACCGACGGAATCGTGTCCGTCGGAAAGTCCGTCGATAATATAGTTTTCCGACAGATTTTTAGTGTTTCCGACGGTTTGTGGCCGACGGTAATTGGGCTTTTTTTGTAGTGTATTTCTATAAGGTTATGATGCTTTATGTTTTAGAACTATGATGAAGAAGGGCCCGTCATAGATGTTGTTGCCTGGCATGATGGAGAGGTAAGGAGGGTTGCTCGACTCAGTGTCTTGAGGATGATCCAGATTATGGGAACCTTTTTAACCTTGTGCCTTTAACTAATTATGGGTACTTTTAGTTGCCGGTGTTAATATTTATTATTCTAAACATTAATCTCAGTTGATTACTTTTGTACAGAGCAAGAATGACTTTTCTTGATTGTACTAGAAATTGGACATGAATGGGTTTCTATGCTCCTTCTTAAAACCTTATATTTACTGTGATGGTTGGATATTGAAACAGGAGAATGTAATAGACAATACAGGGAGATTTGCATTCTTTTTTGGTTTTTTAGTTTGAAATTAAAGATGTAATAGACATCTTACCAACTTACTTAAACCCACCCTATACGATGTGTTTCATTTATTTGTTAGCATAAACTTCTAAATACATTTGTCAATCCTTATGCATATAAATAAATTAATTCACCTCCAATAACCTTTCAATCCCGCAGGCCTTTATATCTAATGTCTAATTTTAATGAGGGGAGATTTGATGACATATGTCATTGGCACTGGAATATCCAAAGTTTAAATCATGCTGAGTCTAAATATATAGCTTATCTCATACACACACTGTGTGATGGGATCTAAGATGGATGGATGACATTGAGTGACATGTGCTTCTTATAGATAGATTAAAGATATGATTGAAAGAACATAGATAGATAGATTACAGATATTGTGTGGTCAGATTTGAAGTAAAGCCGTTGAATATGGATGTTGTAAAATGTGGGTGGTATATCATAGTCACTCCTATATACCAGTCTTGCATTTGGCGATGTTTATGGCAATCAGGTATTATCATAGTCACTACACATCTCTCTCTTGCTCTTCAAATATATATATAGAAATGAAATGAATTAATCCAATGCATAGTGGGTAATTGACGGTTGTTGCTAATCAGGTTTATATTCCAAGATTGGAACATCCCTATTCGAGGACATTGAGCTGTGCTCTACAGATACATTTAAGATATACGGACCATGTACCTACCAAATTTGCTATCTCTACCTGTACATTTGGTACGTGCCAAACTGGTAGTGCTCCTGCAGTTTACTAACTCAATATTGTTATTTGATATCAATGAAATTTGTGCTCCAAATAGGTTGTTGCTCACAAAGCAAAACCTATGTTTATACAAGAATCTTTTGACTCCCAAATTACTTAGCTATTTGGCTTCCTCAAAATATTTTGCCAAACTCTGCCACTGATTGTCATAGATGTACAGATGTACTTTCTTATGAAATGAAAAATTATTATATTGTTGATGCAGTCTTTATTTTCTACATAATAGTTGTTATCATACATGAATTTAGTATAAACAAGCTTCTTAGTATATAATTGAATGATTATGAATAGGCCGTTTCGAACATGCATAAAAACGAACGTGACCCGTGCGAATGCACGGGTATCTTATTAGTTTTTGACGAAAATCCGATGCAGGGAATCCAATTAGCGACATCCAAAAAAACTACTAAGAAAATCCAAGAAGGCTTCAGCTGTATATAGTATTTGTAGCATATTTAAGAATTTATATATGAGAATTTATAATAATTGTATACATTTTAAACTATAAATTATTTTAATGATATATACAATATAATATTTTGCTGATATTTTATATTTATTTAACAATTAAAAATCAAAATTTTTATTTATATAAAAATTATTATTTATTATAGGAGTTTAAATTTTTTTTATTATATAATGTTTTTTTTAAAGATAAGTCAGGTTGAGCTTTTAAAATAATTCTAGAAACCTATCCTCAGTTCGGAATCTGTAGCTACAAAGTGCTCAATTAGCTAAGTTGTTATAGCTACAGTTTTAGAGCCATCCATCTCAAAGAGTATTGAAGTTTTTTTTATCAAATATGAATTGGATCATAGTTTTTTTTATATGCCCGCGGATATTCGTGATATTCATGGATATTCGTAAAATCCAATAAAAACCCATTTAACGGGTATCCCCTTGAGCACATACGGGGATGGGGGAGTACTACCTGTGTTCTGGCCACCCTTTTGTCATCCTTACTATTGTGCCCTTTATTTTTTTTTTTTACGGGAAATAAGATCTTTTCTACATAAATGAATTTGTCTTCAAGGTGAATAAGACTACACTAAAATGAATTTATCTTTAAAGTGAAAGTATATTTATCATTAATATGATAAAATATAAAAAAAAAGTTAATTAATAAATTATTTAATGATAACACACTCTTAATTGTCTACTTTAAATATTTTACTATAAAAAGATTTTTCGAAAAAAATTGGCATTGGAGAATTCTGACTAATTCCAAATAGGGATGGCAATGGGTAAGGTCTGGGTAGGTTACTATAGTACATGTCCCCATATCTGAGTTTGAAAAAATTACCCGTACCTGCATGGATAGCAACTTTAGTACCCTTACCCGTACCCTCTAGGTACCTAAGTACCCGCATTCACACCCGTTACACATACTTTAACTGTGAAAAAACAATAAATGACAAAAAACGTTATAACAATTAAAAAAACTATTCAAATGTCTTTTAAATTTACTCAAATCATTACAAAACAAAAATATTTAAATAAATAAAAAAATTCAAAAAGGAATTATATATGCAACTAGGTTTAGAAAGTTAAGAATCTTTATATTGATTTTGGTTTTAAAATTTGTATTATAGTTAAAATTATATATATTATTAATATAAATAAATAATTAATTATATATACATATACATATGTGTGGTGCGGGGCGGGGTCAGTACCAAAGTAACCGTACCCGCACACATACACATTCAATTTTGCGGGTAATTACCTGTACTCGAACCCTTACCTATTATGCAGTAATTATCCTACCCACCATGAGTAATTATTGCGGATACCCAATAGATAGGATACAAATTGCTATCCTTAATTTCAAATGACTAATTGTTGTGTGTTCATCAGTGTTGAAGTTAATCAATTCTTTTTTTTAAGCAAATTAAATAATAAATGCGTGTGGAGAAAACTTGGTTGGGAGGGGAGAACCCACCTTGTGTGCCTAACAGGTTCCTCGACGGAAATTAATCACTACTAATAATGGTGAATACTTCGTATCTATATCATGATTATGATAAAATAAAAAAATAGATGCCTATAAAAAAAACTTCTATAAGAGCCTTTCTCTCCGCATTTTCTTGAGTGGAGTATGTACTTAAAACACAGGATTTGAATCGGTTTTGGGCGAGACATTCCATTTCTATAAGTAAATGAGTTTTCTTTAGGCTAAATTACTGTTTTGTTCCCTTAATTATTTTAAAATATTTAAGTTGGTTTTCAAGTTTTGTACCATCGATTATACAAATACTTTGTACTCTGACACAAGCTGTTATAAAGTTGACTAAAGTACAATTCAGGAAATACAAAAGGTTACTTTCGAGAACACATATCAAGTTATCAGACTCAACGGATCCCAACATTTAATACCGTGTCTAAACGGATATTTTAAAAATCGTTGAAGAAGAAGAGAGCTCAAGTTGAAGACATCCTATAAATACTAGACAACCCCAGAGAAGAATGTTACCAAAAACTGAACAAAGCTCATATATTTGAAAGCACCTAAACTCTGTTAAATTTTCTCTTCACTACTTTGTAACTTTTGATCTTAAACTTTCATACCCTCACACATAGTGAGTTCTTAGATCAAAATATTTATCTCTAAGTTAATGTGAGCCTGAAGAGGCTTGTTTGTAAAGAATACTTGAGTGGCTGAAGAGGTGTTGAACACTTGTGATTGTAAGCTTGAAAATGTATTGAATACTTGTAAAGCTATTGGATTATAGTGGAGAAAACCTTCAAGTAGAAGAGACTGGACGCAGCTCATAATTGGAAGAGAATGAACCGGGATAAAATAACTTTATCAATCTTCTATTCCTATCTCTTTACAGTTTTCGTTAGAGTGGGATCTTGATTGTGAGTTTGTTAACTCTTTATTTTTCTTGAGTGTTTATTTCATCGTTTACTTGCAAAAATGTTTTAGAAAAAGAGTTTTTAAAAACTGTTAAGAACCCAATTCAATCCAATTCTTACTTGTTTTCCGTCAACTTCACCATGTTCTCTTTTTGTTTTTTCCACAAGCATATCCTCTCGATCAGAACCCTTTGTTTCTCATATTATGCTCTAACTTCAGAACACCCACCCACAACAACGGCGCGCACACCATCTCCTTCCTCTATCGTGATAGCAACCCGAGCCCCTATGTGGCAGCAACCGTGTACCTGGCAATTCCAAGAAACAATCGTGGTACAAAATGGAAGCTCCGTTTGTGACAGACAATTGCAGAGAGTGAGTGTGAGATACAAGCTCTGTTCTCTTTGATGCTCTGAATCTACAAGTTTCAACTGGTCGATTTTCATTCTTAAGCAGCGTTTTAGCTTTTCTGATGTGTGAAGTTTGCATCTTTATATTTTTTGGAGTGAATTGTTGTTTGTGTGTGGGGAATTGGGGATGAGGAATTTAGGTCTTTGATTTGAAAGTTAACAAAAATTCCCAAATTTAGGGCTTTGATCAATCAGCTACCGTGGGCAGTATAGGACAATCACTCACTCTTGCAAATTAAAGGACGATGCATGTTAAGAATTAGACCCAGCAACACACCATTTTTTTTATAAGCCAATTGTATATACTAGAGTACAAGCGGTACTATAAACCTATATACAAGGAGTATCAAGTAATTAAATTAAACAACATATATTCACCCACCATAAGACTAACTTCCTGTCAAAAGAACTATAACCTCCCAGGAACTAAGTTTGTACAGGGTATTACACATTTGCATATCAATAACATGTAAAAACTAGGCTCCAATAGCTGTTAGTCGCAGACCCTTCCCACAAGAAGATCACAAGGCAGATTCCATATAGTACAGTGGGTTACTAATCCAATCTGTGTATGAAAAATTAGCTTTCTTTACCAATCCTTGACACCAACTCCAAACTCTAAACTTGATCAATTCTATTACCCTATCAAAATCCAAAGAGCTCTGGTTGAAAATCATGTCATTTATGTGTAACCATATTGTCCATAAGACAGCAAACCAAAACATTCTCCCAATCCTCTTTGGCCCTTTACAAAAACGAAGTCTGTCATGCTGTGAAAACAGATCCCAAACATTCCTTGCAAGTGTTGTTTGAACTCCTAACCAGTTATACATGTACATCCACACAACATATGAAAAATTACAGTAAATAAACAGGTGTGCATAATTTTCAATACTCATTTTACAAAACAAGAAGTTTAAGAATTCATTCGAGTAAACAATTCCCCTTCTTTGGAGATTTACCATAGTTGGAATCCTATCTAAAATCAATCTCCAACGGAAAGTCTCAATCTTCAAAGGGATGCTCCTATCCCAAAGTAGTTTGTAGTTGCAATCTGCTGTCCTATATTCAGAAACTTAGCTACAAACAAAACAAATTAGGATTTGGAAACAGACAAAGTGAAGGGCTAAAGCAAAGTTAATGACCTTCTGGGAAGCCACAAATATGCTAGTTACATATCAAAGAAATGGGCAAGGAGATAAAAAGAAAACAAACCCTTTAATTTGGAATAAAGCATTTATTTTTATTTTGTAGTTAGAAATTGATAATGCTTTTGAAACCCACTTTGGATCTACATTAGTGTTTCAAGATATTAAGAATATAAAATGTTAGCTGGTAGACCGAGGAGAAGGAGAACAATAGCTGTCTTGGTATGGGATATGGGGCAATGATGAAAATGCATGATACGAATATTTTAAATTTACTATCCTCATTTTAGGGTAGTATTTTATTTACAATAGCTGGTCTGTTGAGGTTACAATGTATATAGGTTGGAGTACCCCAAGTACTATGTTTATAAAATAGGTTGGCTTCTCAAAAATTAAAAAAAGTATTTTAAATTTACTAAAGTGACAATATTGAGCAACAATTCCTCTTACTGATCCAATTTTTGCTCCACCATTTAGAGCATTCCCATTTTTTGGTGCCCTCTGCATATTGTTTACAAACATATCATTGTTAATTTCTTTTCTTGTTACAATTCTGAGAAACGACCACATGTTTTCTTCTTACTTGAATAACCATTGTTTTTGGTCTAGTATATAGAGCTTTTTCAATCAGAGATACAGACAGGGCTTGCAATTTAATCCTTTTTACATGATATTAGATTAGATGTAGTTTTGAGGTCTTGCATTGGATCTGGACTTTTAATTTGGGTCAAATTTTTTGGGCTGAAATTCGTGCATGATCTACTTGAAAAGCTTCTGACAATAGGTTGAACCATAACTTTGGTTATACAACTCGAAATCAAGCACCATTTTTTTTTCTTGAAATCTAACCTGTAAATCTTCAAGCCACAAAAATTTCTTGAGTCGCTACTAGTTGTTTTTGAAAAGTAGGGTTTGTTTTTTGGACAACATGCACTTACTTGCATATAATCATATTGATTAGTTACTTAAAGATTAACTCATTGGTTTGGGCAAGAATGAGTCTTTTGACTACAATTTCAGCCTTCATATGATTTTTACTTTAGAGAAGTTCATGCATATGCACCTGTTGATGAACTTGTATTTGTATGGCTTTTAGCAACATATCTAAAATTGGTCCCCTTATGATAATTTTTATTCATAGATGATTAGTTGCTGAAATGATGGTAAAATGGTTGTGTATTGATATGTTGTCCTGTTTCTTTGGAATGGTAAAAGAGCCTTGCCAATGCCATAGTTGTCCTCGGGATGTTTGATTATACAAGTATAGTAGTTTAATGAAAAATGTGTTGGAGATAATTCAAATTAGTTAGTGTTTGTTAGTTTGTTAAAGTGTGATTAGTTTGTTGTAACTAAAGTGATTAGTTAGAAGCTATTAAGAGAGTTAGTTAGTGTATGTGTAAGTCTATAAATACACATAGTGTGTGATGTGATTAAGCACAAGTGGTGAAGTAAAAGTGTGTGCAAGTGTAATTGTTATAAGTGTAGAGAAGTGTATGTGCAAGTGCAAGTGCAAGTGCAAGTGCAAGTGTGTAATTGTGAGTGTGAAGTGAATAATAGAGAATTTTTTATTGTTTTCATTCTCTATCTCTATCTCTAGTCTTTCTCAACCTTTCTATTCTTTCTATGTGTGTTCACCATGAGTGAGTGTGAGTGTTTGTGTTCCAACAATGGTATCTTGAGCTATAACAATCTTGGGAGAGTGTGTCCATGGAGATGGAGTTGAGTGAGGATTTTTCAATTCCTCTACCGGTTCTTGATAGCAAGAACTTTGAGCATTGGGTTGTGAAAATGGAAGCAATCTTTGGTTTCCATGAAGTGTTGGAAACAGTGAAGGATGGGATCCAAGAAGAGGAGGATAGTGCCTCATACAAGGAATCCAAGAAGAGAGATTGCTTGGCTCTCTCCATCATCCATCAATGTGTGGACTCTGAAAATCTTAAGGAGATTGTTGCTGCCAAGAATGCTAAAGAAGCATGAGACATCTTGAACAAAGTCCATGGTGTTGCAAGAAGGAGTGGCAAGAACAAGATGAGAAGACCAGTGATCAATCACAAGATGAAGAATAAAGACAGAGAAGAATATAGGAAGGTGGAGACAAAAACAAAGAACGAAGCAGGAGAAGCGGCGACTGCTACGGAGACTCGATGTGTATCGGTGATGGCGGTCGAGACGGCAGTGCCAAAGCTTGAAAGGAAATGCGAAAAGCTTGTGGAGTCGGTTATCTGCTAAAGCTTGAAAGGAAAGTTAAAAAGCTTGTGGAGTCGGTTATCCACTGAAGCTTGAAAGAAAAATAAAAAAGCATGCGGAGTCGGGTATCCGCTGAAGCCTAAAAGGAAGGATTAAAAGCTTACGGAGTCGGCTATCCGCTGAAGCTTGAAAGGAAATGCGAAAACCTTGCGGAGTCGGTTATCCACTGAAGCTTGAAGCTTGAAAGGAAAGGTAAAAAGCTTGTGGAGTCGGTTATCCACCGAAGCTTGAAAGAAAAATAAAAAGCATGCGGAGTCGGGTATCCGCTGAAGCCTGAAAGGAAGGATTAAAAGCTTACGGAGTAGGCTATCCGCTGAAGCTTGAAAGGAAAGGTAAAAAGCTCGTGGAGTCGGTTATCCATTGAAGCTTGAAAGAAAAATAAAAAAACATGCGGAGTCGGGTATCCGCTGAAGCCTGAAAGGAAGGATTAAAAGCTTACGGAGTCGGCTATCCGCTGAAGCTTAAAAGGAAATGCGAAAAGCTTGCGGAGTCGGTTATCCGCTGAAACTTGAAAGGAAATGCGAAAAGCTTACGGAGTCGGTTATCCGCTGAAGCTTGAAAGGAAAGGTAAAAAGCTTGTCGAGTCGGTTATCCAATGAAGCTTGACAGGAAATGCGAAAAGCTTGCGGAGTCGGTTATCCACTGAAGCTGGAAAGAAAAGGTAAAAACTTATGATGTCTATGAATTTACGGGGCTTTGTGCTCACAAAAGATAAATAAATGCAATGCAAAGAGATAATGCATGATACCAGAAATATCCTATATGCTTGATGAAAACCTCAAATGATTTCAATGTAACACAAGGAAAGCCTGTAATACATTACTATTTTTATTTTTCATCGCTTAGGTGGTTTTTATTATCACCCTCGACCCCTTAAAGTGTTGATCACAGACAAGCCCCAAGATGAACTAAAACAAGCCCTGTCTTCGTGGAGAATAAAGGCTAAGCGCTTTCGAAAGGGTATGCTTTCTTTGCAATGATTGTCCCTATGATTTCTGTCAGTAGACCACGGTGCCTTTTGTCGGGAGATCATCTTGTTCTTTACGAACTTTTGAGACTTTCAAAGAAATTCTAAATGCTTTTGAAGACACCAATACATGTTTAACATTTCAGTATATACTTATCATGATGAATGCACGCACACGTTTGACAAAAGTTAAGGCAAAGGGATAAGGGTAAAGGAATTGGGAGTCAATGTCATTATATTTGGACTGAAAAGGTATACAAAGTAGATATTACAATGGAGAATGGAATTTCAAAAGGGGTTGTGGAGTGGAATCACATCTCCTCAAGTCACACCTCTTTCCATGACTAGTGTTAGTATCCCTCATACTATTCTGACTGCTTACTAATCATCATTTGAGCGTGCTATCTGCCCCAGTCTTCATGCATCTAGCCCACTGATTGCCCCAGTTCATCGGCTTGACGACACTTCCCTTGTTTATTTTATTTTTTTGAACCATAACTTTTGCCTAGACCGCCTTTTCAGGTTTTCAGCCTAGCGGGTTGCTCTAACTTTTGCCTAGACTGTCTTTTCAGATTTTCAGTCTAGCGAGCTTTTCTTTTTTCATTTTTCACTTTTCTTCTTCTTCTTCTTGGGAAATGCGTTCAAGCATAATACTTTTTGACTGCATCTGAGTTTACAGGGAGTGGAAGATCTTCCCCGTCCATCCTGGTGAGGATTAAAGCTCCTCCCGAGAAGGCTTTTTTCACAACGTAAGGTCCTTCGTAGTTCGGGGTCCACTTCCCACGATGATCCTTTTGGATTGGTAGGATCTTTTTGAGCACTAGATCACCCTCCCGAAACTGCCGCGGACGTACCTTCTTCTTATAAGCTCTCATCAACCTTCTCTGGTATAATTAACCGTGACACAATGCCCCTAATCGCTTCTCTTCAACGAGGTTCAATTGGTCGAGTCGATCCTAAACCCACTCAGCTTCTTCCAGTTCTGCTTCTCTCAGTACCCTTAATGATGGGATCTCTACTTCAATCGGGAGCACTGCCTCCATCCCGTACACTAAAGAATATGGCGTAGCCCCTGTCGAGGTGCGAATAGAGGTACGATAGCCGTGCAAAGCAAAAGGTAACATCTCGTGCCAATCCTTATATGTCACCACCATCTTTCTTGATATTTTTATTAGCGGCCTCAACTTCCCCATTCATCTTTGGACGGTACGGGGAGGAGTTGTGATGCTTTATCTTGAAGTTTTCGCACATCTCCTTCATCGTCTTGTTGTTCAAGTTGGTCGCATTATCAGTGATAATCTCACTCGGCAACCCATAATGACAAATTAATTCTCTCTTTACAAATTTGATCACGACATTTTTGGTCACATTGGCATACGATGCAGCCTCAACCCACTTTGTGAAATAATCAATGGCAACAAGAATGAAACGATGCCCATTCGAGGCTTTTGGTTCGATTCGACCGATCACATCCATTCCCCACATTGAGAATGGCCAGGGTGCCGTCATGACATTCAAGGGAGCTGGCGGTGCATGAACCCTATCAGCATATATTTGACACTTATGGCACCTCTTCGCATAATTACAACAATCTGCCTCCATTGTCAACCAGTATTGGCCAGCTCTCAAGATTTTCCTGGCCATTGCATGACCGCTCGCGTGTGTTCCGAAAGGTCCTTCATGTACCTCCTCAATTATCCGTTTAGCTTCGTTTGAGTCAACGCACCTCAATAGCTCCATGTCATGGTTTCTTTTGTAAAGAATACCTCCATCTAAATAGAAACCCATTGCAAGTCTTCTTAGAGTTCTTTTGTCATTTTCTGAAGCACCCGGAGGGTATTCCATTCTTTGGATGAAGCATTTGATGTCATGGTACCACGATTCTTGATCAGGCTCTTCCTCTATCACTTGACAATATGCAGGATGATCACGACTTTCCATTTTGATGAGTGGTAAGTTCCTCTCGTCACTTACTTTGAACATCGAGGACAAGGTAGGCAGCGCGTCAGCTAATTGGTTATCTTCTCGGGGAATATGATGGAATGTGACTTCATCAAACTGCTCAATTAAACCTTTGATGTAATCATGTACGGGATTAACTTGGCATCTCGGGTTTCCCATTCCCCTCTTAGCTGGTGGATGACTAATGCATAGTCCCCATATACCTCCAGTATCCTTGCCTTTGATTCTATTGCTGCCAGGATCCCGAGCGCACAAGCTTCATATTCGGCTATATTGTTTGTACAATCAAAGCAAAGCCTTGCAGTGACATGGAAATAATCATTTTCCGGTGAGATTAGTATTGCCCCAATTCCATGTCCCAATGCATTAGAAGCTCCGTCAAATAACAAGGTCCACTTTTCTTTTTATGGTGATTGCTTGCGATCAAACAAAACCATTATATCTTCATCTGGGAAATCACATTGCATCGATCCATAATCTTCCATTGGATGATTGGCTAGATATTCTGCAAGAGCGCTACCTTTTACTGCTTTTTGGGTGACATAGACAATGTCGTATTCTGATAGCAGGACTTGCCAGCGAGCGATTCTTCCAGTCAGAGCAGGCTTATCAAAGATATACTTGATCGGATCCATTTTGGACACCAACCAGGTAATTTAACACAACATGTAATGCCTCAAACGGCGAGCCGCCCAAGCCAAGGCACATCAAGTGCGTTCTAGCAGTGAGTAGTTGACTTCGCAACTAGTGAACTTCTTGCTTAGATAATAGATGGCATGTTCTTTTCTTCCTGACTCATCGTGTTGCCCCAGTACACAGCCCATTGATTCATCTAGCACAGTCAAATACATGATGAGAGGCCTTCCTGGAACTGGGGGAACCAAGACCGGAGGCTCCTGTAGGTATTGTTTGATCTTCTCAAAGGCTTTTTGACAATCTTCATTCCATGTCACAGCCTAATTTTTGCGCAGCAATTTAAAGATTGGTTCACATGTCGCGGTTAGTTCGGAGATGAACCGAGCAATGTAGTTCAATCTTCCTAAAAACCCGCGAACTTCTTTCTCCGTTCGAGGTGCTGGCATATCGATGATTGCTCGAACTTTTTAAGATCAACCTCTATTCCTCTTTGACTAACAATGAACCCCAGAAGCTTGCCTGATTTCACTCCAAAGGTGCATTTGGCGGGATTCAGTCGGAACTCAAACTTCCTTAACCGCTCAAAAAGCTTCTGCAGATTGTCAACATGGTCATCTTCGGATCTGGACTTGGCAATCATGTCATCTACATAAACTTCTATCTCCTTATGCATCATGTCATGGAATAAAGCCACCATAGCCCGCTGATATGTTGCCCCAACATTTTTCAAGCCAAAGGGCATAACCTTGTAGCAAAAGGTTCCCCATAAAGTAACAAATGTAGTTTTCTCCATATCTTCAGGTGCCATCTTGATCTGATTATATCCCGAGAATCCATCCATGAAAGAGAATAATGCATGTTGAGCAGTATTATCTACAAGAACGTCAATATGAGGCAAAGGAAAGTCATCTTTTGGGCTAGCTCTGTTCAGATCTCGATAGTCAATACACATTCGAACCTTTCCATCCTTCTTGGGAACAGGAACGATGTTAGCAACCCATTGACGGTACTTTACAACTTCTAGGAAACCTGCATCCAGTTGTTTCTTGACCTCCTCCTTGATCTTTAGAGACATTTCTGCTTTCATTCTTCGCAGCTTCTGCTTTACTGGAGGACACCCCGGCTTTAATGGCAATTTGTGTTCTGCTACACCGGGGTCTAACCCTGGCATGTCTTGGTACGACCATGCAAAAACATCTTTATAATCCATCAACAACTTGATCATCCTACGTTGCTCCTTTTCTTTCGGAGAAAGGCCAATCTTGACATCTTTTTTATCATCTTCAGTTCCCAAATTAATTAGTTCACTCGGCTCTTCATGGGACCTAATTTCCCTAGCTTCTTGTTCTACCAACCTCAATAACTTAGGAGGGACTTCCCCATCATCATCAACAACCTCATCAGCATGATCAATAGGATAGTCAAAATTGTATGCTGAGTTATTAACACTGTCATTTTCAAGAGAGTCACTTTTAGATATGCATTTGGGCAGTTATCAGGGAAAGATGAATGAATATCGGTTAAAGATGGGAAACTGCATTTATTGGTGAGAAACAGTGAATAAAAGCGAAAGTAAAAAAAAAGAGGGATAAGAACATAAAGATATTGAATGCATGCATTTATTAATAAGTCATACTGAAACGGAAACAAGTAAGCCCATTACAACAAAAATCCTAAAGCCTTGGGCAGAGCTAGAGGATAATCATTACATAATTACTTTGAAAAAAACTCTATGGTCCTGGGGAACTCAATGACCTCCCAATTGTTGAGCTCTGTATCTGGAGGACATGGATACACCAAATTGACACCATGATCGGCGAGATAATCATCTTCAACAGCTGCTGCTTGGTCCAGTTATGCGAACCCTACACTTCGGAAGCTCTATCGAATGTCACAGATGGGAACCCTTTCAGCCTCGTATTCACGATTTTCCAGCCAAGCCAACCTCTTTCTTTTCTTCTCTTCTATAACCCTCATCCTGTCAGCCTTGGGGGGTTTATATCCCAATCCAAACCTGTCCTTGTTCTCGGTGGGCATGAGGATGTCAGTGACGCCTTGGCTATTATTCCCCAAACCGCTTCCAGGTCAGTATCCTCCTTCGATCATAACCCTAGCCATCATAACGGACGCTTTAGATGACTGAGGTTTCAAGAGTGGAGCATCGTCCTCGACATAAGTGGCATTGGCAATTTCAAGTGATTGAAAAGCGGTCTCAAGAGCTTCTTCGACAGCTTCAATGTGAGGGGTTGTTGATGGCTTACTCACTAACATATCCTCTTCTCCAGAAACAATTACCAACTTGCTATCGACAATGAACTTCACTTTCTGGTGCAATGTGGAAGGTATAGCTCCAGACGAATGGATCCATGGTCGTCCCAGGAGACAACTGTAAATTGGCGTAATGTCCATTACTTGGAAGAGTATCTCAAAGGTGCAAGGGCCAATCTGAATTGGCAATTCAATTTCTCCCATAACTTCCCTTCGGGTGCCATCGAAAGCTCTTACAATCATTGTGCTTGGCTTCATATGAGTTCCATCGAAGGGCAACTTTGCCAGTGTTGACTTTGGCATTACATTCAAAGAAGAACCATTATCAATGAGAACCCTAGCCATGACATGATCTCGACACTTCACCGAGATGTGTAACGCCTTGTTGTGCCCCATTCCTTCAGCTGTAATTTCGTCATCAGTGAAAGTGATATAATTATCAGCAACGATGTTACCCACGATGTTATCAAGCTTGTCAATTGTGATGTCATGAGAGACATGAGCTTTATTCAACACCTTCATCAGTACTCTCCTATATGGCTCAGAATTCATCAGCAAAGACAAGAGAGATATCCGAGCTGGAGTTTGATTCAATTGATCCACCACCATGTTTTCGCTCTTCTTGATGAACTTCAAAAATTCACCGACTTCTTCATCAGATACCTCCTTTTTATTATCACTCCCTTTGGCATCCTCTTCAGCCGGTGATCCTTCCACCTTCTCTTTCCCCTTGCAATCTTTTTCCTCCTTTTCTGTTCCCTCCCTTCGCAATACCTCTGGAGTATAAATGCGACCACTCCTAGTCATTCCACCAATTCCCGAAATGTTGGTAACCACAGTGGTCCCGTTGGGAGGACTTTGTTGAACCTGCCTATCATATGTCCATGGTACCGCTTTGGTGTCCTTGTAAGGGAAAGGACCTGGGACTCGGATGACAACTGGTGTTGGCCCACTCGAAACTGGCATAGGCTCCTTCTCAGTATAGTGTATCACTACTGGCTTCGAAGCGACTTGCTCAGGAACCGGTTGAGGATTAATCACAACAGTAAAAAGGGTTATCTTAACTGGAGTTGGGGAAATTGTAGATTCAGCGACCATATTAATGCCACACTCATTCGATTCACAACCAATTAGGATAATCTTCATATCTATTAACTGTTGCACAACCTATCGAAATTCTGCACAGTCTTCAATTGAATGCCCCACATCCCCATCGAAGTCACACCTTATTTCTTCATCAAGAGACTTCTCTTCAACAATTGAGGTTTGCACCAATCCATGCTTTTGCATCTCCCTTAAAATAACTCTCATGGGAGTTCTGACATCAACCACTTGACTCTTAAGAGTAGGTTCCATAAAGCTATCAACGGCATTGACTCCCGAACCCCCATGATTTGGCATAGGACCTTGTGCCCCATTCGAAGCATCTTTCTGAAAGCTCAACCACTTAGCATCAATAAGCTCTTGTACCTTAAATTTGAAAGCCCTGCAGTTCTCAGTGAAATGACCTATTGCCCCTACATGATACTCACATTTAGCATTTGGGTCAAACCACTTCGGATAAGGAGGCCCCAATGGTTTCATTGGGATAGGAGTCAACACGGACTTGCCTATAAGCTGATGCAGTAGCTCAGTGTAGGTCATAGGTATCGGGTCGAAATGTACTGGCTTTCTTTCCGAGTTACACGGTGGTCTTGTTTGGCTGGTATTTGGGTTCGGACCTAGAGGCTGGACAATTTGAGGTGGCATGGTAGGGTGTGTTTGAGGCTGAGAAGGGTATGATGGTCGGTAAGGAGCCATCTGTTGAGGATTTGGAAATTGTGAGGTGGCGGCGATGTATGGCTGGTTGGCTTGGTGATACGGAGGTGGTTGGTAATATGGGGCATATTGGGCTTGGGAGGTGGGTGTTTGGTTTGGTCTATATTGATTTGGTTTCTTTTGTTCGAAGGTTACTGTGTGTGCTTCTCATTCTTTCTTTTTCACGAACGGGGCTCTCTTCTGGTCGTTCATTACTGAAGTCTCAGTGATCTTGCCATTCCTCATTTCACTTTCGATTCTTTCACCGATAATGACCATGTCAGAAAAGTTCGATGACACGCTTCCAATCATTCTATCATAGAAAGGCGACTGGAGGGTATCAATGAACATTGCCACAATTTCTTTCTTGGCTAATGGAGGCTCTACCTGAGCAGCCAATTCCCTCCATCGTTGTGCATACTCCTTGAAAGTCTCTATGTCTCTCTTTGCAATATTTTGGAGCTGCATCCTATCGGGAGCCATGTCAATATTGTACTTGTATTGTTTCAGGAATGCATCTGCTAGATCTTTGAAGGATCGGACGTGGGCTCGTTCGAGATGCGTGTACCAATTTGAAGCTGCCCCAGTTAAACTGTCTTGGAAGAAGTGAATCAAGATCTTATCATCGTGAGCGTATGATGCCATCTTCCTTACATACATGGTCAGATGGTTTTTGGGACAAGTGATTCCCCGATATTTCTCGAAATCGGGTACCTTAAACTTTGGTGGAATTACAACATTTGGCACCAGACAAAGTTCTGAAGCATCCCCCAGACCATAACTATTTACTCCTTCAATGGCCCGTAGTCTTTCTTCTAGCACTTCCAACTTTTCTTTAGATTGGGAATTCCCTCCTGACTGACTCACTGGAGTTTCACCATACATATTCTGATGGAAGGAGTATGGCATGTAGGAGGATCCGAAGTTTGGCATCATTTGAGTCCCCTAGGGTCCATAATGTAGGGTGTATTGTGGATTTTTTGGATTGGCAGAAAGTGTCACTGCCGGGGTGTTACCATTTGTAGGGTTGACAGTTTGTGTTTGTGTCATTTCGACAGCGTCGGTGGGGGTTTGTGTCTGAGTGATATGTTCGAAGTTTTGAATGCCATCTTGTGGGCTGGGGGCCGTTGGTGGCACAAATCCACGAGGCAAACCGTATAGGGGATTGTTCGGGTCAAATGAAAGATGAGTTTGGTTGCTTGGAAATAGTGAGAGGCATCATGGCCCCTGGTTGGTTGTAGCCTTGAATAGGAACCTGAGCAAAACCAGGTGGGATAAGAGGTGTGGCCGGATATCCTTCGTTTGAGGCTGGAGGGTTCCCCTCTGTGTTCTTTTCCTTCTGCATTGCTTGTAGGATCTCCATCTTCTTAGTCATCTGATCCTTGATTTGACTGACTTCATCCCTGATCTCTTGGACTTCTTCTAGTTCATCCGCCGTGGCTCTTGTCTGTGATCGAGTGCGATAAGGGTGTCTTGGAGCAATTGTTCAAAAACCATACTGTTTTATTTAATAAAAGAAAGAATAAATGAATAAAATCAAAAGAAAGAGCAGAAACCAATTAAACTCCATTTTTGACAGGAAGACCGTCGCAATCAAATCTAGTGGTATAATTCCCTCTAAATTGACTGCAGTTGATGTCAAGTCCAAAGGAGAATTCACTCCTCGATAGACTACATCTGTACTAGCAATGTTTTTGTTTGATGATACCCATATTTTTACACAGAAAACACATCGTTTTTAGGGTAAAAATATAGTTGATGAAGTATCTAAGGGAGAATTCACTCCTCGACAGATATCATCCGAAAAAAAGAGCGTCCCACAAAAATTGATGAAAACTTCCATTTCATTAGATGAATATTGTAATACAAACATAAGTCTTTGGTCAAATAGAAGAACAATACATCGAGAGTTTTCATATTTCTAAATCCATCTTCGGAGACCGCAAAATACTATGTCATGAGCTTCATCTTCTTTTTCCTGAATCCCTTTGCAAGCTTCCCAAAATGCTTGAAGAACTCAGTCACCTCTGGTGGTATCTGGAGGAAAGGGTTTTTGTAAACCTGAATTGATACTTCTTCAAATTGCTCCACCAACTGGGAAGTATGATATTGAATTCTACCAATCATGTCTTCATATTTTCTTCTCCATGCTTCCCTTTTGTAGATTACATCCCTCACAACCAATTTCCACCCTTTTACCCATTCTGCGTGACGTTGAGCTTCTCCTATTTCATTTTCTTGTATTTTGGTTATGAGCCAATTTTCCCTCGCATTAGCTTCCGCTAATAATTCACGATACTTGGTAGCTTCTTTCCATCCTCGATCAGAGTAAAGTTCGGTTTGGGCCAAGGATTCTTGTAGAGATTCAACTCGCTCCTTTAGTATCTGTATTGCTTCGACATGAATCCCTACATCCCACTCAAGCTCTTCTTTCTTCTTCAGAATTCTGACTAGCGTGTTTTCTTGACACTCCACCTTTGCTTGTAACTCTTGAATCACTGCTTCTTTTTCCTTTCTTGCCCTTTTCATGTGACTTGGGGCTTTGTAGGAATCGGCATATTCATTTCTCAAATTCTCGATCTGTAAATTCAGTTTTTGAACCTGGCTTTGGAGTTTGACGATAGTTACTTCTGCAACTTGGTTCTTTTCATCCAAACCCCCATCTGGGCTTTTAGAACTTCAATTTTTTTCAGCATTTGATCTTCTGTAAGAGGATTGTTTTCAGCACAGGGTGGGGGTTCCGGTTTTGAAGGACAACCCCTTCTTGCCTCTCTCCATGCTTCATATCTTTTTGTTCGAGCTATGATCCGCCTCCCTAACTCATCACGCCCTTTTATATGAATGTTGTCCCATGCTGACCTTATTGCCATTGTCTGACTCTTGATGCTTTCACATTCTTGATATAGGAAATATGCTCCGCCAAGCAGCTCTTTTGGGGGTTCATCTTGTGTCCACCTGAGTTGGCACATTACTAAAGCTGGTGAATATGACACATCCTCTGGGCCCCATCAATGGGACATTCGGGAAACTTCCACAACTGAATATAACTGAATCTCCATTGTACCATGGGCACATCCATCTAAATGAACGTGAGTTGACCTGATCAAACTCTTGTTTCCATTCATATAGCTTGCGTGACTTTAGCGTCATGCGAATGAATCCTTTTAATGGATCATCTGTTCTATCAATTTTGTTACCAGCATACAAGTGAGTCATAATCCAAACATATAACATTGGTGCACAACATCGCAACTTTCCTTGTTGATTCTGATGACAAACTTGTAGTGAGAGAAAAGTTTCAGCTAAGATAGCAGGGACTAAATTCACCCCATATTCCTCAACTCTGTAGAAGACGTCCATAGCTGATCGATCAATCACATCCGGAATAAAGGGAAAAAGCACCAGTCCGTAGATCAGGAGACAACAATCTATTAAAAGTAACCCATCGTTGTTGTTGAGCCAACTCCCTAAGGTAAACTTCCAAGAATCGCCTCTTCAAGCCAGTAGTGTTTCCTTTTTCCATTTTATCCAATTGTTCCGGTTTAAGCTCCAACAGACTTGCTATCTTCCTATCTGCCACATATTGTCCATAAAACAAATAGACATGTGATTCCTTTTGGATAGGCAGTCTCAGCATGTAAGCATACTCCTCTATGGTTGGAGTTATATCTAGGTCGGGCAATTCAAAACATCTCAAAGTTGAGTTCCAATACTGAGCAAATGCACTCAGAGCGGAGGCATTCACCGGAATACGTAACAAATCTAGTATCCTCCCATACTTGTTGTTAAAGTTTGAACGTGCCTTTTCTGACATTTGTTGACTAATTTCCCATAAGCTCTGAACATCATTGAGTGTCACGTCGATCTTGATGCTCTTCTTGGAACTGCTTGCATTGTTAGTACTATTTTCTATGATAGGTCCTTCCATTCTTTGCTATAAGGTTAATATTAAGGTCTTCCTGTCAAGAAACACAAATAAAGAAAAAATTAGAAATGAAACACACAAAAAAAGAAAAAATGCCCCACATGCTTCTTGTTGCATAAGCCTCAGTAGGGTTGGGAACCCTATGTCGGGTATGTTGTCAATGCACTACCTTCACTATGACATGCCGCTTATTATAAGTGCAATAATATTCGAACATGTCATTCGGGCTTGGAGCGACGATGTGCCGCCCCCTTTTTCCTTTTTAGAAAACTTCATAATAAATATGTATGTGCATGGCAATTTATGTTTATGATGCCAAAAAAAATGGAGAGAGAGAGAGTATGCTCCCTTTGTCCTAAATTGGGTAAAACTTAGGGTTGGACAAACCTGAGGTAATGACTCTAAACAGGTTGGCTACTAAGTTTGCTCTATTAGTGAAAATCAGGTAGGTCTAGACTTCTAAAAGCCGTGGTTCCCATATTGCCCTTATCCCGAAAGATAAGGATCCGATTCATGAATCTAATCACAAGTAGGGATAAACCCTCTCAATATGACCATCTCATGACATCGGGTACAACCTGAGTGGTGAATCAACAAATATCAGGGAGGTACAAGACCTCTTCAATGACAATGTCGAGACACCGCCTAATCCTTGAGTTTTGAGCAAGCTCGGGTATAGAGCCAAAAGTGTGTGCAATATGTGATAGTGATGTGTGTGATGGGAGCACACAAACCTTCACAAAAACCTCCTAAAACAAAACTACCCCAAACCTGCAAAAAGAAACAAACAACACCAATACAAAAGTTCTCTACCCTAAGGTTACAAGAATATACAAAGACATTTATAAGAACTTATAAAACTAAATACGAATAAATAAAACAAAGAAGGGTAAAACTAATATTTTCAAAGCTATTAAAAAAAATGCACAACCAACTATGATAGGCCTGACTCTCAAAAAAGTCCCCAGTGGAGTCGCCAGCTGTCGCGACCGTCCCGTCCGGGAGCTGCGAAAAAGGGAGAGAATGACAGAGGAGTCGCCACTAAAATTTTTATTGGCAAAATCTTAGAAAACTCAATTATTTAAAGGTAAACTGATCTAAAGAGAGAGAGAGAGATGAGTCCGGGAGTCGGTTACAAGTAGGGAATGTGTTATCACCCCACATCGCCCGTTTAAAAAACGGTACCTCAAGTTAATTGTTCAAAAAAAAATTTAATAACCTTTTAAATATTTATTTTACCCCAAAAATCATTTACAAGAAAGTGTTATTTTTAATTTTTAATATTTTAAATTTTTATTAATTTTTACATTTTTAAAGTTTATTGTTTATAAAAATTAAATGAGGTTGAACATGGCACATGAGTCCACGGGGCAACCTCAAATCTAAGGGACTGAACATGACACCGTGTCCATAGAGCATCTTAAAAATAGAAAATTTTAATTTTTTGATTAATTATTTTAACATAAAAAGGGATAAAAAAAAAGGAAAATTTAGTTTTGGCTTGACAAGATGATTTATCTTGCTCCTACGTATTCCCGGGTACGATGATAAACTCAAAGCCACGTAGTTCTTTTGAAAATATTTGATTGGTTGGTTGATTTTATAAAGCTTTGATTTTTTTTATATTTAAAAAAAAGATTTTATTGAAAAATAAATTCACTCTTGCACAGGGTCCAAGATAGCAATGATATACGATAAACCCTTATCATTCACACGACACTTGAGGATGAATAAGTCCATACATCAACGTCGTAGATTGTTGCGTGAATTACAAAGATTCTCTTTTTTTTTATAACTCTTGTTTTTTCCCTTTTTTTTTATTTTATAAAAATGCTTTCTCATTCTTAACACATCAGAATAACATAAAACAAACTGGAGTGACAAAACCCACAGACAGAAACGCAAGGTGAGGTTACAGTGAGAGAGTGACAAACCAACAAGAGAAACCTTGACCCTCCACCCCTGTACGAACGCTGGAGAGCAGCTGCTGGCCGGAACGGTGGCGAGGAGCGTGGGTCTAGCGTGGGCTACGGCAACGACGACAGACTGAGCGCGGCGGAGGGTGGCGAACAGGAACGACGGGCGATTGCGAGATGAGGCCGTGATGGATCTCGTTCTGCTGGCTCGCGATCGGCGGCGAGGAGCATATCTGGGGAGCGATACTTGGTTGAGGCGCGACGGAGGACGACGCTTCGTGTCGAAGGGTGGCGAACAGGAACGGCGGTACGCGGCTGTTAGTGAGAAGAAAGGAGAAGCAAAGGAAGTTTTCAAAGATGATGAAGATATGAAGATAAGTGTGGGCCTGAAGCTAAAAAAATGATGAAGATAGAATAGAGGAAGAAGATAATGGAGAGAAAAAGAAATGGTTCTGTGAGTAGAAAAAGAAAGATGAAAAATAGATAGAGGAAGAAGGAGTGGTTATGGCTGTGTGGGGTTCTGAACTGGAGAAGAAGAAAAAAAAATCAAAGAAGAAGAAATGGTCTCTACTAAGAAGAAAAAAGGGATTGTGGTCTCTGGGTCCTTTTTCTTTTTACATTGCTTTCTTCTCTCTGTTCTTGCTCTCTTTCTTTCAGTATTTTTGTTGACATGTTTGGTTTTTTGAAAGCGGAAACATAGAATGGAGAAGAAAATTTTTCGTGCCCCCCTTTTCTTTCTGGTCACTGTTCAATATATAGCACAAGAAAGAAGAAGATGAGAAATCTTCTTGTTAGGCCAGCTGGTGTGGGTACAAGTAGTGGGAAGCAAATCAGCCTTTGCTCCACCACCTTGCAGGGGCAGCCATGGTGCAAGGGTGGTACAGGTGCAAGGAGGCCTGGAGGACTGTACCATAATCCCCTTTTTCTGAAAAAGAAGAAGATGACAAAGAGGGGTACAAGTGTGGGAGCAGGGAAAAAAATTTACTTTTATTATTTTTTATTTTAACAAATCAGAATAATAAAAAACAATTTTTGGTTGGGTTTGGGATAATGGACCCAAAAGATAACTTGGAACAAAAACGAAAATGAGCTCCATTTGATGATGTAATGGGCCCAGAATAAAAACATTTTTTGTTTTATTTTTATCATTTTTGTTTACTATTTTTCAAAACATTAATTAAAAAAATCTGGGCAAAATTAGGTGTTCACAACCTTTAACAGTTTACTTTATTTAAAATTATTCATCATTTCAAGAATTAAATATTAATTTTTATTTTGATTTTTATTTGGTTTTAATTATTTTTAATAAATAAAATGGAATAATAAAAATATATAGTTATATGATTTTTATATAAATTTTATTTTTTATAGATAAAAATATATTTTCTATTTTTTATTAAATATAAATATAAATAATGAAATTAATTCTTATTTATATACTATGTTAAATGATGAATGAAGAATTTAATTATGATAGTATGGATAAAAATGAAAGAAAAAATGATAAGTTATACGCTATAAGCTCAAACGCTACTTGACTTTAAGTAGCGTCTGTAAAGAGCGCTATACACTAGTGAAAAAACGTTATATGCTAATTTTAGAAATAGTTATCATACGAGGCTACTTTTCCCTCCACTGTAAATTATCCGCTATTCGCTAGCTTATAATAACATAAGGAGTCGTTTTGTGGTCAGGATAAGATATGATATGATAAACTATTATATCATGTCTGAAACTATTGTTTGGTGAGCCAACAAGATATGATAAACCAATCCTGTCACCTATCATATCATGTCTATCTAGTTAAAATTCTATCTTGAGGGGGGAGCTGGGTTAGGACTCAACAAGATCGGATAAGGTGATTTATAGTATACTAAAGTATAAAAATATTTTATATATAAAATAATTAAAGTATAATAAAATATAATATGGTTACCAAAAAAGTTATAATAAAACATAAAATAAAAAAAATATTAATAATTAACTTTAAAAATTATTTTTATTTTGTCACGAGTCTAATTTTGTTACTTCACATTATTTTAAAAAACTGACAAATAAATAAAAAAATATTCTAATAATTTAACTATATGTAAAGTAAAAATTAAAAATGATTATTTAAAATTATAACAAAATTAATTTAAGCTAAACAATATTTTAAAATTTTAAAATATTATATGTAATTTTATCACAAGAACAATTTTGTTTTTTATATAATCTTAAAAAATAAAAATTATAAAAAACTAAAATCTAATAAAATATGAAAACATTTCAAACAAAAATCGAAAATTTTAAAATTCGTACTAAAATTACAATGCTATCCAATTGGTTATCTGGTGGACACCAAACGTCAGATAGGATAACAGCTTGTCATGCTCATATCATATCATACTCCTATCCTGTTCTTTTATCATATCCATCCCTATACTATCCTGACCATCAAACGAACCCTTATCTTTACACACGTTTTCTCAGCAACCAAACAACATACTGCATACCACAAATATTCACGAAATTGAAAAGTATCAAAATTTATTATTCTAGCAATCAACCAGAACATGCGTGGAAATTGGGAATTGGGTCTCAGACATTGAAAACGAAAATCTAAACAAAAAAATAACAGACAAAGAAAAAAAATAGCAAAAAAAGGAGCAAGGAGAGAACGAGATCGGAAAGTACGAGGATCCTTGATTGTAGATGGAGAACGGCACGTGCGTAGGTGGAGAACGGCGCTCTGCCCGTAGGCGGAGGACGGAGCTTGGACAGTGGCCTCTGGTGTTGTGAATTGAGATTTGGGAATGGGAAACAAGGGGAAGTGGGAAACTGAACTAAAGATTGATTGTGATTCTAAGGAGGCTAAAACCATAACTTTATAATTATGACAAGTTTAGTAATTACCTAGTAGTGTTCGGGGTGGATATTAAGATCTCCATCCCGGACTATGGAAAATAGCTTTTTCTTAAACCTGAACCCAGTCAAAATGTGGTTTTTTATTAAAATTAGGACAGGTTCAGATGGATGCCTACGGATTCGGATTCTTTTGTCATGTCTAGACTCTTGAAAATAGGTCATTAAAAAATATTTTAAAGTCTTATAACTTTTTTTAAAAGTAATATTTTAGCTTGTGATGGGGCTGGAAAAATATTTTTTAGATGGAAACACATAATTTTTGAAATTTATAAGCGACCAACTTTATAATTTGAATTTTTCAAATAAATAAATAAAAACTTTATAATTTGAAATTTTCCTCAAAACCTGTTGGCTATATGTTGTCTTTCTTTATTCTCAATTTTTAATCTAAAATTCCTCCATATCAATTAGGGGTGGACACCGGTCGGATACAGTCGGTTTCGGGCCCAGAAATGCAAATCTGACGAAAACCGAAGGGGAGATTTTCTCACCCATTCCCGTCCGTTCCTGCCATCGGATAGTGCGCGTGGCAGGTTGGCGGGTTGGCGGGTCCGGCGGGCGGGTTTGAACGGATTTAGAACAAAAAAAAAGAGTTTACAGAAAGGAACAAGAACAGAAATCCCAGAGGCCAGAACAAAAACGATCAAACAAACCCAGAAAAAAAAAGCATGAAACTTTCACAAACAACATAAATTTTTTTAGTATTTTGTTTACAGAAGATAAAAATTGAAACTTTAACTCTTGAAGACATCTCAAATAAGCAGCACCTCTTCTTCTTCTTCTTCGTTGAAGCGTGTGCAGCTGCTTGATCGGAGGTGCGTGTGGTGGTGACAGAGCGGAGCCGTAGGATATGCGTGTCGCCACTGCTAACGGCGGGACTCGTGGGAGATGCGGAGACGCCACCACTCACGGCCACAAACAGAGACACCGGATGAGGGAGGGGGACAAGAGACAGAGAGGCTTGGTTTGTAAGATTCGTATAATAGGGACAGAGAGGGGCGGTGTTGACCAGTGAGGGGCGGCGATGGTGTGACCAGAGAGGGGCGGCGGCGGTGTAGGGTTTATTTTTGTTGGGAATGAATAATGAAGGAGATGCGATGAGAAGAGAAGGTTGAACGATAAAGAGAGAGAGAGAGTGGTGGCTATGCAGAGCAGCGACGCGTCGGTCGTTGATGGCGCTGAACGAGACAGATAGGAGGGAGATGCGGCTGTGCTAAGGTATGATCTGAATCTTATCTGAGGTGGTGCTAGCCGAGAGAGGAGGGAAACATACGGCTTTTTGACCAAACTGGGTTCCTTTTAGAAACTATTTACCAGTTTAGGGTTATTCTGAAACTATTTACCAATGGGGGGTCCTTTTGGACACGTGGCTAAATATTTAGTGATCGAATTTGTATCGATATTTGGGTCACCGTATAGTTGGTCGCACGCTCAGTTAACCGAATTTGGTGACTGATATTCGGTCGCTATTTCGGTCGCAAATTTTGAATTTTTTTTATAAAAAATTTCCTATAACTTAATCCTACCGACCAAATTTTGTTTTTCAACTATTACCCCATTGATTTTTAATTTCTGATATAAACAAAATACACCAATATTTTTGTTGAATAAATAGAAAACGTAAATATGATGTACTAACGATCCAAAACACCACAGTCAATATGATCAAGAAAACACATACATTAATTAACGCAAGTTTAATAATTGTTTATAAAAAAAAGTTTAATAATGTACTAATTAACGATCAAAACATAAAAACACACCACAGTCAATAAGTACTAATCAAAATATCAAAACTCATCAATCTTCCAAAGGGATGAACATGTAGAAGCGAGAACTCCCAACGTACTTAAACTTTGCCAATACACCAGTGGACAACAAATACAACTCCCTGATACCATTTGTGTCTGTTGCAAAATATGGGCGATCCTCATGGATTACTGTATTCCCATTGAACAGATTTCCGTATTTGTCTTCAATAGTCACAACACTCGGTATTCTTCTTCCCCAACGACGATAAAATGATCGCGGGATTGAAACAAATCCTGCAAATACACAAGAACAATTTAGTAATGATTAGTTTATGCCTTAACCATCATTACGTGAATCCGATCGTTATTCTTAAGTTGATGAGATACTGTACCTGGTCTAAATGGATGGCTGTCTCAAAACATTTAGTCGGATCCATTTTCTGATAAAACGATAAGGAAAACAAGTCACATGTCTAAACTTCATCAAGTGATAATAAGAAAAGATGGAAAGATCCATGTAGCATACTAGCATGTTAAAATAGAACAAAGAAATGCAACTTCACATGCAACTTTACAGATTAGCAAACATAGTAGTTTTCAGGAAAGCAGATGCTTTTATGTCGTTTTGAAGGATGGTCATAGAGAGGACTTTTCCTACTGGAAATGCCTAGATAACCTAGTAAGGATGGTCATCAACAACTATTTCTGGAAAGCTCCATTGCCTAGTGAAACAAATGAGTAGAAAACCAGAGTTGCTTTCATAATATTGTGTACAGAGCTGCTTTCTAATGTGAATAATGTTTGAATGATGACGACACATCATGTGCCTGGCAAATTGTGCCCCACCCTTCATTTTATCTAACCCTATACTTAATCCTTTATTATCTAAGACCTTGGCCTTAAGGCAGAATTAAAGAAAAACCTCAAACTTCAAGAATCCTTCAAGCACATCCAAAATATTGAATGAGCATGCGTGCCCTGAGAAGGTACGCATTCTCATTAATATTGAATCTCAAATAGGAAACTAAGGCTTTCGTAGCTTAATAATTAACTCTAGCAGAAAATAAAACCATTGACTTATAAGGATTGCAGCATACTTCAACAAATATATATTGAAGCATATTTCAATACAAACTTAGATATAAAATATAGTAGCAAACATCCTATTGAGCTCCGCTCTCCACTAACAAGTAACACATAATTGTCAAACACATGTATAACTTCTAAATTAGCAACACACAACAAGCATCCCGCCTTTTTGACAGGATCACATCCTATTGAGCTCTGCTCTCCACTAATGGCAATCAAGGCATAGAATTGACACATCCATCCTATTGAGCTCTGCTCTCCACTAACAAACAACATATAAAGTTTACAACCACATGCATCAATTTTAATCTACCAGCACACAACCAGTATCCTATTGAGCTCAGCTCTCCACTAACAAACAACATATTCAATTGCAACCACATGCATCATTTCTAATCTACCAGCACACAACCAGAATCCTATTGAGCTCAGCTCTTCACTAACAATCAACAAATCAATTCAAATATGCTCTTCACTAACAATCTACTAGCTAAGCTTAGGAAAATGTAAGAGCTAAGCTATTATTGAAAAATATTAATTTCATTCATCATCTTTCTTCTCTATTATTCATTCATCAGATATCTACATATATATAGCACCCTGAGCATAACAGAAAACAAGCCTAATCAAGAAGTTCATATATGCAACTGAATCTAATAACAAATGCAAAACAGAATTGGTGACTAGTGTAGTGACTCATCATAACAGAAAACCTGCAAAACCTGCAAATAGACCCTGCTATGTGCCTTCAAACTCATATTAACATAGTCTTCCTTATGTCTAATACAATGTGCCTGTAATTGGTCACGCTGTCGCGCACTCGCCAAAAAGCGAGCGATTTACAAAAATATGTATATAGGGAGCGACAACTCGAGTATCGTCTCACAAGGACTCTTGGGTGTTGTTGTTAACAGAAAAAGTCAGAATTGGGGGGTTTGGATATGAAACTAAATTAAGGAAACAAAGCAGAAAGACAATGCGATAAAAACAAAGCAATGAAAACAGAACAGTTTAAGAGATTAACAAATAAACTAAAGCGATTAACCTACCGTTCTCGGTTTCCCACTATCATCGGTTTATGTAATTCTATGCCCTAAGCAGATTCTACGCTCTTTTCGATTGTAACATCAATTAACAAGCGAAACCAATGCTACGTGACATATGTTCCTATTCCCGAATTAAGCAAACGGGGTGAAGCACTCATGAACTAAGCGAACATGATTGAACACACGCGAATTAAGCAAACGCGATTAAGTATAGGAACATACAATCATCGAAATAAATCAACACCTATTCTATATGATTCTGAATTAAGCAAACAGAACATATAAAACAAGTATTGAAAGAGAATAGCATAAAGTTCAGAAATTATAAAACCTCAAGTGATAATGGAAACCAATCGCAATAGATTAATCAAGGAGACTAGTTCTCCATTACAAAGAAAAACAAAGTGCTAAACCTACTGTTGCAAACGCAACTAATCTAAATAGAAGAAGAAGATGGGAAGAGAGACCAGTTCTGCCTTCAAACAGGCTTAAATACAGTTTCTGGATTCTGCGAGCTCGCGAGGCGAACACTGTCTCGCGAGGCAAATATTATGAACAGTCTGCAACGTTTGGTCTTCTCGCGAGGCAAAGTATAGCTCGTGTGGAGAGGAATGGAAGAGTCATGGCTTCTGGTCTTCAGTCTCGGGAGGCGAGTCATAGATTCGCGAGGCGACACAGAAAGGGTTGCATTTTCTGGAACAGTCAGCCTTCAGGTTCGCGAGGCGAGTGAATTCTCACGAGGCGAGAACTCCAGAATTATTTCTTTTTATTACCTGCAAACAAGGATTAACAGTAAATACTTTATTTGTCTCTAAATCAACTAAATTAACCTAAAAATACTTTACAGACTCAAAATGATGCTTAAAGACAATCAAGTCTAATTTGGGCGAAAATGATATATAATTAGCACAAAACCACGGTCATACTAGTCATAAAACTAGATGAGCCAGAGGCTGATCAAAATACTCCAAACTTAAACTTTGCTTGTCCCCAAGCAAACTAAAACTCAAAAACTTAAAAAGACTCAAGTCATGGCAAGCTTAAAAGATTTAATCAACTTTGCACAAATTTCAAGCAATTCATCAAAATAATTTTTCTTTCAATGTTCCCCCTTTTCAACAAAGCAATCCCCACAATCATTTATTCTAAACAATTGAGAATTTCATCATTCAAACAATCATTAATCTAAGCAAGGGATCCAAGTTACACACAAAAGGGAGATCACCAAATTCAAACAATCGCCTTCCTCACAAGGGCATTTAGTGTTTCACTCAATCGCTCAGTTTTTGTCTAGGATATCAACATTTCACTCAGTTTCACTTTTAAGAGCACTTCCCATGAATTTGATTTTCATCTCCAAATGATTCCCACAGAAAACATGCATGCAACATCAAAAGGTCTTTTAAGGTTGTAATGGGGCCTGGCTAAGGGTAGGATATACAAAGGTACTGGGCTGAAGTCCCTAGGAACTAAGAGAGCGTGAGCTTTTTACACTTTGAATTTCCACTCAAGTTCCTCTTTTCATTTTTCATTTGCCTTGGGTGACTACATCCTTTTTATTCAAATAGCCTTTTTGACATTTTTTTTAGTGCCTTTGGCTCCAACCTTTTTATTATATGTTTTCTTTTTCTCAATCCCAAACAACACATCATATCCTTGTAGCCACCCCAAACTTAGCTTCTTGCAAACATTCTCTTGTCAAGATTCCATGCTATCCTAATCCTAAGATCGGGTTAACATGATTTTCCAGATTTTAGCTTATAACATAAGGTCAACAAGAAACAATAGGCTAATTAGGCTCAAAGGGGCTAACTAGGAAACATGCATTAGGGATGGTTATTTTAGGCCAAGTGGTTATTTACAAAGAAAATGCCTAAATCATTTGAAGCAAACACATAAACATGCAAACCAAAAAGAGATTCAAGTAAATTCGGGAAAGTGCAATCCAAAAGTGATTCTCACAGTCAAAAACATGTTGGAGGCTCAAATCCTCACCTGGACATTTTTGCAAATTGTTTGATCGAGATTCTATCCCTAGTGTGTGCTTCCTATCACCCCAAACTTATCATAAATCATGCCATCATAACAAAATATCTCAAAGTTCAGTTTTCAAATTTTTTTTTTCATGGGGGTCACTTTTCAATTCAAATCCTAGGGGGAATCATCAACATAACATGCAATCATCTATGCAAATTCAATTAAAATTTAATCAAGCTTGCCGACACAAGACTCAACACACATACTCCTGATCTTCTCAAATTATTCAGGAGCTAAAAGAAAATGAAACAAAAATAAAGCAAAGCAGAATCTAACAAGAAAATGAAAGTAAACTAAAGAGAAAGGGTTTAAGAAAACTCATTGGGGCGGTTCCACCAGGATCCCACTGTCTGTGATACAGCGGCCAAGGAATGCCCAAATTGCAGTATGATCCTCCCGAATCCCATGGCATGAAGCATAATGCCCACGTGATAGACAAGGGACTGAAGCTTGTTCCATGGTCCCCTAACTTGCAGCCTTGATATGGAAGTGAGCGCTTGATAGTCATGGTAACTCCGCCAAGTGCGGCGGACTTCTTACTCCTTCTTGGGTCAAGATTGACCTCTTTCTCAATAAAGTCCTCCTAATAAAATCGGGGTTCAATATGAGATATTGACCTCATTTGTTGTTAAGTCTACTCGGGTATCAGGGAACATGATATTGAACCATACAAGGGTGACACATTTCATGTCTTGTGTTCAATATAGATATATGGACAAAGGGATAATAATGCACATGAATATTTGTCACAGAAAGGTTTCGTCAAATCACTGACTTTCTCACTACTTAGGTAGCGGTGATGTATTACTAGATACCGCTCACTGTTTGTAATATTAAATGGGATTTAATATTACTACTAACGTTTTGGGAACCTATAGGGTCACACACATAAGAGCGGATTAAAAGAAGCATTAAAAGGAGAGTTGGACTTTTCTATTGGGCCTAGCGCATAGTACATGGGGCTTAGGTCAAATGCTGCTCACTAACTCACTTAAGGAGGTGCTTCTATAAGTAGACCACTTAAGCTATTGTGCCTATACGGTTTTGTTTTACCCTAGCCGCACATAGAGAGTGAGAGTGAGCAGCAGGTCTCGGTTTTCGAAGCTAGCACTGTGAGACAGAGATGCTTCGGGTTCGTGACGTTGGACGTTCACGGAATCTGCTCGTGTGGAAACCTTAGAGACATCGTTCGTGCGATGTTCGTGATAGATGATTTTAATTCACTGTCATCGCTTCAAGAGGTAAATCTTCTAACCATGAATCATGACCATTCGCAAGGATCCTTCGATGGGAATTTTTCCGCTGCGTTATTTTTTTTATACGCAAATTCCCAACAAGAGGGACATCCCAACTAGGTTGGCACCTCCAACTCTACCAATCACTTGCAGCACCCCAGAAATTTATTCCCAAGAGGAAAAATAAAGAATACAAAATCATGGGGGGACATGGACCAATACCCATGAAAATCAAAGAATCAAGTAAATCTATAGCTGGGAAGACCTAATCTATCATGACTATAGTCCTCCTGAATAAAACTAGGGACATAGCTCCACCAAGAGTTACATAGAGAAGTAATTCCATAGTTGGCCAATTTATCAGCACAAACGTTGCCCTCTCTATAGATATGAGTGACCATGAATAACATATTCTTGGAGATTTGAAGACAGTTCCTCCATCTATTCCTCAATGTTCAAGGAACAATGTGTATAGATTTAAATGCTAGGACTACTAACATTGAATCACATTCCAACCAAAGCCTATGCCAGCCATTCCTAAAAGCAATCTCAATAGCTTGCATAGCAGCTTCTAATTCCGCATGGAGAGGAGAAGAGATACCCAAATAAGTAGCAAAACAACCAATGAGACATCCTCTATAATCTCTAAAAATCCCCCCACCAGCCGCTTCTCCAGGAGAACCTTTTGAAGCACCATCTGTGTTGCATTTAGTCCAAGAAACCAAAGGAGGATTCCAAAATACCTCAAATATTTTTGGAGCTTTTCCTGAATGGCCAATCACTTTAAAAGACTTGAGAATAGATAGCTCCTCCATGGCAGAGCAGGAGGTTCCTTTTGATAGGTTGCCTGTTAAAGAAACAGACCATATGATCATGTTAACAGCTTGCTGAAAAGGTAAAGAGGCATTCTCAAATCTGGCTCTGTTTCTACAGGTCCAGATTGCCCAGAGGACATTAATCACAGCTGCAGCAACTGTATCTTTCATCTGGGCACTCCAATTTCTATTGCAGACTTCAAGAATGGCAGAGGGGGAGGAAGTATCTATCGTGCATCCAAGCAAGGCACTAAGCCAACTCCAAAGCTGAGCTGCGTAGGCACAAGACAAGAACAAATGCTGAGCTGTTTCCTCAGTTCTACCACACAGACTACAAATGGAGACAGTAATGCATCCTCTTGCTTTGAGGTTTTCATCTGTGGGAAGTCTACTATGCAAGAATCTCCAAGCAAGAAAGGACCTGGAAGGTGGAATGGCACTGTTCCAGACTGTCTTTGCCCATGGTAGACCCTGCTGTTGAGGATTCTGAAATAGAAAAGCTTCCTTGAATGATAGGCTACCCGAGCTTGAATGAGTCCAGACTAAGTGATCCTCACTATCAAACAAAGGAATAGAAACCTTTTCAATATCTGAAATCACTGTTGGATATCTTCTCCTCAACTCCTCAGGGATGGACCAAGCATTATTCTGGATAAATGCATCAATGTTGGCCTGAAGGAACAGGTGCAGATTTTCTGGTATATGCATCAAATCCACAATCTTCTAATGAAGCCACTTACCATGCCAAAAACAAATCCGGTTACCTTTTCCAATCTGCCAAGTGTAGTTCAACAAAACCTGTTGGATGTTAGTTCTGATTGCTGGCCAAAGAGATGACTTAGCATAGTGTGCAGTAGGAATGTTGTCCCTATAGAACCTGTTTTTGATAACATCTGCCCATTGGCTAGAAGAGGTGAGCATATCCTAAGTGAGCTTCAACATAGTTGCCTCATTAATAGCTCTTAGGGATCGTATTCCCAATCCCCCTTCACTGAAAGGTTTGCAAAGTACTCTCCAAGCCACAGTTACCACCTTCTTCACATGGATGCCCCCATACCAAATGAAATTCTTTATCCAAGTGTCAAGAGTTTTTAGTAAGGAGATAGGCCAAGCATATACATGAAAGATGTATACTAGCATGCCTTGAATCACATATTTCACTTGCTGAACTCTCCCCATGATGGAAAGGAGATGTCCTTTCCAAGAAGCCAGTTTAAGCTTGATTCTGTCCACAATTGGCTGAAAGTGAGCTCTCCTTGGCTTGCCTTTAAAGAGAGGAACCCCAAGATAGGTTAAAGGCAGATCACCAGCTGAGAAACCTAAGGTGCTAGAGATTGCAGCAATTATACTAGCTGACAGGTTAGAGGCAAAGAATTTACACTTCGGAAGGCTAAGATACTGCCCTGAAACAGTAGCATAATCATTGAACAACTTCATCAAAACCTGTAGATTTCTCTTGCAGCCATTACAGAAAACTAGCACATCATCTGCATAGAGGACATGGCTTGGAAGAATTAGTCCTTTTGGACCTTTCATTGACTTCAAAAGACCTGAGGACACAAGAGCAGTAATACCTCTACTAAGCACCTCTTCAGTTATGCAAAAGATTAAGGGAGACAGTGGATCACCTTGCCTTACTCCTCTTTTGCAAGAGATGTAACCAACTGATTTTCCATTAACAGAAAATGAAAGCTTTGATGATTTCAGAATGACCTTCACCCAAGAGTAGAACTTGCCATCAAAACCAAAAGTCTTAAGCACATTCAACAAGAAAGACCAATCAATAGTATCAAAGGCTTTTTTGATGTCAAATTTCAGCATTAAGTTGCCACCAAAAGCCTTATAGTCCAGAAGATTAACTGGCTCTAATGCCACACATATACACTCACCAATTTGCCTCTCCTTGATAAACCCTCGCTACTGCTCAGAGATGATTTCAGGGGCAATAGAAGCAAGCCTTTTAGCTAGAATTTTTGTTATCATCTTAAATTGAAAGTTGGCCAATGCAATTGGTCTGTAGTTTTCAATTTTATCAGCATTAGCTACCTTAGGGATCAAGACAACCAGATTGGAATTTAGATTAGGAAGCAGCCACCCTTGGTTGAAAAATTGCAGAACAGAGCAACAAACATCACTGCCCACAATGCTCCAAAATCTCTGAAAGAAGCATCCCCCAAAACCATCAGGACCAGGAGCTCCACTACCATTCATGCTAAAAACAACAGCTTTGTTCTCTTCATTGGAAGGCAGACCAGTGAGCAATCTGTTATCTTCATCAGTGACTATCCTTGGAATGACTGAGTCAATAAGTCCATTCTCCAAACAATTGTTGTCAGAGGAGTAAAGAGAGGTGTAGTACTCAATCACATGCTGCTCAATATCAGCAGAATTTTACAAAATCCGATCCTCAGATTTAAGCACTATCATTGCTTTAGATGCAGCCATTATCTTTGCAATTCTGTGAAAATATGAAGTGTTCCTATCCCCACTAGTGTGCCAGTTGACCCTAGCTTTCTCTTTCCAAAAGATTTCTTGAAAGGCAAGGGACTGCTGCAAAACAATTTGAGCCTGCTGCTCTTCCATTCTCAACTCATCAGAATAACCCGAGATGGAAATTTGCTCTTGAATTTTATCTACAGCCAAAAGAGCCTCCTCAACCTTAACATGAACATTCCCAAAAACAGTTTTGTCCCATGTTTTGAACTCAGTCTTTAAAGCTTTCAGTTTTTGAGTGAGGATAAACATAGGACAACCAAAGAATTCTTTCTTCCAAACCTCTTCCACTAGTCTGTGACAGTCTTCATGGTCTGACCACATTAGAAAGTATTTAAAGGAGGAAGGGAAAGTCTGGATACCTCTTTTCATGATCAACAACAATGGATGGTGGTCTGACTTGCTTCTTGGCAGAGTGTAACAAACACTAGAGCTCCAAAAAGAAAGCCAGTCATTGTTACAAACTGTTCTGTCCAGTCTTCTTTCTGAAACAGCTCTACCTCTTCTACCATTTGACCAAGTAAAGGCAGCTCCTCTAGTGTTTATATGGATAAGATCACAGCTGTCAGTCCAGGCCTGAAACTCATCACAAGATGCTTTTAAAGGAAGGCTACTACCCCTTTGCTCATGAGACCCCAAAACTGAGTTAAAATCCCCAATGAAGCACCGTGGTCCTTGCTTATTCTGTTGCAGATTGGTCAAGTTCAGCCATAGGTCTCTCCTCTTAACATGAGTTGTGCTTGCATAAATGGCAGCCAGATACACAGCTTGATCATCAATATTTACAGACAGAGCAACATACTGGGCAGAAATAGACAAAATGGCAGGTGACAAATGTTCTGAGCATAAGCCCCACAGATTTGGCAAACTGTCATTTCTATCATTCACAACAAAAGGTTTCAGATTAAGCTGTTTCCAGAAAGAAATAGGGATTTGATCCATGGAAATCCAAGGCTCAGAGATAAATAAAAAGTCAGGTTTATGCAAACCACAAAACTCTTTAAGGACCAATTTAGTATCTAAATTACCAATACCTCTAACATTCCAATATAAAATCTTCATGAAGCAAAGTTTAGAGGACCTGCTTTGGATCTTGTGACACGACTTGCAGATTGAACCACCTGCTTATTCTTTTTCAGTCTTTGCTTCTTTTTCTGAGATTTCGATAAGACTTTAGTGAAGCTAGGATCCTCATTACTGTCTTGATTTCCCTGGACAGAAAGAGGCATGCCCTCATCTAAATCATCATCAATTCCATCAGCCCAGAATTTTGATTTTAGGAATGTTAATTTCTTTTGGACCTGGGGATGAACATAACCAGCTGAGTGACTGTTGGGGGAACCATTAGTTGTAGACTCAATTGAATCAGTAGCATGCTGAGTGTCTAGGGAGTCAGGCACTATTTCATCATTGATGTTGCTTTCAGGCTCAATATTTTGAGCCTGAGTTTCAAAAGGGTCAATTCGTACCAGTGTAGCAGCATTGTTATGGAATGTAAATTCGTCAAAAACTACTTCTGTATCCTCGCCATCATTAGCAGCAGGATTAGACACATCCTATATTGGCATGTTATTTTCATTATCAGTTAAGACATGATCATTTTGTACCAATGTAGCAGCATTGTTATGGGCTGTAGATTCCTCAAAAACTACTGCTACATCATCATCATCAGCAGCAGCAAGATTAGGCCCATCCTGTTTTGGCAGGTTGTTATCATTATCAGAAAGGACATGATCTTCTGCCTTGTCATCCTCATTAACCAAATTGATCAAAGTCTGATCAATATCAGCATGGTGAGCATTCTTCAATACTTTTTTAGGTACATATATTGATTTTACCCTTTGTTGAGGCTGTTGCTCCTGATCAGCCTTCAATGCTTGATGCAAAATAAAGCCATCTTTCTTGTTACATTGTTCAATAGAATGACCAATTGATTGACAGGTTTTGCAGAAAGAAGGCAATTTCTCATAAACAATTTCCACATAGAAGGCAAAATTGTCTCTTTCAACCATGATCACATTTGGGAGGGCCTTTGTGAGATCAACATCAACCAGCACACGAGCATAATGGCCTAACACTCTATTTTTCGTTGCCTCATCCAAAGCAATTGGTGTTCCAACACCATTGGCAATTTCAAAAAATAGTTTAGGGCGCCAGTATTCTTGTGGTAAATCATGAATGCGGATCCATACTTGGACATGAGTTTGCTTCTGTTTATTTGGATTGAAGTCTGGCATCCATTGAAACAATCTTAGAAGACCTGGCTTAAAATTCCATGATCCGACAGACCAAACTTTCCTTAAATCTTCTTGTGATGCGAAGCAAAATTCATAATAGCCTTTTCCCAAAGGTATAATGTTCCAGTGAGTAAGTGGCTTCCACAGATTCAAAAGCTTTGCCTTTAGATCACTAAACTTCATCGGTTTGCTCCCCTTTTCCAACAGAATTCGACCCTACAGGTTGTTTTTACAGGCTTGCAGCCCTTGTTGGTATTCTTCCTCTGAAATTTTGATCGAGATATGTTCCCCTTTGAGGCATGGTCTCGGCAGCTGAGACATTGGAACATTGATCGAACTGTTTAAAGCTTGTGCAAAGGTTCTTGCTTGAGGAGAAGAAGAAGAGGCATGAGGGGGAGAAGAAGGGGGAGACGCAAGAAACCGCCATGGGCAAACAGGATTGCGTAAGGCCGAGGCCATGATCATGCAAACCCTAGGCTATCATGCAAACCCTAGTAGAGAGTTTTTTTTTTCCAGCACAAAGAATCCACACTTTATCTTATTAGACATAAACATTACTAAACAAGTGGGTCGTTTGTTTGACATTAAGTAATATTATAAGGAGAAGAAGAAAAGTCAGAAGGGTCATAATCGATTAACATAATCGCTTATATGAAGAGAAAAGACAAAAATCAATTAATAATGAATAATAATTGATTTGAAGCGTATAAAGTAAGAATATTTGGCATTAACGTTAATTCTTTTTCTGATCTTCTCAGATAGTTATTCCTTAAATGTGAAATACAATTAAATGATAATCTCTTGTGCATTAAATCTAAATTCTTCCTAACATAGAAAGGTTCTCATAGTCAATAAAGTCAAAACTTAAGGGGAAGAAACCTTTATAACAAATGCACAGTTTTACGGGGAGATTTAAATCCTTTTTACTGTTGTCAAATAGAGGAAAAAAGAGCAAATATTCTGGAAAAACAATAAATAATTCTTAAGGAAATATTGGAAAGAAAAATAGCAAATTATCATCTATGTGATACATAGGGGGAGATATTGGGGAATGATATTGCGCTTAACGAATGTTATATGTTGGAGAATATTAATTAACTACACATGTGTTAAATAATTATATTTGAGATACCATTGAGTGAATGCATATAAGATAATTAATTATATTATCTTAGCGTATGTCTTCATGGATTGAAATATTATACATGGCTTTTTGTATGAAATGAAATGTGGAATATTATTATTACTTTCTATCCCTTGAACTAATATGATCTATGAGAAATATTATACATTATAAAAGTTTAGGTTCGAACAAGAAAAGTTATGAAGTCAAGAATGTGAAGAGTTAAAATCATAAGGTTATCAATAGATCGATGTTCAGATCTTGAAGAGTAATTATCTAAAGGACATTTCTGGAAGAACATCAAGAACAATAAATTCAAGACCAATAACAAAAGTCTTTAAGGAGAATCGTTTATAAGGTCTTAGAATAGTTGTAAGGTATTAAAAGAGAAAAATATCTCAATTCTTAAAATTATTTTTAAACATTAAAAATGGTTTTGAAATATAGTTTTTAAGAAATATTATTTTTCCATTTTTGATTAAATAATATTTTATCTGGAAAAATGATTTTTGGTAAAATGATTGATTACCCAATCGATTATGGTCAGTCTGTACTTTAATGCGAAAATGTTTTTGGCTGCCAGGAGATATATAATTGATAATGCTTGTAAATAATCGATTCTGACAATTTATGAAACTAGGCAGTTTTATAGAGAAGGCATAACCAATTAGGATAGTAGATTATGCTAATTTTATTTGAATCCAGTTAGGAAGAAAAGCCATAATCAATAATCGATTATGAGATCTTAAACTAATAGGGAAGTAGAAGCAGTGATTTGAAGTTTGAAGTGTGATTTGAAGTAAGAAGTTTGATTAAATAGCCAATTTATCCTCACAGAAATTTCCTTCCCTATAGATGTGAGATGATCTAAAGTTCATCTTTAGGGAGAGATTGACACATTTTTTCCATTTGTTTCTAATATTCCAAGGAACAAAGAGAAGACTTGGACTACAAGTGAGGAGTCACATTCTAGCCAAATACTTGTCCAACCCTTCCTACAAGCGGTTGCTATGGCTGCCATCACAGCAAACAGCTCAGCATGAAAAGCATCGTGGATTCCATAATAATCTGCAAAACAACCTAACATTGCTCCACTGTAATCTCTATATATTGCACCTCCACCAGCTTGGCTAGGACAACCTTTGGTTGCCCCATCTGTATTAAATTTAATCCACCCACTATTAGGAGCTAACCAAAAGACTGGGATGATATTTGGAGCTCTCCCTGCCTGGCCAGCAACCTTGAAGGTTTTCAGGATTGACAGTTCATCATTGGAAGGATGCATACACTTGCTGGAGCAATTTCCTGAAATAGTGACAGAAGAAATAATCAAAGCAATAACAACTCTAGAAGTGACTTTCTTATTATCAAACTTCATCTTGTTTCTAGAGAACCATATAGACCAAATGATGTTAATTATGGCAGCTGATATGATATCCACAACCTGCAGGCTCCATCTTTTAGAACAAGTAGAAAGAATAGAGGTTAGAGAAGTAGAATCAATTCTGCAGTTAATCACAGAACCTAACAAATTCCACAATGTTGTACCAAAAGGCAGTGGAAGAAAAGATGGTTTGATGTTTCTACATACTGATAACTAAGGCTGCAGACAGAAACTAGAATACAACCTATTTTCTGCAATTTGTGACACCCTAACCCAGGTCATCACATGGTTACCCGTTTGCGGAAATAAAACTTAATTTGCTGGTTACTTTCGGAAAATAATGTTTTCTCAACGTTCATCTTTTCAAAATATGGTGACAAATTTCTTTCTTTCTTTCTTTTAACATCACAACCACAACAACATAATCAAATCACACTTAAATACATAATGTATATAAGTCATACAACTATACTGTCTCACATGTCTACACACCTAGATCATTATCAGTTTTATTCTCCTAAACACAATATATCAAAATAGGACCTAAGCTGGTCGTAACTAACCAACACTACCACCAACTGGAGCAGCACAGCATGCCTTGAACTAGACAGCCTTCTCCTTCTTGTAGAAATCCTACCCCTTGTACATCTCTGATATGGATTTAACAAAATAACTAAATGCTCGCACAAAAGAAGACACATACACATATACATAAACATCCCAATTATAGCATATAGTTTATCAGTGGGTTTCACACCCCAAACATCAACATTGGAAAACTATGCATGAACACTTCTATACATCATCAAAACATTCACACCTAATCTCATGAGATATCCCAACAAGTAATGAGTTGATCAGACTCCCAGGCACGCAGCCAGAACAACAGGCACGCAGCCAGAATATCAGGCACGCAACCAGAACAGAATAATACCAGGCACGCAGCCAGAACACCAGGCACGCAGCCAGAACAGAATACCGGGCACGCAGCCAGAACACCAGGCACGCAACCAGAACACAGGCACGTCTGCCAAATGCATGGAAAACACTCTGTTCTTGATGCTTTTCTTTGTGTTCGATCTTTTCTTGCCGAAGCTCAAAATGGCTTACGACTCACAGTTTTAACATCCTTAAAACTTTTATTAAAACACAGGACCTCACAGTCCGAGTGCTCAATCACGACACCTCTCGACCTTGCAATCAGTCTTAGGTTCGTGATAGTAGAAAACATTTTAAATGTCTAAACACAGTATACATAACGTATACAGTAGACACCAAGTCTACAGGACCTCAAAGTCCAAAGGACCCCAAGTCCATAACAACAAAGAACCTTAGTACCCCGACGTCTCGGTTACTAAGTTCCACACCACTTTCAACACGGTTGAATTAATTTTATTTTCGGAGAATCTTTTCACATGAAAAATTCTTCAATAAAGTCTTTAAATACTAAAACTTGGTTTTCACAAGGTGAGTCACTTGAGAATTTAAACTTACTTAAAATATGACTTGCCATTTCAAGATACTTGCCGTCGACACTTTTCCAAATTTGCCGTCAATTATCACTTTTAAATCTTTTTAAGCCAAAACTTAGCTTTTTACACTTAAATAATTTTCTAAAATCATAATTAACTTATTTTCACCAAATAATTTCATAAATTAACATTTTCTAATATCCCAGAATTCCTTACATAAAAATTAGCAGTGCAAAAATATTTCCACGGTTTCGCTCTCATTGTGACTCATAAATTACTTGTACACAAATAAATCATTAAAATAATAATATTTCTCAAAACTCCTTATTTTCCCAAAATAATATTTTCCACCACTATTATATTTCAACATTTCCCATAAAACATTGAATATAATGTTCACAGCTTATTAAAGCTTTTATCTGATTAATCGGTTGTGCACTGACCACTGTCAGGCTTCTCAAACAACACTCACAAACAACATTCAACAACAATTATCAGAATAATATCACCAGGCAGATCATGCATCATAGCATTATAATATACAACTGCAGCTAATCAAATAGTTTAAAAGCAGATCAAACACCGATACACAGATAAACAACACAACATAAACCACTTAAACAGATAACCACAACCACATAAATTATACAGACTACACTACAAGCAAATGGTTATTGAGAAAAATCCCTCAGGCAAGCTCCCCTTACCTCTTGAAGATTAAACTATAGTTCCTGTTAATCTCCTGATCCCGATCCGATTTTTCTCCCCACAACAGAATCGCTTAACTCGGTTGTTTCCTTCAAATGAATTGCAACCAAAATAAATCAAATCAAACAACAATATACTTGGCTCATGGAGGTTAGGGTTTGGCTTCACCCAATTTTCTAGGTTAGGAAACTTAAAATTTGATTAACTTAGGGATTTATGATCCATAAGTTACTTAAGCATGATTAATCACTTTAACCATGATTATGAACTAAGAATCATGAACTAAACCCATCTAGTTCTAAGAACTAGGGTTTGGTTTTCTCAAAGATCAATAGGCTATAAGTTTTAAAATTTCATCAACTCTTGGATTTAATCAACATACAAAGCTTAGAGTTGGATTCAAAGATTACAACAACTTTTGAATCACAAAATCATTAAGTGATCATACCTAGGGTTTCGGTTTTTGAAGAAACAAATAGGCTCAAGTTTGATTTTTGATCTTCTATATACTTGAATACAAGAACTATCAAGATATAATCATGAATCAAGACATGAAATTGAAACAAAACCTAAGAACACAATTTTAACCTAGGTTCGGCCCAGTCCAGATTTTAGGGAAAGAAATTTCTCATGATCTTGTGCTTCTAGATGATGAAAATAGAGATGATTATAAGATCATAGCAATTGGTTTCATGTCAAAAGGATTTTTCTAGAATTAGTTATGAATTTTTGAATCTAGCTCCATGAACTTTGAACAAATGAAGAACATATGGATTTAAGTCATAGATCTACAAAAGTGATGAAGAGAAATGATTTAAATGACAAGAGAATAAGTTATTACCTCTTGATGATCCAAGAAAACAAAGTTTGGATGATGTTCTTCAAGGTTTTCTTATGGTGTTCTTATGGCAAAGTTAAGAACAAATGGAAGAAAATGGTTAATGAAGAAGGCAACAACTTAATGAAGAAGGAACCAAACTTAATAAAGAAGGATTGGAGCCGTGGGTTTTGGTAAGTTTTAGTCAACTTTTCCAATGGCATTTGCTTGCAATTGTCATAAAAAGACAAGGGCAAAATTGTCATTTCATAGCAAAATTTCACTTTGCCATAAATGCGCCATTATGACCATTATGACTTAGATAAACTCGTCATAAATGCTCGTCAAGTCGGTCAAATCCATCATCTCCGCTACGTTGCCGACTCCGGGTTTCATCTGGCGCAAGCTTTTCCTATAGACAATCTCGACGTATACGCCTGCAACAAATATAATATTTTAATTTTTTTTACCAAAATTTTCAAAACTTCCAGTATCGTAGTAAATACGATAAAAACATTTTTCATCTCGTTCACGAGTTAAAATTAGGTCTTCTGGACAGTAAACTCTTACTGTCAGTGAAAACACAGAAAACGGCAGACCGGTTTTCCGTCTGAATTTTCAACCAAAAACTTCCCCGTAACCTTATGAAAATAAGTATAACAAGGAAATGACCTTGGTTTATCCAAAATCATTTTCTAAGTCCCGGATAAAAATATATATTTATATATTTATTACCGATATTACGAAGCAGCGAAAATCGGGGTGTTACACAATTGATCTTCTGTGGGGAGCTTATTGTGCAATAGCCTCCATGTCACAACAGATTTAGTAGGGGGAATTAGAGAGCTCCAAACAATTTTGTGCCAATCAACTTGAGAATGATATGGATTGAAGTATGAGTAAGCTTCCTTGAGAGAAAGAATGCCCGAGTTTGAATTCATCTAGATCAGACTATCCTTTGCATGACACTGAGGAATTGGAATTTGAGATATTCTGCAACAGAAAGCGTAGCAAGCAGATCTACAAGAACAATCCATTTGCATCCTCAATGAAGTCAGCCACGACAACAGTCAAGGAATTGTGCATATGTTTAGGAATGTTTAGCACTTCAACCAATGGCTTGGATAACCAGGTATCAGTCCAGAAATTAGTGTCCTTTCCATCACCAATTAACCGAATAGAAGAAGGCAAAACTGATTGGATGTTATGTTTAATGCCTGGCCAAATTGAAGATTTGATATACCTTATCAATGGTTTGTTATGATGAAGAAATCTAACTCTTAAAAAAGAAGCCCATTCTTTGTCAGAAGCAACCAGTTCCCATGATAATTTGAGCAAAGCATCTTTATTTAAAACCTTAAGAGATTTAATTCCAAGCCCTCCCTCCATATAAGAAGAACAAACTTTCTTCCAAGCCACTATGACAATTTTTCTAGTTGATGTATCTTCTGACCAAATGAAATTCCTGATGCTCTTATCAAGGATATTTAGAAGATTAGCTGGCCAAATATATACCTAGAAGCTATACAAAAGCATGCTCTGAATCACTGATTTAACCAACTCCACCCTACCCATAATTGAGAGAAGTGACCCTTTCCAAGCAGCAAGCTTATTAAGAATCTTATCCGCTATAGGTTGCAATTGATACCTGGTTGGCTTTCCTTTTAAAAAGAAGTTCTCCAAGATGATTAAAAGGTAAGGAACCAGCAGAAAAACCAAGACAACCAGCTAGACTTGCTGATTTTCTAGGAGAAATTGAACCCGAGTAGAACTTGCATTTAGCCTTATTTAGCTGCTGCCCTGATGCACTCCTGTAATCTGTAAGAAGCTTCATTAAAGCATCTAGGTTCTTCTTATCACCATTGCAGAACACCAAGACATCATCAACATAAAGGACATGGCTTGGTGTAGAGAAGCTTTTCGGACCTGAACAAGCTTTTAGAAGGCCAGCTTGAACAAGGTGAGAAATCCTTCGACTTAAGACATCTTCAGCCAAGCAAAAGAGAAGGGGTGATAGGGGATCTCCTTGCCTAACTCCTCTCTTGCAAGGAAAGAAACCGACAGACTTACCATTCACCAAGAAAGACAGCTTTGCAGAGTTTAGAATAAGTTTAATCCAATCATAAAGCTTCTTATTAAAACCAAAAGCATAAATCAAAAATCAAAAGTAAATAAACAGATAAGGATTGCACTTGATGAGAACAAATGCCTTCAAAGAATATTTGATTTCTATTTTATTTCACTTCAAATTTACATCTTTTGAGTTCACACTTTACAGTGACAATAAAAAATTGAATACAATATTATTGGCTATTCTTCTCAACAACATGTTAATGGCAAGGGAGAAAACAGAATGAAGGTTGAAGTGATAAAGAAGACACTTCAGTTATGGCTTTTCTTTAATTTTTGTCTTCTGACTCCGTTCAAGATGTCACAGATCCCTTTTGTGTCTTTATCTGCACATAGGGACCCCTTCTCTTCTGGGTCGCCAGTGCCACTCGTTTCAAATGGGCACTGATAAGCCTCCAGTTTATCTAGTTTTACAGCTAGAAAGGCTAAGGTTTTTATGCCAATTGAGCGATTTAACCTCGCTAATCACCCAAATTTAGCTTCATTTGTCCATAACCAACATTTTGAGTCTCGTAGATGATTTTAAAGAATTTTTTGTAAACTGAGTCAATAAAGTTTTTTAATTCTTCTTTTATTTTTTAGGTTAAAAGTGAAGCTTAATGAAACTAGGAAATTGAAGAAAACAAGCAAAAAGGAAATTCTAGCTAATTCGCCTCGCGAATAAGGGATCGCCTCACGACCAGAGGACCAGACTGAGCATGAACAGATACCCTTTCAGCCTCATGACGCGAAGGCAAGACTCGCCTCGCGAACCAGAAGAGGGAAAACTGAGCATCTTTCAGGCTCACCTCGCGAGTAGATGCTTGCCTCGCGAGCATTCAAAATTTAACTGGAGCCAAAACTTAGGATTCGCCTCACGAATCCTTGCTCGCCCTGCGAGGGCGAGCAGTCCAACCCACTATATATAGCTTGTTTTAGGGCAGATTTGAGAGTTTTTGATATTGGTTCTAATCCTAGTTTCTTTGGAGCTGCGTCTCGCTAGGTTTTACAGAATTCTTCTTGTATTTAGAATGATTTCTTGTAATTCTTTCGTTGATTTTGTCTCCATGAGGAACTAATAATCTATTCTAGGGGAAAGATGAAGCTAAATTTGATGGAATAGTTTATTCCAATGTGATGTTTTCTTTCCCTTATCTCAATTATTGTTTCTTAATTCTACATTTATTGTGTTAATCAAATGGTCCTTGGTTAACATGTCTAGTGCGTTGAGACCGGGAGGAGATTCGCGCTTAGGACTTGGGTTAGGAACACCAATTGAGCATTGCTAGGGATAGGGTAGGAGATTGGTGCAACCACATAGGGAACAAGAACTTAATAGAATCAAACTATAGGTTATGAGACTGGGAGGCGATTAATTTACAGTTTAGATACGTCCTTTAGAACAGCGGAAGTGACTTTAGGAGAAATTGGGGGTCCCGGTTGGCAAAGAAATTGAACATAGGGAATAGAAGATAATCACTTGGGTAGCTTGCATGATTTGATAGGTGGATTCGTGATCTTAGAAGCCTTAGCCATCAATTTAATCTAATGTTTATCTGTTTGCATCTTTACTTTGTTATTTGTTAATTCTTGTTGCTTGATCTTTTCTCTCTGCTCACAACAAACTTTTGTTGACTTGGTCAAACTATTTGAATTTACTGTGAATTTTGGTATAATTGGTCTCCCAATCCTTATGTTCGACCTCGGTATTACTTACCATGTTTTTATTACTTGCATCGACCCGGTACACTTGCCGGAGTCGCATCAAGTTTTTGGCGCCGTTACCGGGGATTGGCATAACCAATTTTCCTAAATTTAAAGAAAGTCAATTCTTTTTTATTTAGTAATTTTTATTTTCTGCAATTTTTATCTCTTTAAACTTCTTTGATCCCACTTGGTCTTGCCTTGTTTTTGTTGTTGCGAGGTACAATTCCACCGGAAGACTTGCTATACGACCCAAAGATTGTTAGGACAGAGAAGAGGTTGAGGAAAGAACTGAGAGAGAAAAGGAGAATTGAAGCAATCCAACCCATCAATCTTGAAGGGATGGCGGAAGAAAATCCTCTGGCTTACAAGGCTCTTTATGAGTACAATTTTCCTAACTTGGATGATTGTGCTTCAACAGTTGTCAGGCCGACCATCACGGCCAATTCTTTTGAGATCAAGTCATCGTTTCTTAACCAGGTGCAACAAATCAGTTTGATGGGAGTGTACATGAAGATCCTCATAGGCATATCGCTCACTTCTTGGAGATATGTGACATGTTGAAGACTCCCGGAGTTTCAGATAATGCCTTTTGTTTGTGACTATTCCCTTTATCACTTTGGGATAGAGCACGCGATTGCCTAGATTTGAATTTGGATCGTGGTAGAATCACTACTTGGGAGGATATGGCTCAGAAATTCCTCACAAGATTCTTTCCTCCTCAGAAAGTGGCACAATTGAAGATAGCACTTACTTCCTTCAAGCAACATGAAGATGAGTCTTACAATGAAGCTTGGGAGAGGTACAATGTGTTTTTAGGGAGATGTCCTTCTTCCTACTTTGACCTGGTAACAAAGGTGCAACATTTATTTAACGTGTTGAGGGGTCGCTACCAGATGAACTGTGATGTCGCAGCTGGCGATTCTTTCTCTTGTAAGTCAGCGGAGGATGCATGGGCTTTGTTGGAAAAGATGTCGTGGAATGATTATAACCATAGTATGGGAACCTCTTCTAATGCTTCTGGACTCAGTGCAACATCCATAGAAGCCATTCTTGAACAGAACACACTCTTGAAGAAGCAGAATGAAGCACTTACTAGCAAGATGAAGGTGAATGTAGTGCGGGAGGGTTTGCCTCCAGGTTGATATTTTTGGAATGGTGATCATGATAGTGAGAGTTGTCCCGGTAATTTTTTATCAAGAGCATGTGGACTCGTGTCACAACTTCTATGACACAATACCACAGAACAACTATTAGAGGAATAGACAGAAGAACTACCATTAGAGTCCAGGTTGGAACATTAGGAGAGACCATCCGGGTTTCACTTGGAGTAACATTAGTGGTGGGTTGACCGGGCAACAACAACATAACCAAAGGCAGAACTATGGAATTCAACAGCACAATACTCAACAAGCCCCCCTAGGCCTAATCAGTTATAGATCATAGATGGTGGGAAGCAACCTTGGGAATTGGCTCTTGAAAAGACTAGTGCGGCCATTGAGAAGTTGACAGTGAGTACAGACACAACCATTGACAAGTTAGCAACTCATACAGGGGCAGCGATTCAGAATCTTGAGACTTGGGTAGCATAACTTGCAAAGCAACTGAATGAGCGTCTTCCAGGCTCCTTCCCAGGTAATACCGAGAACAACCCCGAGAGCCAATGCAATGTCGTGTCAACTCGAAGCGGTAAGGTGTTGGAGTCAAATAGGGGTGCAACTAGTTTTCGTGAAGTTGAAATACCAAAGCAACCACAAGTGGAAACAAAGCAAGCCAAGGAAGATGAGGTAGCTAGTGATAAAGTGCCCGAGCAAGGGGAAATTAAGATTAGTGGATGAAGAATTTCGTAGGAAGAAGTGGGTTGAGCCCAAGGATCTCCCTCCTTACATGAAGGTACCATATCCCGAGAGGTTGAAGAAGCCTTTGCAAGACAAGCAATTCAACAAGTTCCTTGATGTTTTCCTTAAGCTTCAAATCAACATTCCATTTACGGAAGCCTTGGAACAAATTCCATCTTATGCTCGGTTCATGAAGGAGCTTCTCTCCATGAAGCGGAACACAGTGGATGAGGAAACAGTTGCTTTGACCTAGGAGTGCAGTGCAATCATTCAAAGGAAGCTACATCCTAAGTTGAAGGATCCGGTTTCTTTTAGTATACCATGCACCATTGGAGAGATGACTATTGGGAAGGCACTATGTGATCTAGGGGCAAGCATCAACTTGATGCCCCTATCTATGATGAGGAGACTTGGTATACAAGAAGCCAAAAAGCTTATGATGTTACTCCAACTTGCAGATCGTTCAATCAAGTACCCCTACGTTGGTGAAAATGGACAAGTTCATATTTCCGGCATATTTTGTGGTGCTAGATATGGGTGAAGATGCCGAGATCCTTCTCATATTGGGTAGGCCTTTATTGGCCATCGGCGTGCTTTGATAGATGTGCAACAAGGAAAGCTCACACTTAGGGTGCAAGATGAGAATGTTGTCTTCAATGTCTTTGAAGTAATGAAGCATCCAGTTGAGAGATCATGTGCCTATAATGTTGATGTGGTGGAGCCAATTGTAAAATCCTTAGCCACACAATAAGCCCATGGTTCTACACTTGCACAAGTGTTGGTAAAATCCCATGATGAAGATGAAGAAGGGGACATTTTGGGAGATGAGGATTATCTAGAGTGCTTGAACAATATGGAAGCTTTGCCAGGTATCCCAAAGGAAGAATGCCAAAAAGAAAAGCTTGACAAGGAAGGAGTGAAAGAAGACAACAAGACACTGGAGTTGAAACAACTCCTAACTCACTTGAGCTATGCATTTTTGAGTGAGGAGGGACATCACCCGGCCATCATTAGCAATGCCTTACAAAAGGATGAGGAAGAAAAGCTCTTGAGAGTTCTGAGGGAACACAAATCCACCATTAGGTGGAAGATTTCAAATTTGAAAGGTATAAGTCACTCTTTATGCATGCACAATTGTCTTGATGGAGGATGATTATAAACCGGTGGTTCAACCACAAAGACGGTTAAATCCCATCATGAAGGAAGCGGTGCGTAAAGAGGTGATTAAGATTTTGGATACCGAAATCATCTATCCGATCTCAGATAGTAATTGGGTTTGTCCAATTCATGTGGTCCTAAAGAAAGGTGGCCCAACCGTGGTGGTCAATGAGAATAATGAAATGATTCCAACAAGGACCGTCACGGGGTGGAGAGTTTGTGTGGATTATAGGAAGCTAAATGATGCAACAAGGAAGGATCACTTCCCTCTTCCTTTCATTGATCAAATGCTTGAGAGGTTGACCGGGTATGAATACTATGGCTTTTTGGATGGGTACTCTGGTTACAACCAAATTTTAGTAGATCCACAAGACCAAGAGAAGACAGCCTTCACTTATCCCTATGGAGTCTTTGCTTATAGGAGGATGCCTTTTGGATTGTGCAATGCTCCCATTACTTTCCAAAGATGCATGCTCTCTATTTTCTCGAAAATGGTGGAGAAATTCATTGAGGTATTCATGGACAACTTCTTGGTCTTTGGGACTTCATTTGACAATTGCTTGAGGAACTTGTCTTGTGTGCTTAAGAGGTACCAAGAAACCAACCTTGTGCTCAATTGGGAAAAATGTCATTTCATTGTAAGGGAATGTGTAGTTTTGGGGCACAAAATCTCCCAAAAGGAATTGAGGTTGATATATCCAAGATTGAGTTGATTGAAAAAAATTCCCCCACCAACCAATGTGAAGGGGGTGAGGAGTTTCCTAGGACATGCCGGCTTCTACCGACCATTCATCCGAGATTTCTCCAAGATAGTGAAACCGCTATGTGACCTTCTTGTGAAGGATGTATCCTTTGATTTTAATGTTTCTTGTTTAAATTCTTTCAATACTTTGAAACATATGCTTGTTACCGCACCCATAATTACTACACCTATTTGGGAATTACCCTTTGAAATCATGTGTGATGCAAATGATTATGAAGTGGAGGCGGTTTTGGGTCAAAGGGTGGAAAAGTTAGCTCAGGTAATTTACTATGCAAGCAAAGTTTTAAATGAAGCACAAGCTAACTATTCCACAAATGAGAAAGAACTCCTTGCAATGGTTTTTGCTTTATGTAAATTTAGATCTTATGTTGTAGGGTCTAAAATTGGTGTTTTCACCGATCATGCGGCCATCAAAACTTGATGACAAAACAAGAGGCCAACCTAGAAAAATTCGGTGGATACTTTTTTTGCAGGAGTTTGATCTTGAGATTAGGGACTGGAAAGGGTTGGAAAATGGAGTGGCGAACCACTTGTCGAGGTTGGTTAATCCCGACACCGAGGAGAAATTGTTAGACATAAAGGAAGAATTTCCTGATGAGAGATTGTTTGCAATTTTTGAAAAAGTTTCTCCTTGGTTCGCAGATACGGCCAACTTCAAGTCTTCCAAAGTGGTTCTGCAAGGTTGGACTATGCAATAAAAGAAAAAGTTCTTCTCGGATGCAAAGTACTACGTTTGGGAGGATCCTTATATTTTCAAGCAATGTTCGGATGGGATATTGAGGAGATGCATTCCTCATGAGCAAATCGGAAACGTGTTGTGGCATTGCCATAGCTCGGACTACGGTGGGCATTTTGGAGGAAAGAAGATCGTGGAAAAAGTCCTCCAAAGCGGGTTTTATTGGCCTATTCTCTTCAAAGATGCACACACTTTTGTGGAAAATTGTGATCATTCCCAACAGGTTGGAAACATCTCAAGGCGGCATGAATTTCCTCTCCAATGTGTACTTGAGGTAGAGCTCTTTGACATTTGGGGGATAGACTTCATGGGACCATTTCCACTTTCTTTTTCTTACCAATACATATTGGTAGCTGTGGATTATGTGTCAAAGTGGGTGGATGCAATTCCTGCGAAAAAATGACACTATTGTGTTTTGATTAATGACCAAACTAACTTGAATTACACTTTGATTCACTAATTTATTGCCAAGTTTAAATGCTTGTATAAGATATCATCAGTGCAAGGAAAATGATGCAAAGGATCAAAGGAGAAAAAGAAGGATCATGAAGGAATGTTTGAAATGAAGAATTACAAAGATGAATCACAAAGGATCTCAAACAATATTAGATTTTCATATAATGAATTTTTTAAGTTTTTCTTTGTCAAAATAGCTCTCTCAAAAACAAATTAAAAAGGTTTTCATAAAGTAAAATGAACTTAGAATGAAAAATAATTAATTGAAAGTTCTATACATCTATGTGTACATCGATGTACTTTCAGTTAATAATTATCTTTTAATGAAAACCTATGTGTACATCAATGTATAAATAGTATACATCAATGTATACATCGATTGATTGTGACTGACTTGATAAAAATGAAAAACAAGCTTCAGTACATCGATTGCACAATCGATGTATAAGGTTAAACAGAAGCTAACACTTTTTGAAAGAAGCTTACAATCGATTGCACAATCGATGCATAAGGCAAAATTGAAGCCAACATTTTTTGTAATATGCATCCAATCAATTGGTACATCGATGTATACACGGAACAGAAGTTAAGTTTTTTGAAAATAATAGAATAATCGATTAGTACATCGATAAATAAGCCTAAACATAGGCAAAGACGTTTCACACCAATTATGCAATAGATTGACCAATCAATGTAAAGACTTCTGGGCTGAGAATGCTTATGATTTTCAAGAACACAGTCAATGTATACATCTATGTATCAGTCAAAATCAGGAATTTCCAAGAACACAATCGATTTGACAATCAATGTATTCAGTTATAAAAATTGAATCTTTGATTAATACATCGATTACCCAATCGATAAACTGATAGCTGAAATTTTCAATGAAAGTTTGTTTTGATCTTGACTAACTTTTGAAGTGTGCCCAACGGATTTATTTTGATATAATACTATATAAAGGCATGGGCAAACACTTTGTAAATAACAATTCATTCAATACTGAGATTAAACACAAAATTCCTTGAGAGAGCTTTTCATTTAGAATACTTGAAATATTTCTGCTAGAGCTTCAATTTGTAATACTTGATTTCTTAGAATCAGAATAAAAAACCTTTCTTACTGCAAAAGGAAGATTAGAGAGATAGTGTTCTCTCTGTGTAGATCAAGAGTAGAAGGGACTCTTAGTGGTTTGACAAGAGTAGAAGGGACTCTTGGGAATTACAAGATTGCTTTGGCTGAAAAGCTTTCAATTGGGTAGAAGGAACCTGAGAGTTGAAGCTTGTAAAGAATCCTGTAATTGTTTTGATTTTAATTTACGTAACTCACTGTGAAGTGGGGACTGGATGTAGGTTACCAGAGGAGGTAGGTGAACCAGGATAAAATCTCGGTTTGCATTTCCCTCTATCCCTTAACTCTCTTAATTTCTTTCATTTGATGAATATATGTTTAGGTAATAGTTAAGGATTAAATTTTGTGAATGATGATTATCTGAAATCAATCTTTTCATCTCTCTTTCTCATTAAAAGAATAAAATCTTTAATCAATTCATTAATCAAAAACTTGTTTTGGTTAGTTGGTTGACAAAACCTTTTCAAGAAGTTTAGAAAAGTTTCAGTTTTTGCATAAAGGGGAAAAGTTTTCAAAAATCACTCATACTCAATTCAACCTCCCTTCTTGAGTGTATAGAAGCCACAACCAACAAGTGGCATCAGAGCTTTCACTATTGTGTAAAGCTTAACAACTTAAGAGGATGGCTTCAAATGACATCTTGGGAGAAGGGGCTTCTCTAGAAAGACCTCCTGCATTCAACGGCATTGCCTATATGTATTAGAAAGAATGGATGTTAATATTCCTTGAGGCATGTGGTCTTGATGTATTAGATGTTGTTGAGAATGGTCCTAACAAGCTGCTGGAAAATGCTCTAGTAATGGTGCAGCATATGCACGCGAACTGCTTATCATAATAGGATAAATACGGGACCACTTTCTCTCTCCTGCCAGACTGTCTCAAAAGCTGACGACGTGGCCCAGTCACATGCATTGGGTTTGTCCTGGTGCAGTTAATGAATTGGGCCAAGACACTTATTTTAATATTATTTTGGTTGGCCCAAAAGCAGGAAAGAGAAAAGTGCCTATGTAAAACCCTAAAAAAATGGAATATTCCTTACTTTTAAAAGGGGGCTGCCTCATATCAGATTGGACATTAGTTGAGGGGCGTAAGACAACAGCTGGAGGGTCTTATTCCTCCTCTCCATGGTTCCATTTTCGTGCTCCCATTGCTTCTTCTCCCATTTTATATTTTATTTCCAGAACTTGTAAGCTCGGTATGAGCTAGTTTGTTGCAGTGTACTGGTATGCTGAACTTGTAATGAATGTTAGTTGTTGTTATGTGATGCTTTGCTACAACATTTTCTCTTAATCTGTGTTTATATGTTGTTCTATTTAAGCATGACCATCTTAAATAGAACTTTAGCTTGCGGAACTTGGAAAAGTGATGTTAAGTGGATTTGGTTATGAGATAAGGGTTAAGTCTCTAATTGGAAAATTAGTAGATGTTGAATGGATTAGGAATAATCATTCAAGTCCTTAAGCTAGCTGGAATGTGCTTATCAATAAGAGGGTGTAATTAATATGAATCTAAGAATAGAAGGCATTTAATGAACCTTATCTTTCAAGAGTTGGAAAACACAACTTTAATTTCCTGAAGCTAAATGCTGCAACATGGCGAAGCATAACTGAAGCTAAACTAAAACTACAAGGGATCATACCAGTAGCTGTTTTACCATCTTTGTTCACAACCCCATTTTTAACAAAACTAAAAAGAAAACTAAAATAAAAAATTAACAATGAAAGGAAAAACTAAACTACCACTTGGGATGTTTCCCAAGAAAAATTCATGTTATAGGACTTAGTGAGATTGTTCACCCTCCTTAGAAGGTGAGTGAAGGGTAATGTTAACCCTGTTCCAGTTCAAATCACCCCCAAAGTAAAATTTCAAACTTTGGCCATTTTCCGTAAAACTTCTTCCAGAATTTGGCTCTGCAATCTCAATTGCACCATAGGGACTCACTTCCTTAACAACAAAAGGACCTGACCATCTAGACTTTAACTTTCCAGGGAAAAGTCTTAGTCTAGAATTATACAACAACACTTGTTGTCCTAGTTCAAATTCTTTCTCAATTATTATTTTTTATCATGCCATCTCTTGGTTCTTTCTTTATAAATTTTAGAACTCTCATAGGATTGCAACCTAAACTCTTCCATCTCATCTAACTGCAACAACCTTTTCTCACCCACAGCTTTCAAGTTAAAATTAAGCAACTTCACTGCCCAATAAGCTTTATATTCCAACTCAACTGGAAGATGGCATGATTTGCCATACACTAACTGATATGGGGACATTCCAATTGGATTTTTGAAAGCTGTCCTATATGCCCAAAGCACACCATCCAATTTTCTAGCCCAATCTTTTCTTGAGGAACCTACCACTTTTTCTAGGATCCTCTTCAGCTCTCTATTTGAAATTTCAACCTGTCCACTAGTTTGTGGATGGTAGGGGTAGCTATCCTATGTTTCACACCATATTTATTCAGTGATGATTCAAATTGTTTATTACAAAAGTGTGACCCCCCATCACTTATCACAGCTCTAGGCACCCCAAACCTTGTAAAAATGTGTTTCTGAAGGAAAGAAACCACAACCTTGGCATCATTGGTCGGTAATGCCACAGCCTCTACCCACTTGGAGACATAGTCTATAGCAACCAAAATATATTTATTTGAGAAAGACCATGGGAATGCTCCCATAAAGTCAATCCCCCAAACATAAAAAATTTCAGCCTCCAAGATGGATTTTAGAGGCATTTCATTCCTCTTAGAAATGTTCCCTACTCTTTGACATCTATCACATTTTTCAACAAAATTTAGGGCATCTTTAAACAAAGTAGGCCAATAAAAGCCACATTGCAATACCTTAGCGACAGTTCTTTTGCCACTATAATGCCCACCATATTCAGACCCATGACAGTGCCACAAAATTTTTTCAAATTCATCATCAGGGACACATCTCCTAATGATCCCCCAAAAACTTGTTGAGCAAAATTGGCAAGTGCACCAAATCGCTAACTGTAGTAATAAAAATATCATCCTCAAGGATTGAACAGTTAACTACCAACGTGCCAACTCAATTTCGTTTGAGCGACCGAATGGTTTGAAATTGGTTTTCACCAATAAGTAAGAACAGAAATTTAACAAAGAACAAAAAATATTTTTGGTATTTTTCAAGTGAGAAAATAAAACACAGAAAATTGGTTTTTAATAATCAAAGAAGAAATTGTTAGAGGATCGATTTCCCTGCCTGTTCTACCTATTCAATCCTGGAAATTAACTTGACCATTTTATCCAATTTCAAGAAACTGAGTTTTGTAATTTATCCCCTAATTCCTTAGGTGAATAAACCTTTCTGTCTAAGTTACTAATTCAATTCCTTGAGTATTAGATAAATAGCAGAAGCATTAAGAAAGATTTCCACTCAAAAATATTAATTTGGTTGTGTTCTTATTCCTAAGTAACACGCGCAAATCGTTTATTCACAAACAACGATTATGAACTCGAATTTCCCAATTGCAAATTCATACAATAGATAAACATCCAAACAGTGAATAAACTCTTGAAATTAAACAAACCAGAACAAGTAATTATCCAGAATCAAAACAAGTTATCTAGGCAGTTCCATCTACCTCTAACAAAAGAAAATTAGTAAGACATAATAGTAACAGAACAAACTCCGGAAGAAGATGAAGGTAAGGTAGTCATCATGAGTCTCTATTCGTCAGCTTCAACTCTCTTGATTGCTCCCTTTTCTCCCCCTCAAAACTGTATAGTTCTCTCTATATTTTTTTTTTCCTGTGCAGCTACTGTGTCTGCCCCTCGTTCTCTTTTCCTCCTGACGCTTTGGCTATATATAGATGCAAGCCTCCAAATCTTCAATTTGCGTGGACCCCTGGCAATTCTTGTATCACGTTGCTGCACTTATTGCAAATTGTAATTCATGATTTGATTTAATTTGGATGAAAACTAAATCTCCTAAATTTGTGATCATGGCCCACATCAATTAATGGCAATTGTAATTCTTCATATCAATTATCATCAATTTAATGACTTGGAGCCACACTTGCTCGAAATCACAATATCAATTTGCCCAATTCTCATGCTGCTGCCGCTTTTCTATCTTCTTTTTGCAATTTTCGTTAGAAGCCAAATCTATCAATCTCTTCAATTTTCCATCTCATCTTTATTATTTCCTACAAATGTAAACAAGTAAAAATACTATTAGATTAACTCTAAAAACATGAAATTAAACTAAAATATTCAAAAATATTATTAAAAACTAAATTAGCTAAACTTAGGGACAAAACTCAATCAATCGACACAATTGGGGGCAAAAATCCATTTAATAAGTACACAAAAATCACATAATCTAGAAGCTTATCAATTATCATACCAGTAGCTGTCTTTAAATATTGTCCTTTTTAATATTTGAAAATCACACTTTCACACACTATTTGGTTACCCTTTTAATCTTAAGAACAATTAATCTAAATTTTGGTAATTTCTACATCATTCTAATCCTCGTGAGAACGATCTCTTACTTACTCTTTATTACTTGTTACGATTGTGTATACTTGCACATTGTACTTTTTAACGCAACAAGTTTTTTGTGCCGTTGTCGGGGATTAGTAATGGTGTTTAAATTCCAATTTTCAGATTAGTAGGTCTTTTAGTTAGGACAACTGATTTTTGCAGTGATTGGTGGCTGTAGCAACAAGTACTTGTTCTGGTTGAAATAGCTGCAACAAAGTAACCTGGCATTGGCCAATGATAGGAATAGTGCTATCTGAGGATATGCACTCTATGATCCAGCAATTCTGAACACAGGGATTGTGAGAACTGAGATGACAGCCCCTCACTTTGAGTTCAATCCTGTTATGTTTCAGATGTTGCAAGCAATGGGGCAATTCAATGGAGCTGCCAATGAAGATCCTCACTTACATATGAAACAATTTCTGGATGTGGATAGTAATTTTAAATACCTAGACGTTACTGATGATGCCTTCAGGTTGCGATTGTTTCCATATTCTCTGAGTGGGAAGGTTAAAACTTGGTTATATTGTTTGGAGCCCAACTCAGTGGATACGTGGAACAACTTAGCTGAAAAGATCCTCATTAGATACTTTCCCGGTACTAAAAATGCTAGGATGAGGAATAACATAACCTCATTCAAGAAACTGGATGATGAACCATTGTTTGAGGCTTGGGAAAGGTTTAAGGAGCTATTAAGGAGATGCCCTCATCATGGACTTTCTATCAGCATTGAAATGCAGCATTTCTATGATGGATTGTTGCTTGATACAAGAATGATGTTAGATGCTTTAGTAGTTGGCACATTGCTGACCAAGTTTTATAATGAAGCATATGCCCTGATTGAAAGCATTCCCACAAATAGTCATCAATGGCCCAATGCTAGGCTATGCTCCAGCAAATCAAGCGCTGCAGCAAAAGTTCACGAAGGGACTGCAATTTATGCTATTTCTGCTCAGTTGGCCTCATTGACAAACATGGTGAAAATTTTAACCATGGCTAACCAAAGCATCTCTGTAAATCAAGCTACATTGAATGAACCCATGGGAAGTGAGCAACAATATTTCCAAACTGATACTGTATTATGTGTCTACTGTGAGGGAGGACATTTGTTTGAAGATTACCCGAGCAACCCAGTTTCTGTGAACTATGTGGGGAATAACACCTGGAGCAACAATCCGTATTCTAATACATCTAATCCAATATTTCCACCTCAAGGTCAGCAAGTTCAATATTATGGCCAAGGAACTTAGCAAAGTCAGCCAACAAACCAAGAACCATCACTTGAAGCTGTACTTAGAGCCTTCATGATAGAAATGAAAGCTCAGGTTCAGGGTCTAGAAAATTATATTGGACAGTTTACTACAACACTGAGCTCAAGACAGACTGGCACACTACTCAACACCACAAAGACATCTAAGCCTAATGAAATGGAGCACTGCAAGGCAATAATCCTTAGAAATGGGAATGAAGTCCTCACTTCAGTAGGGCAGAATGGATGCACAAAATCTGTTAAGACTAAGAGCAATATGCAGAATTCGAGTTTAAAAAGATTGATCCAGTTATTACAGAATCTTCTGAACATGCTGCAGCAAAGGAAACTCAACAGAGAAATTATGCAGAAAAGTCTTTGCCCAAATTGACCTTCCCCACCTTTCCCCCAAAGATTGAAGAGGCAACTCAAACATATGAGGTGGCCATTACAAAAGAAGTCAAAAACTCGGGAAAGAAAACACTTAGGCAAATGGCTCAATCTACTCAAAGGAGGAGCTACTTATGTCTGGCCCAGCTGTGAAGAATTTCTGCACCCAGATGCTGCAACATGCAGTAACATCAGAACAAGGGATGTTTTCTCTTTTTACCTTTTGCTGTTTTGGAAGTTTCTATTATGTTTTATGTTGCACCCTTCTAGTAGTACTGTAGTTTATTTTCTGTTTGGTAGTGGTTATCTGTTTGTTGTTTTAGTATGTTTGTCTCTGGTTGGACCACAGATGATTAACAAATGACCCTATTCATGGGAATCTTTTGAACAATAAATCAAGTTGTTTGGACCACAACCTTAATTTCTAAACCTTTGACATGACTGTTGATCTTTTTAGCTGTTTGGATTGACTGAAATTGTTTTGAGGCTTAAACATATGCTACAACATTTTGATATAACCTGTGAGATTTTGAGCCTCAATAGTTTTATTTGATTATGAGTTCCATTCATATGCCTTCTCGGTAAAGTTTGACTTGATTCTTGCTTGCTTTTACATGTCACTGCTATACACACTTTTGCTTGAGGCATGTTTGATTTTTCTTAATCCTAGTCTTAGCCTAAATAGCCTACCCTTTGATTTTAACTTTATGTGTGAGCCCTTTGAGCTTGAGCCCCTTATTCTGTTACTAGCCACATTACAAGCCCTATAACTGGAAAAACAATAATTGTCCTATCTAGGTGCAGTTTAGGGATGCTTTTCTTGACAATATGCTTGTAACATAAGTTTGGGGGTAGCTTGAGGACAAGCACCATTCTAAGTTTGCGGGTACTATACAGTAAAGTGATGTATTGTAAAAAAAAGAGAGAGAGAACATGTTTAGGACAAAAGCCTCAAAATGTGATACTTGTTCTCTATTTTCAAAACAAAAAGAAAGAAAGAAAAGAAAATAGGAGAGCAACAATTACTTTTAAAGAACCATGCTTTGCATACAACCCTTTTCCCACCTCCTTCTTTTTGACTTCCTTCACCTTCTTTTCTTTCAAAACACCACTTTATTTTTCTCAAGTATTTCATACCATTTTTCATATTTTTTTTGCATTTATTTTTTGTCTTATTTTTTCTTTTTCTTTTTATTTATTTTGTGAATAAACTCTTTTTTTTTTTTTGTAACCATTCCTTCCTTTCACCAACATATAAGCACAATATTCTCCCCCACACTTATGTCAAACCCACTCACAATAATTCAATTCTCTCCTATCCACTATGGTTTGGGTGGAAACATTGTTTTTCAAGTTAAGGCTTGTAAGACTAAGCCCTCATTCATATTTTGATGTATGACAAACAAAGTGTATTTTGCATAAGATTTTTGATTTTGACCATATACTTATTATGTGTTAAGTTGTATGCAAGATCACTCATGAAAAAGGAAAATCAAGGATTAAAGGATGGAAGATCAAGGACACAAAGCAATGGACAAGGACTAAAGCATCAAGCAATGAAGATCTCATACTTTAGATGCTATTGTAAAAATAGCACATTTGATTTCTTAGGTGAAGCACTTAAATTTAAGAATATCAAGGAATCATCAAGACAAGAGTTTAACATTGGAATAATATAAGCGCTCGTCCAACACTGCAATAAAGTAAAAAAAAAAATTGACGTCCAATGAAGTGAAATAAGCGCTCGTCCAATGAACTACTTAAAAGCCGACGTCCAATGAACTACTAAGAAGCTCACGTCCACTAAAGTGACAGAAGCTCACGTCCACTAAAGTGACAGAAGCTCGCGTCTACTAAAGTAACAAGAAGCACTCGTTTGCTGATGTGGCAAATGGAGCTCGTCTACTGAAGTAACAAGAAGAGCTCGTCTACTGAAGTAACAAGAAGAGCTCGTCTACTAAAGTAACAAGAAGCGCTCGTCTACCAAAGTGGCATATGAAGCTCCATCCACTAAAGTACTAAATGGAGCTCGTCTACTAGCCGATCCGAATGTAAATCTTAATGGCTAGATGGAAACGATTATTTTTCAAGATGGACGCGAATTCTACAAGAACAATCAAAATCTTATTTCAAGAACGAGAATCAAGAAAACATATTTTGTTAAATCAGATCCAAATCTGTCTTCATTGATCCCAATGACCATAACTTGTTTTCTATATAGAGGGATCAAAGGAACACTTTTCATTACCTTACACATTCTGAAAGTGAAAATACAAAAGATTCAAAAGCTTCCAAAAGTGCTTCATCTTTGAGAGAAAAGTGTGATATTTCTTAGAACTTCAATTTGTATAATAAGACTTTTAGAGTCTTTCTTCTACTCAATTCTTTCTGTGAATGAGTTTTAAGAATGCTTGTTAACTTGAATCTTTGATCTGCAATCTGTGTTAAACTTGTTGTTACTACTTATAATTCTTCTTAACATCATTACTTGTTACATAACCTGATTCTTGGGAATTAAAATTGAGTGAAAACCAATTTTCTTTAAGAAAACTCTATTTTTGCTTTAAATTGTTGAAAAAGTTTTCAATATCTCAATTCACCCCCCCTCTTGAGATTGTAGACATTACCAACAAGTGGTATCAAAGCTAAAACTCTTGTTACAAAGCTTAATAGCTTCAAGAGATGGCTACTAATGATATCCTGGGTGATGGGGCTTCACTCACTAGACCCCCTGCCTTTAATGGCTCCCAATACATGTATTGGAAAGAGAGAATGCTTATCTTTCTTGAGGCTGCAGGTTTAGATGTATTAGATGCTGTTGAAAATGGTCCCTATGTTCCATTTATTCTTGATGCTAAGGGAAATAAACAAACAAAACCAAGAGATGATTGGAATGATGATGATAAAAGAAGAGTTGGTTATAATGCTAAGGCAAAAAATATTATAACAACTGCTTTGAATTATGATGAGTTTTTCAGGGTCTCCAACTGCAAAACGGCAAATCAAATGTGGGATACTCTTCAACTCACTCATGAAGGAACCAACGATGTGAAAAGAGCAAGAATGAATGCCCTAGTCAATGAACATGAACTCTTTCATATGAAGAATGGTGAGGAGATAGATGAACCGCAAAAGAGGTTTACACGCATTGTGAACCAGCTAGAAGGACTCAGACATACAATCACAGATGAGAAAAAGATTAACAAGATAATGAGATGTTTGAGTCGTGAATGGCAGCAAAAAATTACTGAAGCAAAGGATCTAGACACCATGCAGATTGCTACTTTATTTGGCAAGTTGAAAGAACACGAATTGGAACTCAATAGATTGAAAAGTCATGAAGATAAGGAGAAAAAGAAGAAAGGACTCTCACTCAAGGCTCATATCTCCAAAGAATCAATAAAAAGTGATGAAGATGAACACCTTGATGAAAGTGAAGAATCCGAAGAAGAAGACATGGGATTGCTTGTGAGGAAATTTAGAAGATTCATCAAAAAGAATAGAAACAAGAAGCAATTCAGTTTTCCTACCAAAAAGAACACGAACAAAGGTGAAAGCTCTTCCTCAACAATCAATTGCTTGGAATGTGGAAAGCTTGGACACTACAAAAATGAATGTCCAAATCTACAAAAGAAAGAAAAGTATAAAAAGAATGAAAACAAAGAGAAAAAAGCCTAGAAGAGCATACATAGCTTGGGAAGAAAATGATATGGATTCCACTAGTAGTGAATCTAAAAATGAAGAAGCCAACCTATGTCTCATGGCAAATCAACAAAGTGATAGTGAAACCGAGGTAAATGATTCTTCTCCTACCTATGATGAGTTACAAGATGTTTTTGATGAATTGCATGAAGAATATGTTAAAATTCGTAAACAACTCATATCTTCTAGGAAGATCATTGCAAAACAATGTAGTGACTATGCATCTTTACAAATAAAGCTTAAAGAACTAGAAGCTAAAAATTCACAATTACTTGCATCTAGTTCAATTTACACCAAATGCACTACACTAGAAAAGGAAGTTGAAAAACTGAATACAACTCTATCTAAGTTTACTTTGGGTAGAGATAACTTGAATGCCATATTAGGACAACAAAAGGGTGTGTATGACAAAGCTGGAATTGGATATAATCCTATGGTATATGAAAAATCTTTCAAGAAGCTTTTTGTTGCACCAAGTTCTTCAACTAGTCCTTTTGTGAAATGTTATTATTGTTTAAAGAAAGGTCATACAGCTGCTACTTGTAGACTTATAAAGAATATACATGTTGCCATTAAACAAATTTGGGTTCCAAAAGGAACTTATGTTGCTACTAACACCAAAGGACCCAACCAGATTTGGGTACCTAAAGGGAAAAGTATAAAAAAAAAAATCTGTTTTGTAGGTGTGTTTGAAGGCCAAAAGCTCAAGCTAGTTTTTAGATAGTGGCTGCTCCAAACACATGACCGGAGACATCACAAAATTTACATCCTTCACTCCCAAAGAAGGTGGAAATGTCACCTATGGATACAACAACAAAGGAAGAATTCTTGGTGTTGGAACAATAGGAAAAAGTCCAGCAATCAAGATTAAGGATGTTCTCTATGTGGAAGGGCTCAAACACAATCTTCTAAGTATAAGCCAATTATGTGATAAAGGCTACAAGGTAAACTTTAACTCAAATTTGTGTATGATTGAATCTATTCATGATAATAACATAAAATTGATTGGAAATAGAATCAATAACATCTATATGCTAGACTTAGACAATTTACCTTCCAATGATGCATGTTGCTTAATTCCCAATTCCCAAAGAAGATGAAAATTGGCTTTGGCATAGGAGAATAGCTCACATTCATATGGATCACTTGAATAAATTGATTTCCAAAGAACTTGTAATTGGTTTACCAAATAAGAAGTTTGTTAAAGAGAGCTTATGTGATGCATGCCAAAAGGGTAAACTAGTGAAAACCTCATTTAAGGCTAAAAACATTGTTTCAACTAGTAGACCCTTACAATTGTTGCACAGGGACCTTTTTGGACCTTCTAGGACAAAAAGATTTGGTGGAAATCTTTATGCTCTTGTAATTGTTGATGACTTCTCTAGATTTACTTGGACCCATTTTTTAGCACAAAAGAATGAAGCTTTTAAAGCTTTTAAGAAAATGGCTAAGGTTGTTCAAAATGAGAAAGACATGAAAATTGTTTCAATTAGGAGTGACCATGGAGAAGAATTCCAAAATGAGGAGTTTGATAACTTTTGTGATGAACATGGTATAAAACACAATTTTTCTGCACCTAGAACTCCACAACAAAATGGAGTAGTTGAAAGGAAAAATAGGTCAGTTGAAGAAATTGCTAGAACCATGTTAAGTGACTCTAATTTACCAAAGTATTTTTGGGCTGATGCTGTGAGTACTGCTTGTTATGTTTTAAATAGAATTCTAATAAGGAAAATTTTGAAGAAAACTCCATATGAACTTTACAAGGGAAGAAAACCTAACATTTCTCATTTTCATGTCTTTGGTTATAAGTGTTTTGTGCTAAATAATGGCAAGGATAATCTTGGGAAATTTGACCCTAAAGTTGATGAGGGTATTTTACTAGGTTATTCATTAACTAGCAAAGCATATAGAGTGTTTAATAAGAGTACTTTATCAATGGAAGAATCTGTTCACATAACATTTGATGAGTCTAACCCCAAAAGGTTGGGAAAGGACATTTTTGATGATGCAAAAACTCATGAAGATGAAGTGAAATCTGATGAAGGAAAAGACATCAATAAGGAAAAGGAAGATGAAGGGAGCAATAAAGAACCTCAAGCAGAAATCCAACAAGAAAATCTTCCTAATGAGTGGCAAGTTTCAAAGAATCATCCCCTAGACAATATCATTGGTGAGATCACCAAAGGGGTAACCACTAGAAACTCTTTAAGGAATATTTGCAATACCATGGCGTTTGTATCTCAAATAGAACCAAAATGTGTAATGATGAACATTGGATGATTGCAATGCAAGAGGAGTTAAATCAATTTCTAAGGAACAAAGTTTGGGATTTAGTTCCAAAACCAAAAAGTAACCAAATAATTGGAACTAAATGGGTGTTTAGAAACAAAATGGATGAGAATGGAATAATAGTAAGAAACAAGGCTAGACTAGTAGCTAAGGGATATAATCAAGAAGAAGGAATTGATTATGATGAAACATATGCTCCCGTAGCTAGATTAGAAGCCATAAGAATGCTATTAGCCTATGCATGTATAATGAACTTTAAACTGTACCAAATGGATGTGAAAAGTGCCTTTTTAAATGGAATAATACAAGAGGAAGTATATGTAAGCCAACCCCCTGGCTTTGTTGATAGTGAGTTCCCAAATCATGTCTATAAACTCACTAAAGCTCTCTATGGACTCAAGCAAGCTCCTAGAGCTTGGTATGAGAGGTTCAGAAATTTTATCCCAGAGAAAGGCTTTAAAAGAGGAAAAGTTGATTAAACACTTTTTACTAAAACAAAAGCACACAATATCTTATTTGTTAAAATATATGTTGATGACATTATTTTTGGTGCTACTAATGAGTCTTTTTGCAAGGAATTTGGTAAATTAGTGCAAAATGAATTTGAAATGTCCATGATGGGAGAGCTTACCTTCTTTCTTGGACTTCAAATTAAACAATTCCAAGATGGAACCTTCATAAGCCAAACAAAGTATTGCAAGGAACTACAAAAGAAGTTTGGAATGGAAAATGCAATGGAAATGGCAACACCAATGAGTCCAGCCTGCTACTTGGACAAAGATGAACATGGTAAATCTACAGATGTATCCAAGTATAGAGGTATTATAGGATCCTTACTTTATCTCACTGCAAGTAGGCCAGATATAATGTTTAGTGTGTGTATGTGTGCAAGGTATCAAGCTAATCCTAAAGAATCACATCTTACTGCAGTTAAAAGAATCATGAAGTATCTTTTAGGAACAAAAGAAATGGGGCTGTGGTATCCCAAGGGATCCACTTGCACATTAATAGGATATTCCGACTCTGACTTTGCTGGATGCAAGTTAGATAGGAAGAGCACCAGTGGAACATGCCATTTATTAGGAAATTCCCTAGTGTCTTGGTTCAGTAAAAAGTAAATTAGTGTGGCCTTATCCACAACTGAAGCAGAATATGTTGCAGCTGGGAGTTGTTGTGCTCAAATCCTATGGATGAAACAACAATTAATTGACTATGGTGTTCATCTAGATCATGTAACAATAAAGTGTGATAACACTAGTGCAATTAATCTAACAAAGAACCCCATCATGCATTCAAGAACCAAGCATATTGAAATTAGGCATCATTTTATCAGGGATCATATTCAAAGTGGTGATGTTGTGATTGAACATATAGATACAACCAAGCAATTAGCTTATATATTCACTAAACCACTAAATAAGGAGAGTTTCTTCTTTATAAGAAGGGAACTTGGCATAATTGATCCTCAAAATGATTGATATCACATGATATTTTTGATAATATAGTCAATATGGCAAGCGAGGCAGCACAAGATGCTGAAAATTATGAAGGACATGGGCAAGATGCTTTTATCTAGTCTCACTTTAGACTAAGTGTCCTTATGTGTCTGTAATTCCTGTTTTTTTTATTTCAATGTTTTGGTTGTCTTGATGTCTTGCATCTGCTCTGTAATGATTTATTATCAATGAATGCAAGACTGTTTTTCAGTTTGATTTCAATATTCTCCATAGTTTCTTTTTGATAATGACAAAGGGGGAGAAAGATGAACCATACAACCATTAATTCTGTCTTGCATTTGCTGTAAATTTTTCTCTGATATGTAATTTTTTTTTCTGATACCTAAGTATGAACTACATTGAAAAGACATACTTGAACTTATAATAAATGCAATTTTCTCATGATAATGATATGATAACACTTGTTTGTTTGAAAGATATCAATGACATAGGGGGAGGATGAAAATGACTCAATAACCATGCTTACTGAACAGCTGCACTCTGATTTTCTTTTAATAACTAAGGTTAAGTATGGTAAGGTTTGTCATAATAAAAAATGGGGAGTTTGTAAGACTAAGCCCTCATTCATGTTTTGATGTATGACAAACAAAGTGTATTTTGCATAATATTTTTTGATTTTGACCATATACTTATTATGTGTTAAGTTGTATGCAAGATCACTCATGAAATAGGAAAATCAAGGATTAAAGGATGGAAGATCAAGGACACAAAGCAATGGCCAAGGACTAGCGCACCAAGCAACGAAGATCTCATACTTTAGATGCTATTGTAAAAATAGCACATTTGATTTCTTAGGTGAAGCACTTAAATTTAAGAAGATCAAGGAATCATCAAGACAAGAGCTTAATAGTGGAATAATATAAGCGCTCGTCCAACACTGCAATAAAGTAAAAAAAAACTGACGTCCAATGAAGTGAAATAAGCACTCGTCCAATGAACTACTAAAAAGCTGACGTCCAATGAACTACTAAGAAGCTCGTGTCCACTAAAGTGACAGAAGCTCACGTCCACTAAAGTGACAGAAGCTCGCGTCTACTAAAGTAACAAGAAGCGCTCGTCTGCTGATGTGGCAAATGGAGCTTGTCTACTGAAGTAACAAGAAGAGCTCGTCTACTGAAGTAACAAGAAGCTTTGGGAATTTTCTTATAAAACAAAATAACGTAGCAGAAAAAAAAATCCCATCGAAGGATCCTTGCGAATGGTCATGATTCATGGTTAGAAGATTTACCTCTTGAAGAGATGACAATTGATTGAAATCGTCTATCACGAACACCGCACGAGCGATGTCTCTAAGGTATCCACACGAGCAGATCCCGTGAACGTCCAACGTCACGAACACGAAGCGTCTCTGCCTCACAGTGCTAGCTTCGAAAACCGAGACCTGCTGCTCACTGTCACTCTCTATGTGCGGGTAGGGTAAAAACCGTGTGGGCACAATAGCTTAAGTGGTCTACTTATAGTAGCACCTCCTTAAGTGAGTTAGTGAGCAGCGTTTGACCTAAGCCCCATGTACTATGCGCTAGGCCCAATAGAAGAGTCCAACTCTTCTTTTAATGCTTCTTTTGATCCGCTCTTATGTGTGTGATCCTATAGGTTCCCAAAACGTTAGTAGTAATATTAAATCCCATTTAATATTACAAACAGTGAGCGGTATCTAGCAATACATCACTGCCACCTAAGTAGCGAGAAAGTCAGTGATTTGACGAAACCTTTCTGTGACAAATATTCATGTGCATTATTATCCCTTTGTCCATATATCTATATTGAACACAAGACATAGAATGTGTCACCCTTGTATGGTTCAATATCATGTTCCCTGATACCCGAGTAGACTTAACAACAAATGAGGTCAATATCTCATATTGACTCATTTCAAAGACGGCCATGCATTTCTAGAGTCTCACTCTATCAGGTGGCCCATGAATATTACTCCTGTTATGTAGGAGGGACAAATTCCATCTAGGTCACTCACATCCCTCTGCATGGCTCGTGGTATGCCCAATGACCGTCTTTATAATCATCCTATTACAGATGACGTTTGACGATATTAAAGCACACGACTCCTCATGTAGGGATCGTAGCGATTTCAGGTCGAAGGATTGCATACACCATTGTGTCAGTATGAGAACTACTTATGACACTCACATAACGCTCCATGTAGTGTTCTCATGGTGGGTTAATCCAGTACATCATTACTCTAATGTGTACCTATGTGGCGACTCGATATCTCATATCCATGACCCGTGAGATATGGTCATCAGTCTGCACACATAATAGTCTCAATGTATTATTATTGTCCTTATTAATAAAATACTTGACTACGGATATTTAAGAATAGGATTTCATTGTTCAATAGTGTCTCATGATCAAGTCATGTACTTGATATTCTATTAAACTGAATTTTCTATTCTAAGGACTTTATTATGTTTAAACAAGTAACACAATAAACTGGAATGCCTCATATCATATATATATATAATGGCAAGATACAAATGTAAGTCTAAGAAATACACTGGCCTCTAGGGCTTACACCAACAATCTCCCACTAGCACTAGAGCCAATCAGGCATAAATCTAATGCCCATCGACCTAGTGTGACCTTCATGCTTCTGTTGAGCAAGAGGTTTCGTAAGTGGGTCAGCAACGTTATCAAGTGTTGGTACTTTGCATATTTTCACATCTCCTGTATCGATAATCTCTCGAATGAGATGGAAGCATCTAAGTATATGGTTGGATCGTTGATGAGATCTAGGTTCCTTAGCTGGTGCAATGGCCCCATTGTTATCACAATAGAGATCAATGGGGTCCACAATACTAGGAATTGTACTAAGCTCAGCAATGAATTTCTTGATCCAAACAGCCTCCTTTGCTGCATTGGAGGCGGCAATATACTCAGCCTCTGTAGTAGAATCGGCGACTGTCTCTTGCTTTGAACTCTTCCAGCTCACCGCCCCGCCATTCAGGCAGAACACATAACCAGATTGCGATCTGGAATCATCCTTATCAGTTTGGAAGCTAGCATCGGTGTAACCTTTTACAGCAAGCTCTTCCTCGCCTCCATACACCAAGAACGAATCCTTAGTTCTTCTCAAGTACTTAAGGATGTTCTTGACAGCAGACCAGTGACTTTCACCGAGATCAGACTGGTACCTGCTCGTTATGCTTAAAGCATACGATACATCTGGTCGAGTACATAACATGGCATACATGATAGATCCAATTGCGGATTCATATGGAATCTTACTCATGCGATCCCTTTCTTCTTGAGTGGAAGGGGATTGTGCCTTTGATAGGCATATACCATGTGACATAGGCAAGAGTCCTTTCTTGGATTCATGCATGTTAAAGCGTCTCAACACTTTGTCTATGTATGTACTCTGACTTAGGCCAAGAAATTTCAGCGATCTATCCCTATAGATCCTGATTCCCAATACATAGGTAGCTTCACCCAAATCTTTCATAGAGAAGCAATTCCCTAACCATGTGTTTACATTTTGTAGTGTAGGGATGTCATTTCCAATGAGTAATATGTCATCTACATATAACACCAGAAAAACAACAATGCTCCCACTAACCTTCTTGTAGACACAAGGTTCATCTTCATTTTTGATGAATCCGTACTGTCTTACAGCATCATCAAAACGAAGGTTCCAACTTCTGGAAGCTTGATTCAATCCATAGATTGATCGCTGCAATTTGCATACCTTTCCGGTATCCTCTGAAATGTCAAAGCCTTCAGGTTGTGTCATGTACACATCCTCAAGAAGCTTTCCATTAAGGAAAGCAGTTTTGACATCCATCTTCCATATCTCATAATCATGGTATGCAGCGATAACAAGTAAGATCCGGACAGATTTAAGCATCGCAACAGGCGAAAAGGTCTCATCATAGTCGACACCATGAATTTGCTTGAAACCCTTAGCGACCAATCGCGCCTTAAAGGTGTGTACCTTACCATCCATGTCAGTTTTCTTTTTGAAAACCCACTTGCACCCTATGGGTTTTACCCCTTCAGGTGGCTCTACCAAGGTCCATACCTGGTTGGTGTACATGGAATCCATCTCAGATTTCATGGCCTCAAGACACTTCTCAGATTCTGGGCCAGTGATGGCCTCCTGGTAAGTCACAGGCTCATCTTGATCCATGAGCAATACATCACCTTGTGGAGTCATGAGAAATCCATATCTCTCGGTGGTGACGTATCCTGTTAGACCTACACTTGGTCTTGTGCTCTTTGGAGCAGGTTGTTCCTCTACAACATTTTGTGAAGGTTGCTCCTGTTCCACCAATGGTAGGTCACTACTCTGTGATTCTTGAATTTCTTCAAGTTCTATCTTCCTCCCACTGGTTCCTATGGAGATAAACTCCTTTTCTAGGAATACACCAGTCCGTGCGACAAACACTTTGCCTTCGGAAGGATTATAGAAATAGTACCCCTTGGCTTCTTTGGGATACCCCACAAAGAAGCATTTATCAGATTTGGGATCAAGCTTATTAGAAACTTGACGTTTTACATATGCTTCACAACCCCAAATCTTCATAAAAGACATGCTGGGTCGTCTACCAGTCCATATCTCATATGGTGTCTTTTCTACCGCTTTGGATGGAACACGGTTAAGTGTAAAAGCTGCTGTTAATAGAGCATGTCCCCAGAAAGAGTTTGGAAGGTTTGCATGACTCATCATAGACCGAACCATGTCCAACAAGGTTCGATTTCTCCTCTCAGAAACACCATTCCATTGTGGTGTTCCAGGTGGAGTGAGTTGAGATAAAATTCCACACTCTCTCAGATGATCATCAAACTCTAGGTTCAAATATTCACCACCTCGATCTGATCGAACAGTTTTAATATTTTTACCAAGTTGGTTTTGTACCTCATTTTTGAATTCCTTGAACTTTTCAAAGGATTCCGATTTATGTTTCATAAGATACACAAATCCATATCTACTGAAATCATCAGTGAATGTGATGAAGTACTGAAAACCACCTCTAGCTAATATGTTTAGGGGTCCGCATACATCGCTATGTATAAGACCCAAAAGATCGTTAGCTCTTTCACCTTTTCCGATGAATGGAGCTTTAGTCATCTTTCCCAATAAACAAGACTCACATATCTCATATGATTCATAATCAAATGAGTCCAAGAGTCCATCTTTATGGAGCTTCGAAATGCGCTTCTCATTTATATGGCCTAAACGACAATGCCAAAGATAATACGGGTTCAACTCATTTGGTTTGAACCTCTTAGTATTTATGTTATAGATGGGCATTTCAAGATCAAGGACATAAAGCCCATTACTCATGTGTGCACTAGCATAGAAAATATCATCCAAATAAATAGAACAACTTTTGTTCTTTATTATAAAAGAAAAACCAATCTTGTCCAAACAAGAAACGGAAATGATATTCCTGCTAATTGCAGGCACAAAATAACAGTTCTCTAACTGAATAGTAAGCCCAGTGGACAAAGTCAATACATAAGTCCTTACAGCTAACGCAGCAACCTTTGCTCCATTTCCAACTCGTAGGTCGACTTCGCCCTTTGCCAATGGTCTACTCCTGTTTAGATCCTGCACATTTGTACAAATGTGAGAACCACATCCAGTATCTAATACCCATGATGCAGAAGTAGATAAATTGACTTCTATAACAAACACACCTGAAGTGGAAGTCTCACTTCCCTTCTTCTTCTTGATTTCTTCCAGGTATTTTGGGCAGTTCCTCTTCCAATGTCCGGTCCGACCACAATGGAAGTAATTGCCTTCCTTAGCCACACCACCCACAGGCTTCAAGCCAGAAGCACCGGGCTTGATCTTATTGATGGCCTTGCCCTTGCCCTTGCCTTTTTGTTTGTGCGTGGGCTTCTTGGGCTGCTTCTTGCTATTTCCAGCCTGGACCATCAAAATGGCCTTCCCCTTTCCTTTGTTAATATTTTGTTCAGCAGTTCTCAACATGCTCAACAATTCTGGCAAAGGTTTGTCAAGATCATTCATATTATAGTTCATGACAAACAGACTATAGCTCTCAGGCAACGATTCCAGAACTAAGTTGGTGGCCAACTCTTGGCCTAAAGGAAATCCCAGTCTCTCGAGATTCTCAATGTACCCGATCATCTGGAGTACATGAGGACTCACAAGGCTTCCTTCTGCCAATTTACACTGGAAAATGGCTCTGGAAACTTTGAACCGCTCATGCCTTGCTTGCTCTTGGTAGAGCAGCTTGAGGTGCACGATCATATCGTACGCCTTCATGGTCTCATGTTGCTTTTGCAGCTCAGAGGTCAGGGTAGCAAGCATAAGACAGCCGACGTCTAAGGCGTCATCCTGATGCTTCTTATAAGCATCCCTGTCAGCCCTAGGAGCACTTGAAGCCGGTGGATCCTCAGGAATAGGCTCCTCAAGAACATACAGCTTTTTCTCATGTTTGAGGACAATCCTCAAGTTTCTGTACCAGTCCAGAAAATTTGTTCCGGATAGTTTGTCCTTCTCAAGGATGGATCGCAATGACAGGTTACTTGATGTGTTTGATGCCATGGTAATCTACAGAGATAAATATGCAAAATATAAGTATCATGCCATGAAGTTATTTAATAAGGTCTTTAATTAAATAAGCCTCCCACTATTTTACTCAAAACAATGACCCTCATCATTGATTCGGAAAATCCCGTTGGAAGATTTTCTAGTGGGCCAAGATCCATATTTCACCTAGCTTTAAGTCAGCTTTGGCTGATCACTCAAAATTCGGTTATATAGGTAGGAAACACTTTTCAATTGCATCTCATGCAACTCTTGGACAGTTGGGTGAATAACTCTTATTCTAATCCATTACATGGACCAAATCCCAACTTATAAGCCTCTAAGCCTTTCAATCCTATTGAAGTTGGCTTAGTTAAGTCAGACCCAATGGATAGCAGTTGAACATTACATTTGTCCCACCGCGTCTTACTAGTATAGATAAAGGTACCCCGCTTTGGCGGACCTACACTTAATCGATCCTAGTCTTGACGAGTGCCATGCATTGGAAGGCCTTTAAATGTGACTTAATATTTCCTTTTGAGGGATTTGATTAAAATTTGATCTCATCATTTGTTAAACTCTTTAACTTACTATTTACATACACGCATCTCATACATATATAAGGCAAATAAATGTGATATGGTTATGGCCCCTAATGCATTGATTCTCCCAAGCCAATGAGAGAATCTAAATTGAAACCTAGGAGCGTCCAGGCTTCTCCAAGCATGATCTCCCACAGGATAACGTCTTCTTGTCTCCATCATTACATTACATAAACAGAAACCTCATTTTACATATGAGGGGAGTGAGATGAGAAAAGAATATACATATGGAATATAAGAGAAAGGCACGGCACGCAGGCCGTATTTCAAAATATAAACCAAAAGATTAAAGGACTAAGGCCATAACCATTTACCATACATTACCAAATAAATAATCAACCAATAATAATACACAATTATTATTATTATTATTATTATTATTATTATTATTATTATTATTATTATTATTATTTTAAGATTTCAAAATCTGAATTTTGAAAACATAACATATATACAATAAATCACATTTATTGTAATTGATGTTACTATAAATCACATTTATTGTAATTGATGTTATTATTAAATGGTGACATAAAATATTTCCAAATTGAATTTCGAAATAACACACTACGCAGAGGTAGCACGGGGTTCCCGATTCCTTGGCGGCTAGGGCTTCAACCTCTCAACCCTAAAACCGCAAGGCCCGCAAGAACATGAACTCTTCATGTCTGAAACCCCTTAACGCCGCCATCAGAGAACTGAAACCGATCATGTTTAACATCAACACTTGACGCCATCGTAAAACATAATAAGGATTCCAGAACCAATGTACATATCGCATATATACATAAACATGCTATGGACGCATAAATCATATACATACGAAAATTACAGAAACAAGGTTTCGCAAAAACGGATGCAAACGATTTTCAGAAAACAATTTTCAGAAAAATGATTCACATTATAAACTTGTTATCATACATAACAGGTAAACCACATAACAGAATCATGGTTTCGCAAGCGGCTCTGATACCACTGTTGGGAATTTGCATATAAAACAAAATAACGCAGCGGAAAAAAAAATCCCCATCGAAGGATCCTTGCGAATGGTCATGATTTATGGTTAGAAGATTTACCTCTTGAAGCGATGACAATTGATTGAAATCATCTATCACGAACACCGCACGAGCGATGTATCTAAGGTATCCACACGAGCAGATCCCGTGAACATCCAACGTCATGAACGCGAAGCGTCTCTACCTCACAGTGCTAGCTTCGAAAACCAAGACCTGCTGCTCACTGTCACTCTCTATGTGCGGCTAGGGTAAAAATCGTGTGGGCACAATAGCTTAAGTGGTCTACTTATAGTAGCACCTCCTTAAGTAAGTTAGTGAGCAGCGTTTGACCTAAGCCCCATGTACTATGCGCTAGGCCCAATAGAAGAGTCCAACTCTTCTTTTAATGCTTCTTTTGATCCGCTCTTATGTGTGTGACCCTATAGGTTCCCAAAACGTTAGTAGTAATATTAAATCCCATTTAATATTACAAAAAGTGAGCGGTATCTAGCAATACATCACTGCCACCTACGTAGCGAGAAAGTCAGTGATTTGACGAAACCTTTCTGTGACAAATATTCATGTGCATTATTATCCCTTTGTCCATATATCTATATTGAACACAAGACATAGAATGTGTCACCCTTGTATGGTTCAATATCATGTTCCCTGATACCCGAGTAGACTTAACAACAAATGAGGTCAATATCTCATATTGACTCATTTCAGCACGGCCATGCATTTTACAGTCTCACTCTATCAGGTGGCCCACAGATATTACTCCTGTTATGTAGGAGGGACAAATTCCATCTAGGTCACTCACATCCCTCTGCATGGCTCGTGGTATGCCCAATGACCGTCTTTATAATCATCCTATTACAGATGACGTTTGACGATATTAAAGCACACGACTCCTCATGTAGGGATCGTAGCGATTTCAGGTCGAAGGATTGCATACACCATTGTGTCAGTATGAGAACTACTTATGACACTCACATAACGCTCCATGTAGTGTTCTCATGGTGGGTCAATCTAGTACATCATTACTCTAATGTGTACCTTTGTGGCGACTCGATATCTTATATCCATGACCCGTGAGATATGGTCATCAGTCTGCACACATAATAGTCTCAATGTATTATTATTGTCCTTATTAATAAAATACTTGACTACGGATATTTAAGAATAGGATTTCATTGTTCAATAGTGTCTCACGATCAAGTCATGTACTTGAAATTCTATTAAACTGAAATTTCTATTCTAAGGACTTTATTATGTTTAAACAAGTAACACAATAAACTGGAATGCCTCATATCATATATATATATATATATATATATATATATATATATATATATATATATATATATATATAATGGCAAGATACAAATGTAAGTCTAAGAAATACACTGGCCTCTAGGGCTTACACCAACACAAGAAGAGCTCGTCTACTGAAGTAACAAGAAGAGCTTGTCTACTGAAGTAACAAGAAGCGCTCGTCTACTGAAGAAACGAGAAGCGCTCGTCTACCAAAGTGGCATATGAAGCTTCATCCACTAAAGTACTAAATGGAGCTCGTCTACTAGCCCATCCGAATGTAAATCTTAATGGCTAGATGGAAACGATTATTTTTCAAGATGGACGCGAATTCTACAAGAACAATCAGAATCTTATTTCAAGAATGAGAATCAAGAAAACAAATTTTGTTAAATCAGATCCAAATCTGTTTTAATTGATCCCAACGACCATAACTTGTTTTCTATATAAAGAGGGATCAAAGGAACACTTTTCATTACCTTACACATTCTGAAAGTGAAAATACAAAAGATTCAAAAGCTTCCAAAAGTGCTTCATCTTTGAGAGAAAAGTGTGATATTTCTTAGAACTTCAATTTGTATAATAAGACTTTTAGAGTCTTTCTTCTACTCAATTCTTTCTGTGAATGAGTTTTAAGAATGCTTGTTAACTTGAATCTTTGATCTGCAATCTGTGTTAAAGTTGTTGTTACTTCTTATAATTCTTCTTAACATCATTACTTGTTACATAACCTGATTCTTGGGGATTAAAATTGAGTGAAAACCAATTTTCTTTAAGAAAACTCTGTTTTTGCTTCAAATTGTTGAAAAAGTTTTCAATATCTCAATTCACACCCCCCCCCCCCCCTCCCTCTCTTGAGATTGTAGCCATTACCAACAAGGCTCATGGCTAAAAACAAACAAAGATTTACATATAAAGCTCAAATGGGCTAAGCAAAGGGAAAAAAATAAAGGTTGGCTATTTGGTCAAAATGGCTACGTGAAAAACGTCCCAAATCATTTTTATAACATGAATGTGAATCATGAACTTCAAACAAGAACCAAGCAAACTCAAGAGCATGAGTTTCAATGGTGCACTCACAAGAAAGAATTTACAATTATAGGCTCAAATGACTCACAAGGATAAAGTTAAGCAATCCAATTAATTCTCACCAAAATTTTATAGCCATGAACTTTAATCAACAAGGTTTAACACAATGCACCAAAGTTATGAAATCCAGTTAAGAACAAACTCAAATGAAAAACTAACTACAAGTATCATCTTCATATCAAAGGAAAACAAACATGGTGGGTGTACAATACAATGAAATTTCCAAGAATGAGGTTCCACACAAGCAAGCTTATTATTTTCTTTTTTAAAAGAGGAGTACTGACATTAACTTGCAAACACAAAAAAAAAACACTCAAAAATAAAACAGCACAGCAACAGAAAAATAAAATAAAAATAAGAACAAAATAAAGATAAAGAAAAGAAAACTCCCCTATCTTGCGCTTCCAAAATTTGGTCCAAACTTGAGGTCACCATCATTAGTGCCTCCTATCCTTCCTTTTTGTCATGAGATACCATGAAGCACAACTAAATATATATCTCAAAACAGAGAAAACATTAGCACAAGATAGGCAAGTCATAAAAGAAAAAAAAACAAACTAAATATATATCTGAATCAATTTTTTTTCTTTCTAAATTTTCTAATTTTTTTAAGAAACTAACAAGTTAACAAAACTACAAAAAAACTAAAATAAAAAATTTACAAAGAAAGGAAAAACTAAACTACCACTTGGGATGTTTCCCAAGAAAAATTCATGTTATAGGACTTAGTGAGATTGTTCACCCTCCTTAGAGGGCGAGTGAAGGGTAATGTTAACCATGTTCCTGTTCAAATCACCCCCAAAGTACAATTTCAACCTTTGGCCATTTACCTTAAAACTTCTTCTAGAATTTAGCTCTGCAATCTCAATTGCACTATAGGGACTCACTTCCTTAACAACAAAAGGACCTGACCATCTAGACTTTAACTTTTTAGGGAAAAGTCTTAGTCTAGAATTATACAATAACACATGTTGTCCTTGTAACATCCCTGGCTCCTCGATGGATTGACGACTGTCCCCACAGACCAACACGGGTCTTTTTAGCGTGCTTTGTCCTCACTCACACGCTTCCTGGGAAGTTTTCCCAAGAGGTCACCCATCCCATAATTGCTCCAAGTCAAACACGCTTAATTGTGGAGTTCTTAAGTGATGGGCTACCGAGAAGAAGATGTATCTTGTTAGTATAGGTAGTACCAATCAATTCATATAAGCCTTGCTCAACTGTATAGTCCCATACCTACACAGTTTCATGATCCCTCTCATTCGGGTGTGTAATCAGTTCATTCTTGTGTCCTTCCGCCTAGAAGCCTGCCAGGAGCCGCTCCTTGTCCGTGCCTTCTTGCACCGGCGACCACTCCCCGCCCTCGTCGGCACCCTGGTGTTACATGCCCACCAGCTTCCGCTTGGTTCGTCCCCGAACCACATCGTACTGGGAGAGGTGCCGCTCTGATACCATCTGTAACATCCCTGGATCCTTTATGGATTGACGACTGTCCCCACAGACCAACACGGGTCTTTTTAGCATGCTTTGTTCCCACTCACACACTTCCTGGGAAAACTTCCCAGGAAGTCACCCATCCCATAATTGCTCCAAGTCAAGCACGCATAACTGTGGAGTTCTTAAGTGATGGGCTACCGAAAAGAAGATGCATCTTATTAGTATAGGTAGTACCAATCAATTCATATAAGCCTTCTTCAACTTTATAGTACCATACCTACACATTCTCAGGATCCCTCTCATTCGGGTGTGTAATCGGTTCATTCATGTGTCCCTCCGCCTAAAAGCCTTTCAGGAGCCGCTCCTTGTCGGTGCCTTCTTAAACCGGCAACCACTCCCCGCCCTCGTCGGTACCCGGGTGTTACATGCCCACCAGCTTCCGCTTGGTTCATCCTCGAACCACACCGTGCTGGGAGAGGTGCCGCTCTGATACCATTTGTAATATCCCTGACTCCTCTATGCTTTGTCCTCACTCACACGCTTCTTGGGAAAACTTCCCAGGAGGTCACCCATCCCATAATTGCTCCAAGTCAAGCACGCTTAACTGTGGAGTTCTTAAGTGATGGGCTACCGAAAAGAAGATGCATCTTGTTAGTATAGGTAGTACCAATTAATTCATATAAGCCTTCCTCAACTGTATAGTCCCATACCTACACAGTCTCACGATCCTTCTCATTCGGGTGTGTGATCGGTTCATTCACATGTCCCTCCGCCTAGAAGCCTGCCCGGAGCCGTTCCTTGTCCGTGCCTTCTTGCACCGGCGACCACTCCCCGCCCTCGTCGGCACCCAGGTGTTACATGCCCACCAGCTTCCGCTTGGTTCGTCCCCGAACCACACCGTACTGGGAGAGGTGCCGCTCTGATACCATTTGTAATATCCCTGGCTCCTCTATGGATTGACGGCTGTCCCCACAGACCAACATGGGTCTTTTTAGCGTGCTTTGTCCTCACTCACACGCTTCTTAGGAAAACTTCCCAGGAGGTCACCCATCCCATAATTGCTCTAAGTCAAGCACGCTTAACTGTGGAGTTCTTAACTGATGGGATACCGAAAAGAAGATGCATCTTGTTAGTATAGGTAGTACCAATCAATTCATATAAGCCTTCCTCAACTGTATAGTCCCTTACCTACACAGTATCAGGATCCCTCTCATTAGGGTGTGTAATCGGTCCATTCATGTGTCCCTCCGCCTAGAAGCCTGCCAGGAGTCGCTCCTTGTCCGTGCCTTCTTGCACCGGCGACCACTCCCCGCCCTCGTCGACACCCGGGTGTTACATGCCCACCAGCTTCTGCTTGGTTCGTCCCCGAACCACACCGTACTGGGAGAGGTGCCGCTCTGATACCATTTGCAACATCCCTGGCTCCTCTATGGATTGACGACTGTCCCCACAGACCAACACGGGTCTTTTTAGCGTGCTTTGTCCTCACTCACACGCTTCCTGGGAAAACTTCCCATAAGGTCACCCATCCCATAATTGCTCCAAGTCAAGCACGCTTAACTGTGGAGTTCTTAAGTGATGGGCTACCGAAAAGAGGATGCATCTTGTTAGTATAGGTAGTACCAATCATTTCATATAAGCTTTCCTCAACTGTATAGTCCCTTACCTACACAGTCTCAGGATCCCTCTCATTCGGGTGTGTAATCGGTTCATTCATGTGTCCCTCCGCCTAGAAGCCTGCCAGGAGCCGCTCCTTGTCCGTGCCTTCTTGCACCTGCGACCACTCCCCGCCCTCGTCAGCACCCGGGTGTTACAGTCCTGGTTCAATTTCTTTCACAATTATTTTTTTATCATGCCATCTCTTGGTTCTTTCTTTATAAATTTTAGAACTCTCATAGGCTTGCAACCTAAACTCTTCCAGCTCATCTAATTGCAACAACCTTTTCTCACCCACAGTTTTCAAGTTAAAATTAAGCAGCTTCACTGCCCAATAAGATTTATGTTCCAACTCAACTGGAAGATGGCATGATATGCCATACACTAACTGATATGGGGACATTCCGGTTGGATTTTTGAAAGCTGCTCTATATGCCCAAAGTACATCATCCAATTTTCTTGACCAATCTTTTCTTGAGGAACCTACCACTTTTTCTAGGATCCTCTTCAGCTCTCTATTTGAAATTTCAACCTGTCCACTAGTTTGTGGATGGTAGGGGGTAGCTATCCTATGTTTCACACCATATTTATTCAGTAATGATTCAAATTGTTTATTACAAAAGTGTGACCCCCCATCACTTATCACAGCTCTAGGCACCCCAAACCTTGTAAAAATGTGTTTCTTAAGGAAAGAAACCACAACCTTAGCATTATTGGTCGGTAATGCCACAGTCTCTACCCACTTGGAGACATAGTCTACAGCAACCAAAATATATTTATTTGAGAAAGACGATGGGAATGGTCCCGTAAAGTTAATCCCCCAAACATAAAAAATTTCAACCTCCAAGATGGATTCTAGAGGCATTTCATTCCTTTTAGAAATGTTCCCTACTCTTTGACATCTATCACATTTTTCAACAAAATTGTGGGCATCTTTAAACAAAGTAGGCCAATAAAAGCCACATTGCAAGACCTTAGCGGCAGTTCTTTTGCCACTATAATGCCCACCATATTTAGACCCATGACAGTGCCACAAATTTTTTTCAAATTCATCATCAGGGACACATCTCCTAATGATCCTATCAACACATCTTTTAAACAACAATGGTTCATCCCACTCACAAATTTTAGCATCATGAAAAAACTTTTTCTTTTGCTCCCAACTTAAATCAAGAGGGTCAATACCTGCAGCCTTATAATTTGTAAATGGGCAAACCAAGGGAAAGAATTTACCATCATCAATTTTTCTTCAGGAAACTCCTCCGAAATGGAAGGAATGTCCTTGTTCCCCTCAATTTGGACAAGTCTAGAGAGATGATCTGCCACATCATTTTGCTTCCCTTGCTTGTCTCTTATCTCCAAATCAAATTCTTGGAGAAGCAATATCCACCTAATCAATCGTGGCTTAGCATCCTGCTTAGCAAACAAATACCTCAAGGCAGAGCGATCAGTGTAAACAATGACTTTAGACCCAACAAGGTTGGATCCCAATTTGTCAAAAGAAAACACAATAGCAAGTAACTCTTTTTCAGTTGTGGCATAATTTTTCTGAGCATCATTCAACACACGACTTGCATAATAAATCACATTCAGAATTTTATTTTTTCTTTGTCCTAACACTGCACCTACAGCATAGTCACTCACATCACACATAATTTCGAAAGGTAAACTCCAATCAGGAGCAACCATCACAGGTGCAGAAATTAGTTTTTATTTTATTTTATTAAAAGCATCCAGACATGCATCATCAAATACAAAATTTACCTCTTTTTCCAAAAGGTTTGTCAAGGGCTTAGCAATTTTAGAAAAATCTTCTATAAACCGCCTATAAAACCAGTATGCCTAAGAAAACTTCTTATCCCTTTCACATTAACTGGTGGTGGTAACTTCTCAATTACCTCCACCTTTGCTCTATCCACCTCAATTCCTTTTGCAGAAATTTGATGACCAAGAACTATTCCTTCTCTTACCATAAAATGATATTTTTCCCAGTTAAGAACAAGGTTAGTTTCTTGGCATCTTTTTAAAACCAAAACCAGGTTGGATAGGCAAATATCAAATGACGATCCAAACACATAAAATCATCCATAAAAATTTCTATGCATTTTTTAATTAAATCAGAAAAGATTGAGAACATACACCTTTGAAATGTGGCGGGTGCATTACATAACCTGAAAGGCATACGCCTATAGGAAAAAACCCCAAATGGACAAGTAAAGGCTGTTTTTTCTTGATCTTCCGGGGCTACTGCAATTTGATTGTAACCCGAGTACCCATACAGAAAGCAATAGTACCCGTGCCTCGCCAACCTTTCTATCATCTGGTCAATGAACGGAAGAGGAAAATGATCTTTCCTTGTAGCTTGATTAAGCTTCCGGTAGTCAATACAGATCCTCCAACCAGTGACTTGCCTTGTAGGAATCAACTCATTGTTTTCATTCATCACCACATTCATACCACTTTTCTTGGGAATCACCTGAACCGGGCTCACCCACTTACTGTCAGAAATGGGATAAATTATACCTGCATCAAGTAACTTTATCACTTCTTTCCTCACCACTTCCTTCATAGTTGGATTAGGCCTCCTTTGATGTTGAACCATTGGTTTAAAGTCCTCTTCCATAAATATTTTATGCATGCAGAATGTAGGCCTTCAAATCACTGATGTTCCAACCAATGGCTGACTTGTAATCCCTTAATACTCTAAGTAATTTTTCCTCCGCACTTTCCGACAACTCAACATTCACAATTACCAGATTCTTCTTTTTCTCATCCAGGAAAGCATATTTCAAATTTGAAGGCAATGGTTTCAGCTCACTGGGTGGCTCCTCTTTCACTACCACTTCTTCTTTTTCCAATACTTGTAATTTTTTATTTGAAGAAAAGGTAGATTTCAAAGCTTCCAATTGATACATACATTCCACCACCTCAGAATTGACTTCATCATGCACCTCCTTAATTTCTTTGCCTTTCATCAAAGTTGCATCCAAGGGACTTTCTGCTGCACTTTTTTCAAATTCCTCTAGGACTAAGGAATCCAAAACTTCAACCCGGAAACAACAATCAGAATCTTGAGCATGCTTCACTGCTTCTTTGATTGAGAAAACCACTTTTTCATCTTCTACTCTCAAAATTAGTTTACCTTTCTGCACATCGATCAAAGCACGACCTGTAGCCAAATATGGCCTACCAAGAATAAGAGGAACTTTAGCATCCTCTTCCATATCCAGCACTACAAAATCTACAAGGAAGATGAATTTATCAATTTTAACAAGCAAATCTTCCACAATACCATAAGGATATTTTACCGAACGATCTGCCAACTGAAGAGACATCATAGTAGGCTTCACTGTACCAATTCCTAGCCTTTTAAAAATTGACAAAGGCATCAAATTGATGCTTGCTCCCAAATCACAAAGAGCCCTGCCAACCTCCATATTACCAATCTCACAAGGAATGGTGAAGCTTCCTGGATCCTTCAACTTAAGAGGCAATTTTTGTTGAATGATAGCACTACACTCCTTTGTAAGCATAACAGTTTCCTCTTCATTGGCTTTCCTCTTCTTGGACAACAAATCCTTTATGAACTTAGCATAACTTGGCATTTGCTCCAACACCTCACCAAATGGAATATTAATCTGCAGCTTTTTGAACACCTCCAAGAACCTGGAAAACTGCTTGTCCTCATTCTTCTTCTTCAACCTTTGAGGATAAGGAATTTTAGGAACAAAGGGCAGCGGCCGTGTTGGCTTGTCAACTTGTGAATTTTCATATTTTTCAGCTTCTTCTTTCTTCTCTTCAACCACTACTTCTTCCTCCTCTTATTTCTCATCATGAACAACGTTTTCAACATCCTTTTCTTTAGAAGACTCCTCCTGGTCAACATTGTTCAGAACCTTGCCACTCCTCAAATGAATTGCTTTGCAGTGCTCTTTTGGATTAGGAACCGTATCACCTGGTAAAGTACCTAAGGCTCTTTCAGACAATTGTTTAGAAATCTTCCCAATTTGCACTTCCAAATTCCGGATAGACGCCTCTTGATTCTTGAAGTTGGCCCTTGTCTCAGTCGTGAAATTTGAAGATTGCTCCACAAAATTAGAAGTATTAATAGACAATTTCTCCAAAGCACTCTCCAAAGATGACATTCTGTTTTGAGTTTGTGATTGACCTTGGAATGAAGAATTCCCTTGTTGTTGTTGTGGCTTGAATTGATTCTGCCCTTGTCCACCCCATGAGAAATTATGATGGTTCCTCCAAGCTGGATTGTAAGTGTTTGAATAGGGGTTAATTTGTTGCCCCAATGCATTCACTTGCTCTCCGAGTTGATTTGTACCACACTCACCATTATGATGCTCTCCATCACAAAAATGACACACCAAGGGAGGTGTATTCAGTGCATTAACTTGGCCATTCCCCAACAAAGTAGCAAGTTGTTGAGAAATCACCTTGTTAACTTGTTGCTCAATTAGATTATTATCCACAACATTCACCCCCAATACTTTTCTGTTTTGCATATCATGTTGCATATTAGTACTGCTAGCTGCCATGGTCTCTAGTATTTCCAAAGCCTCTTCTGGACTCTTCAAATCAAAAGCTCCTCCACATGCAGCATCCATCATCTGTCTTGCATTCGGATCCATCCCATTATAGAAGGTTTGAGTAAACAACCAATTGGGCAAAGAATGATGAGGACATTTTCTGAGTAGCTCCTTGAACCTCTCCCAAGCATCATACAAAGTTTCTGACTCTAGCTGCACAAATGAGGTAATTTCACTCCTCAATTTGGCTGACCTCGATACTGGAAAATAGTTTTGCACAAACTTGGACTCCAAATCATCCCATGTTGAGATACTGCCCTGTTGTTGTGACTGAAGCCAACTTCTAGCTTTATCCTTCAATGAGAAAGGAAAAAATCCTCAATCTCATAGCGTCATCTGAAGCTCCATTGAATTTCACTGTATCACATATCTTCAAGAAATTCTCCATATGATGATTGGGATCCTCTTGAGCTCCTCCACCAAACTGGTTTTGGTGCATCAAATTAACGAGTGCAGGCTTAATTTCAAAGTTGTTAGCCTGCACAACAGGTCTCACAATAGAACCCCGGGCACCTTCAGTATAGGGCTTGGAATAATCCCTCAATGTCCGCCTAGTAGGTTGCTCGGCCACGACTGTTTCAACTTCAACCACCTGTTGTTGTAAAAGTGCTTGTTCCCTTTCTTGTTGCCTACGAAGCTTAGCTGCCTTCCTATTACTCTTAGCTGTCTTTTCAATTTCAGGATCAAACAACAAAGAATTCTTGTCAACAGTACCTCGCATACACAACTCAAAAGAAAATCAATGCACACTGACAATATAAAAATAAAACTGCAGCAATTATAATAACATAAAATAAAATGCTCAAATCGAGATTTCCTTGGCACAACTAATATTAACAAAAATCAATCCCCAGTAACGGTGCCAAAAACTTGTTGAGCAAAATTGGCAAGAGCACCAAATCGCTAACTGTAGTAATAAAAATATCGTCCTCAGGGATTGAACCGTTAACTACTAACGTGTCAACTCAATTTCGTTTGAGCAACCAAATGGCTTGAAATTGCTTTTCACCAATAAGAACAGAAATTTAACGAAGAACGGAAAATATTTTTGGTATTTTTCAAGTGAGAAAATAAAACACAGAAAATGGGTTTTTAGTAATCAAAAAAGAAATTGTTAGAGGATCGATTTCCCTGCCTGTCCTACCTATTCAATCCTGGAAATTAACTTGAACAGTTTATCCAATTTCAAGAAACCGAGTTTTGCAATTTATCCCCTAATTCCTTAGGTGAATAAACTTTTCTGTCTAAGTTACTAATTCAATTCCTTGAGTATTAGATAAATGGCAGAAGCATTAAGAAAGATTTCCACTCAAAAAAATTAATTTGGTTGTGTTCTTATTCCTAAGTAACACGCGCAAATCGTTTATTCACAAACAACGATTATGAACTTGAATTTCCCAATTGCAAATTCATACAGTAGATAAACATGCAAACAGTGCATAAACTCTTGAAATTAAACAAACCAGAACCAAGTAATTATCCAGAATCAAAACAAGTTATCTAGGCAGTTCCATCTATCTCTAACAAAAGAAAATTAGCTAGACATAATAGTAATAGAACAAACTCCGGAAGAAGATGAAGGCAAGGTAGTCATCATGAGTCTCTACTCGTCAGCTTCAACTCTCTTGATTGCTCCCTTTTCTCCCCCTCAAAACTGTATAGTTCTCTCTATATATTTTTGTTCCTGTGCGGATACTATGTCTGCCCCTCATTCTCTTTTCCTCCCGACGTTGTGTCTATGTAAAGATGCAAGCCTCCAAATCTTCAATTTGCGTGGGCCCCTGGCAATTCTTGTATCACGTTGCTGCACTTATTGCAAATTGTAATTCATGATTTGATTTAATTTGGATGAAAACTAAATCTCCTAAATTTGTGATCATGGCCCACATCAATTAATGACAATTGCAATTCTTCATATCAATTATCACCAATTTAATGACTTGGAGCCCCACTTGCTCTATATCACAATATCAATTTGCCCAATTCTTATGCTGCTGCCACTTTTCTATCTTCTTTTTGAAATTTTGGTTAGAAGCCAAATCTGTCAATCTCTTCAATTTTCCATCTCATCTTTATTATTTCCTACAAATGTAAACAAGTAAAAATACTATTAGATTAACTCTAAAAACATGAAATTAAACTAAAATATTAAAAATATTATTAAAAACTAAATTAGCTAAACTTAGGGACAAAACTCAATCAATCGACACAATTGGGGGCAAAAATCCATTTAATAAGCACACAAAAATCACATAATCTAGAAGATTATCAATTATCATACCAGTAGTTGTCTTTTAATATTGTCCTTTTAATATTTGAAAATCTCACTTTCACACACTATTTGGTTGCCCTTTTAATCTTAAGAACAATTAATCTGAATTTTTGTAATTTCTACAACATTCTAATCCTCGTGGGAACGATCTCTTACTTACTCTTTATTACTTGTTATGATTGTGTATACTTTCACATTGTACTTTTTAACACAACAAGTTTTTGCCACCATTGTCGGGGATTAGTAATGGTGTTTAAATTCCAATTTTCAGATTAGTAGTTCTTTTAGTTAGGACAACTGATTTTTGCAGTGATTGGTGACTGTAACAACAAATACTTGTTCTGGTTGAAATAGCTGCAACAAAGCAACCTGACAGCATGGCATTGGCCAATGATAGGAATAGTGCTTTCCGGGGATATGCACTCTATGATCCAGCAATTCTGAACACAGGGATTGTGAGAACTGAGATGACAGCCCCTCACTTTGAGTTCAAGCCTGTTATGTTTCAGATGTTTCAAGCAATGGGGCAATTCAATGGAGCTGCCAATAAAGATCCTCACATACATGTGAAACAATTTCTAGATGTGGCTAGTAATTTTAAATACCCAGGCGTTACTGATGATGCCATCAGGTTGCAATTGTTTCCATATTCTCCGAGTGGGAAGGCTAAAACTTGGTTATATTGTTTGGAGCCCAACTCAGTGGATACGTGAAACAACTTAGCTGAAAAGTTCCTCATTAGATACTTTCCCACTACTAACAATGCTAGGATGAGGAATGACATAACCTCATTCAAGAAAATGGATGATGAACCATTGTTTAAGGCTTGGGAAAGGTTTAAGGAGCTATTAAGGAGATGCCCTCATCATGGAGTTCCTATCAGCATTGAAATGGTGCATTTCTATGATGGATTGTTGCTTGATACAAGAATGATTTTAGATGCTTTAGCAGGTGGCACGTTGCTGACCAAGTCTTCTAATGAAGCATATGCCCTGATTGAAAGCATTCCCGCAAATAGTCATCAATGACCCACCACTAGGCTATGCTCCAGTAAATCAAGCGCTGCAGCAAAAGTTCACAAAGGGACTGCAATTTATGCTATTTCTGCTCAGTTAGCCTCATTGGCAAACATGGTGAAAATTTTAACCATGACTAACCAGAGCATCTCTGCAAATCAAGCTACATTGAATGAACCCATGGGAAGTGAACAACAATATTTCCAAACTGATACTGTATCACGTGTCTACTGTGAGGGAGGACATTTATCTGAAGATTACCCGAGCAACCCAGTTTCTATGAACTATGTGGGGAATAACACCTGGAGCAATAATCCTTATTCTAATACATCCAATCCAAGATTTCCACCTCAAGGTCAGCAAGTTCAATATTATGGCCAAGGAACTCATCAAAGTCAGCCAACAAACCAAGAACCATCACTTGAAGCTGTACTTAAAGCCTTCATGACAAACGAAACAGCTCGACTTGAGTCTAGAAAATTAGATTGGACAGTTTGTTACAGCACTGAGCTCAAGACAGACTGGCACACTGCTCAACACCACAGAGACATCTAAGCCTAATGAAATGGAGCACTGCAAGGAAATAATCCTTAGAAATGGGAAAGAAGTCCTCACTTCAGTAGGGCAGAATGGATGCAGAAAATCTGTTAAGACTAAGAGCTATATGCAGAATGCAGAATCCGAGTTTAAAAAGATTGATCCAGTTATTATAGAATCTTCTGAACATGCTGCAGCAAAGGAAACTCAACAGAAAAATTATGCAGAAAAGTCTTTGCCCAAATTTGTACCAGAGAGGCCTTCCCCACCTTTCCCCCAAAGATTGAAGAGGCAACTCAAACATATGAGGTGGCCATTACAAAGGAAGTCAAAAACCCGGGAAAGAAAACACTTAGGCAAATGGCTCAATCTGCTCAAAGGAGGAGCTACTTGTTAAACTCAATGACTTAGAGATTTTGATATATGACAAATACAACTTAATGTGTGTGCAAGTGTTTTTAGTGTCAAATTGTAAAGACGGGTATCAAGCAATATTCAACAAGTTCAGTGAGCAATCAAACGAGAATATTCAAGGAAGAACTTGGAGGAATCAAAGAGGAAGGATGAAGATCAAGGAATCATCAAGACAAGAGCTTAACGAAGAAATTACTGTTAAGTCTTAGATGATTTGTAAGAGATGAAGTCTCTTATTCACAAATAAGCTCAATTTGAAAAGATGCATGAAAGAAAATCATTTTTCATAACCTGCATTAAAAGGAATAAGTTTTCTTAAATGAAAATGATTTTTGAAATAAGATTTCAAGGCGCTCGTCCAACACTGGAATAATATAAGCACTCGTCCAACACTGGGAATAGTTAGAACTCCCGTCCAAGAAAGTGATACAAGCGCACGTCCACTAAAGTGATACAAGCGCACGTTCACTAAAGTGACACAAGCGCACGTCCACTGAAGTGATAAAAGTGTTCGTCCACTAAGGTGACAGAAGCACTCGTCCACACAAGTCTTTGGACTTGCTAAGATCTTAATGAGAAGCTTCGTCCACTGACATGGCATATGGAGCTCGTCTACTAGTTAGTGCACATCCAATTACTTTGTGTTAGTACTCTCGTCTGCTGACGTGGCAAATGGACGCGGCTATTTTTTCCAAATGGATGCGGCTATTTTCTTCAAATGGACTTGGCAATTTTTTATGATAGACTCGGCTATTTTTCCAAATGGACTCGGTTATTTTATGGACACAAATTCTACAAGAACAATCAGAATCTTATTTCAAGAACGAGAATCAAGAAAACAGATTCTGTTAATCAGATCCAAATCTGTTTTGATTGATCCCAATGACTATAACTTGTTTTCTATATTAAGAGGGATTAAAGGAACACTTAAACAACATATACGAATATCATAACATATCACAGTTTTACAAAATCGTTTTGAGAAATCAATTGTGAAAATCATTCATCATCCTTATTGAGCTTACTGTGGAAAGAGTGTTTCAATACTCAAAGTATTTTAATTTGTTTATCTTACTATTGAGAGTTAGGAATCAACTTTTGTTTTTTACTTTTGATTGTAAAGAGAGAGGGAGTCTCTGAGTGATTAGGGTGAGGTTTCCCTAAGGTTGAACATTGAGGCTCTTCACAAGAGTGTGGTATCTCGAGGTGAAGGAGTGCTCTGTGGTGTGAAGGTTTTTCAAGCTACCTGGCAAAGCTTGTGTGTTAGTGTGTGAAATCCCACAGGTAGTGGGGACTGGATGTAGGTCACAGTGGTGGTGACTGAACCAGGATAAATCTGGTTGTGTGGTATCCCTAAACTCATACTCCTTTACTTTCTGTTTATGTTCAAGAACCTGCACTTTGATGTTTAAAGTTCAATATAATTTCTATTCTTGATCTGTATAAACTGTATTTTGTTATTCTGAAACCGAACTATTCCGATTATTAAACCCGAACCTATTCTGAATCTTTTTGAATTAATCTTTCTTATCCTCATCACCTTCTATTCAAGATTTTATACAAACCCTTCATTGATCTTGTAACAAATCCTGAGGGCACTAATCTGCAACTTTGATTTATAAAGCTTTGTGAAAAAGTTTTAAGAGGGAAATATTTTTGAAAACTCAATTCAACCCCCTCTCTTGAGTCGTTGAAGCCAAAACAACACTACTTATGTCTGGCCCAGCTGTGAAGAATTTCTGCACCCAGATGCTGCAGCATGCAGTTACATCAGAAAAAGGGATGTTTTCTCTTTTTACCTTTTGTTGTTTTGGAAGTTTATATTCTGTTTTATGTTTCACTCTTCTAGTAGTACTGTAGTTTATTTTCTGTTTGGTAGTGGTTATCTGTTTGCTGTTTTAGTATGTTTGTCTCTGATTGGACCACAGATGATTAACAAATGACCCTATTCATGGGAATCTTTTGAACAATAAATCAAGTTTTTTGGACCACAACTTTAATTTCTAAACCTTTGACATGACTGTTGAACTTTTTAGCTGTTTGCATTGACTGAAATTGTTTGAGGCTTAAACATACGCTGCAACATTTTGATATAACCTGTGAGATTTTGAGCCTCAATAGTTTTATTTGATTGTGAGTTTCCATTCATATGCCTTCTCTGTAAAGTTTGACTTGATTCTTGCTTGCTTGTACATATCACTGCTATACACACTTTTGCTTGAGGCATGTTTGATTTTTCTTAATCCTAGTCTTAGCCTAAATAGCCTACCCTTTGATTTTAACTTTATGTGTGACCCCTTTGAGCTTGAGCCCCTTATTATGTTACTAGCCACATTACAAGCCCTATAACTGGAAAAACAATATAATTGTCCTATCTAGGTGGAGTTTAGGGATGCTTTTCTTGACAATATGCTTGTAACATAAGTTTGGGGGTAGCTTGAGGACAAGCACCATTCTAAGTTTGTGGGTGCTATACAATAAAGTGATGTATTGTAAAAAAACAGAGGGAGAGAACATGTTTAGGACAAAAGCCTCAAAATGTGATACTTGTTCTCTATTTTCAAAAAAAAATACAAAAAGAAAAGAAAAGAAAAGAAAGAAAAGAAATAAGAAAAGGAATGAAGGGATAATGAAACTAGAAAGAAAAGAGTACCTCCTCCTTGGTACTGAGATTTATTTGGTGGTTTGTGGAAAGCATTTGGTGTTGAACATATTGTAGGGAAAACATTTCTGAACTCCACTTAGTGTTAGCCACTTCAAAAAAATGTATCCTACCCTGACCTAAGCCCCATTACAACCCAATAAAAATCCTCTAGCAGTGTAAAGCTTTGATTTTGTTCTAGTGAGTTTAGAAGCTTCTCAAGCTTATGATAGGGTTGCATGTGGATGATGATTGAGGGAACCCATTTACTTGAGTGAGTGAGAAAGAACACATTATTCCGAGTGCATAATGCTATAGCATGTTGTTCGGGGCTGAAAATGATTGATGTCATGAAATTCTTCTAACTTGTGATGCCTGAGTGTTGAGGATGAAAGAAGTTAGTTTTGTGAAAAAAGTGGCTGATTGAAAAATAAATAAATAAATAAATATTTGTGGACCATCAGTCTTTTGTGCATGTTTAGGTCTTTGTTGATTTTTGTGTTAATTTTTCTTTTGTGTCTTTCTTTCCATTACTTGAGAAAAAGCAATGATTCAAGTTTGGGGGTGTGATAACTCTTAGAAATGACAGTTATTTACACATTCTTGAGTTTTGTAATCTTTAAGTATTTTATGCAAATGTTTTAGGTGTTTTAAGTTAGTCTAGTGTAATATATGTCATTTTATAAATTTCGTTTAATTTTATGTTTTTGAGTGTCTAGGAAAATGTTTAATGTTTCTTGACTTTTGTAAGGTTTTTGTTGAAGTTTAGACCAGCTGTTGGAAAATGCTTTGGGCATGCTGCAGCATCTGGGCCCGAACTCTTGACAAGCTGCTGGAAAATACTCTGGTCATGCTGTAGCATATGGATGCGAACTGGTTATCAGAATAGGATAAAAGCGGGACCACTTTCTCTCTCCTACCAGGCTGTCTTAAAAGCTGACAACGTGGCCCAGTCACTTGCAGTGTGTAACAACCCGATTTTCGGATACGCTGTGTTAAAGATAAATATATATTCATTTATATTTTAATCTGAGACTTAGGAAATGATTTTGGAGAAAACAAAATCATATCTAGAACTTACTCTATGGTAGGAAGCTCTGGTTAAAATTTGGGTTTAAAACTCATACGGAAGCCGATCTGCGTTTTTACTGACAGTATAACTTTATATCGACAGAAAACCCTAATTTGACCCGAAACTGAAAATTTGTAGATTTTTTTATATTGTGTCCGTGAGGAATTATAATTTCCAAATTTCTAATCAGAAATAAAATATTATGTTTATTCGGACGAATTTTGGTAAGTTTGGATGGAAAACGGTCGGTGTTTTCAATGGCAGTAAGATTTTAATGATCAGAAAACATAATTTTGACTTGTGAACGAAATGATTTATATTTAAATCATATTTTCAACGAGTTGGGTTATTTCAAAAAATTTCAATCGAAAACGACGGAATCGGAAATGGAACTGCCGAGATAGAACCGGACACTAGAGGAGCTGAGCTATGGGATTACGCACCAATAAATTATGAAGCAATTGATGCTAGGAATTATGAGTTTTTAGGTGAAATGACCAAAATTCCCTTAAGCTTAACCTAACCTATCCTAGTTAGTTTTTAACCATGGTTAAGGCAAGACAAAGCCAAATTGGCTTCTTCCTCCTATTTTGTGGCTCAAAATCAGTTACACCTCTCATCAATTCTTGACCACATATTTCTTTTAACCATGATTACTAATTAACCCTCGTTAAGTTATTATAACCATAGTTAAGTTATTATATTGTATTCTAACTTAACCTATGTCAACTAATTCAATCATGGTTCATTTTAAACAATTAAGCAAAGCCATTTCACTCCCTCACACTCTCATTTTCGGGGCTGCCTCCCCATTCCCACAGTTAACACATTTCTTTCTCTTCCTAATTTCATTCTTACTTGTTTTTCACCAATAACACGAAGAACATCCTTTGTGTACTTGAGAAGTTCTTCATTTCTCCTCAATTTCTTGATCAAACTTCTTCATTTCAAGGTGAGGAATCTCTTCCTCATCATCTTAGCTTCAGTTATCATGCATCAAATCTTCATTTCCATCAACTTTTCACAAATTTCCATTTCTAGATCTAGAACTTCAAATAATTCTAGAAAATTGTAGAAAAATCATTTTAATGTGAAACCAATTTCTATGATCTTAATATGTCTTCTAGTATCATCATCTAAGAGTATGTAATCAAAATAATCTTCCTTCCTATTTTTCATAGTGAGGCCAAACCTAGGTATTTCTAGGTAAATGAAGTTTTGTTAAATTTTTATAATATGACACTTGATCTTAACCCTTTAATACCTCTAGTTTTTATATCTAGAAACTTGAAATCAAAAGAAATTCCCAGCCCTATTTTCTAGCCTTGGCTGAATTTGTGTTCATGTGAGCAAAATAAGTTTTCTTCAATCTTTAACTAGATCATGATTTGTATGAACTAGATAAGGTGTGTAGGTTATAGATCCAAGAGTTTGTGAGAAAAAGGAATTTCTAACCTATTTTGGTCATTGAAGCCGAAACCCTAACCTAGTTGGTTAGAGGATTTTGTTTCATAATTTTAACTATTAACACTTATGTCAGTTAATACTCTAGGAATTAGTATCTAAAAGATTGGATTAAGAAAATAACCCTAGCCTTATTTTTATGACTTGACCGAACCTAGCACCATATGTGAGACACTCCGTTGTGCCCCTTTGTGTCATTAGATTAAAACCTCATTATTTAATTACTTAATTGCATGCTTAACGTAAAAATACGTAAAAATTAAAACTCGAAGTTAATCGACATACAACTTCAGATAGGTAAAGCATCACCCCATATTTATGTTGCAAAATACAGACATAAGTCTTATACACATAATACAAAACACTGTTGAGGGTATCCGCTCAGTAGGATCCATCACAGGCATATAATTAAACAAAAGTTATACTTAGCGGAAAATATAAAAACGTCTCACGAGACGAACTGGCCATAACTAACTAGACCCTAATCACCATGGGTCACAGCTCATCCTCCGACATCCGGTTCGTAGGGAGTTCCATTCAACTCCTCCTGGTTAGGCTCATCAACAGGGTCTTCTCGTACGATTCCACAATGAGGTAAAATACAACATACATGAATATACAAGGGATAAGAAACAGTTCTATCATCAAAAAGCAGAAAAGAGCCATAGTAAATTATACAGATATTGTCACGGACAATCAACACACATAACTAACAAATCATCCTCAAGTTAATATATATCATCCTCTACCCCCAATCTCATGCTACTCAAAGATACCATATTTGCACACCTATTCTCTAAGGTGGAAGTGGACTCGCGAGAACTCTTGATTTTTACGTGTATTATATTACCAATACACAGATGTGTTTTACGTGTATTATATTACCAATACACAGTGTATTATATTACCAATACACAGTGTATTATATTACCAATACACAGATGTGTTTTACATGTATTATATTACCAGTACACTGTATTATATTACCAATACACAGTGTAATATATTACCAATACACAGATGTCCTTGTGTATTATATTAACAATACACCTTTGTTTTTGTGTATTATATTACCAATACACTTTTGTCCTTGTGTATTATATTACCAATACACGGTTGTGGATAACAACACCTATACTTGAATCTCACCAACCCGTTTTAACAACATCTTAGTGCCTTAACCTTCCATTAGAACTTGACACATATTCTATGCCATAACACCTCTTTAACATTCCTCGTCTAAGTTAGGCACCTCTAAATCATCATTATCCTCATACCCAAAATAATCATCTCTTAGACAACCACTACAAAAAAAGGTTATTTAGCGACCGAAAATAGTGACTGAATTTGTTGGTTACTGTTTGAGACCGAAATGGCGACCGATTGTAGGATCTAAATCAAACACTGATTAGAGTTGATATTGCGACCGAAATAGAGCGTAGCAGAGTTATCGATCTCTATTTCGGTCGTAAAATAAAGGAAAGTAAAAGTAAAAAATTTATGACTTTTTAGCGACCGAAATGGCGACCGAGTTAAATGCAACGGTTAAATTTTATTTATCTTTGCGACCGATATTAAATCGGTCGCTAAACGACGCGTAAAAAATTAAAATAGAGCGTGTTAGCGACCGAATTTTAAATCGGTCGCTAAATTTATGAATTTAAATTTCAAATCAACCCATTTAGCGACCGCTTTAGCGACTGAATAATTCGGTCGCTAAAACTAAAATCCCTAAATCCACCAGAACCCCCCTTTCTTTCCCATTTCATGAAACTTCTCTCTCTCTCACTCATTCTCTCTTCCTCGCGAGCTCCGACCACCAGCCTCCAGTCACCGCCGTCAGGTAAGCTCTCTCCCTCTCCCTCTCCCTCTCCGTTTCTCTCTCTCTCTCCATCTCTGTCTCTGTATCTGTCTCTCTCCGTCTCTAACCGTTTCTCTCTCTCTTAGGTCCGTCTTCCTCCGCACGTCCAGAGCAGCGCCACCACCGGCACCACCAGAGCAGCGCCACCGTTACCACCGCAGCACAGTAAGTCTTCTTCCCTTTGGCAAAATCAAATTACAATTCTCTGCTTACCTCACAGTCTCACTTAATCTTGATCCCAATTTTAATACTATGTTGGTAGATTTGGATTCTTCTTGGTTTTTGCCATTTTTATATGCTAAATCTAATTGTTGTTTTATAAATACATGCCATAAATTGACGTTAAAAGTATTTTCATGTTCTAATTGTCTTATCTCTAAAATATTGTAACAAAACATACAAAGTACCATCGGTCCTTTTCTTCACCATTTTAGAACACTTGTTGCATCCTTGATAAAACCAATTATAGTCCTCAATAATCTCGTGAATTGCTGCAAGTGTTGTTACCCTTCTAGGCTATTGAAATCAAAGTAAGTGATCAACGGATGTAGATGAGAAAATTTGTTTAACAAAACTGAAAAAACAGGTATAATTTGTAACCTGCTTTGATTCTTTGATTTCAATTAGAGTTTTTCTGTGATTAGGATCACAAAGGATATTCTTAGATGAGTTCCTACTTCGAAATGTAAGCTGACTTGTGGATTGTGTTGCACCGAAACATTGATTGGAATGGCTACAAATATATAAAGTAAAAGTAATATTTTTTTAATAAGAAATGTATAAAAGGAATAAAACTGATATGTACAAAAATTAAACTTGAGGCATACATATTCATCAATGCAGCTGCTTTTGGTATAGCTGGATTCATCAGGACTTTTATTGTGTTCCATGAAGTAATGAGTGAGTTATGGCCTATAAATTTTTTGATGAGTTGAATTTGTTATAACAAATAAAATATAAATTAAAGGAATGATATATTGTTAAAGCAGTATAAAAGATTAGAATAAGTAAACATTAGAAATAAATGTTAATAATGGCGAAGGAATTATTTTTATAATAAATACCTCTATAATGAGTGATTCGGGCAAGTTGCAAAACTACCACTTTAAGTTGGTTATTTTCAGACAGAAAGTTGAACATTTCGATTGCTCGTTCCCCAAACAATGTCACACGAACAAAATTATTGCTAAAGTTTGAGAAAAAAAATGAAGTTTGAGTATAAATTCTATGTGAAATAAAATGTTTAGTTAAGAGTATAATAATGTAATTGGGAGGACCTTTCATCAAGAAGATTGAACTAAATTCTCTTTCCTGTTATACCTTCGTGTTGATAATCCTCTAAATTTCCATGTTGGAGACAACACCAATAGCATTTGTAGTAATAGCATATATATGAATTTTAAAAGCATAAATGAATGTATTAACATTAACATTATTAAACATGTAAAAGTCAATTAGAAGTGTATAACAATTAAATATTCCTTGATCTTTGTCTCCTATAAGATAGTCTCAAAAGGGATAAAATCAAATGCATGATATGGAATGAGTGCATCACAAGGTTTAATTGTTGTCCCACAATGAATGGTGATACGGAATTGATGCTTTGTAGTTTTGAATGCAATGTTATTCTCTCCAATGTTGAACTTGGAGATTGCATAACATTTTCCTTCGTGAAGATGGGTGATATGTATAGTATCTTTACTATAGATGCTAGCTTGAATCTTGCTTTTCTGAGAAATATAGGGTTGATGTAAGATTATAACAAATTCTATGAAGGAAATTATAAACTGTTAACAAAAATATAATTATTTATATGACAAAAAAGTGTAGAAAGGGATCTTACTTCTTCATCAATGAGTACCATATGAAGAGATGATGATTAAACATAGTGTCTAGTAACTTGCCAAAGCCTGATGATCCTTGCCATGAATGTTCTATTTTCTTTTCCATGTCTTAGGTCTTTTATAAGACAAGTCTCCATACTATAGGGTTGTGAAATGAAAGTGAATATCATAAAAAAAAAAAAAAAAAGGAAAACAACTTCAAGTTAGTGTGTGAAGTGAAAATATGGAGTAGTGAACGAACTATGTCTTGAAGACTTGAACAACTATGTCTAGTCTGTCCTCTACATTCAAACCATGTGAGTTTACATATCGAGTGATCTCTGGCCATTTAGGAATATTGCAAGTGAAAGTGATGAAAATATTTGGGTATACTGCCCATTTACAAATTACCATTGCATCTTGGTAATTTTGTATCAGCTATCTAGCACCCCCAGTGAAGCTAGAAGGCAAAACAATCCTTCTTCCTATGGCATAACCTTCATTTTTTTCCTTGGAATACAGCATCAGTTAACCCTCTATATAGATCTTGTCAAACATGCTTTTGATTCTTCCGTATATAGGGTAACCTCCATGCTTCAACCATAGTATATGTGTCGACAACAAATTGTTGAAATAATATTCTGCTATATAAAAGAATAGCATATTATGATTCTCTTTGTTGGAATCTAAATGCAAAGAACTCCATCAAAGTCAATTTGTTATTCTTGTGACTATCAGGATTAGACATTTCACTATGTTTTGTGGAATCACAGAATCCATCTTCCCCATATGGGAAGAGGAGTGGATATTGTATTGGTAGATACAAAGGATGGAGTTCGTGGATCCTTTGTAACTGACCACTTTGAGTTTCAACTATGATATCTCTATCACCAATGTCGACATCAACATCACCTACAACCAAAGCAGCTATTTCATCCACAGTTGGCAAATTATATACTCTAGAATCATTGTTCCTCTTTCTAATCAACCTCAATTTCAAGTTAGGAACTTGTTGGCCAGCAAGCCTATCTCTTGTCATTATGAAGACTTTGGCTATATGATTATAGGAATCAAACCATATCCCATCTTTCCAAAATCAAGACGTTCAATGGCAGAGGGTTCCATGAGTTATGGAAGAGAGGAGGAGTTTCAGTTTCCTGAATAGGAAAGATTTTGTTGGTGTTGCTTTGTCTTTATACATAAATAAGATAAATGATGATATGATATGTTATTTTAATGCAATAAAAAAAGAAAAAGAAAAGTCTAAGCTATAAAATTTGATAAATGGATAGAATAATATATCCACTTGGGAGGAGAGAGAAGGGGATAAGGTTGTGAGTGGGAATGATGGCACGACAGATAGGGAGAGATGGCTTGACAAGAAGAGAGAGGGATATGGGCATCTGTGTCATCAACGAATGAGATCAACCAAACCATTTTTGTGTTTCACTGTTTTTTTAATAAGCAGTTGCAGTACCATGATAACTTCCCAACTCTGCAGGGATCCAAAAGTAAATTATAACTCTTTTAAGTGAAAATCTCAATATGAAATTTGGTTTTTAAAAATATATATCAAATTAGTATAAGGTTAAAGTAATATTATCAAATGTTGTCATTTCAGCTCTGACACGATTATTTTTATTTATGTATTATAGGTCCTTGTCTGATCTTCGTTGTCTGCGGCTCCTCCCTTATCCTTACTTGGTTTTGCTTTGTCGAATAGGTAAGTTCTCTCAATACTCTCTTTTAAGGTTTTGCTTTGTCTAATAGGTACTGATATGTGTGGTGCTTCTAATGTATTATGTGAATTATCGTGTTGTTTGGTAGTGGAGAGTTGAGCTCAATAGGATGTGATTTTGTCTGATTGTATGCTGATAATTTAATGTTTATGCATGTGTTTGTCAATATGTGTTGTTTGTTAGTGGAGAGCAGAGCTCAATAGGATGTGATCCTGTCCGAAAGGCGGGATGCTGGTTGTGTGCTGATAATTTAGAAATTATGCATGTGTTTGACAATTAACTGCTACTTGTTAGTGGAGAGCGGAGCTCAATAGGATGTTTGCTACAATATTTTATCTAAGTTTGTATTGATTTACGCTGCAATTTATATAAGCTCAACAATGTTGCAATATTTATAGGTTAATGGTTTTATTTTCTGTTAGAGTTAATAATTAATTTACGAAAGCCTTGGTTTCCTATTTGAGATTCAATATTAATGAGCATGCATAACTTATCAAGGTATGCATGCTCATTGTATTGAATCTTGAATTGTCCAAGATGGACAGTTTGGGAAAAAACTTTTTCACACTCGTACAATAGTCATTTCCATGTTAAAATGCCTTATATATATACTTGTTGAAATCTCGGTCTGATGCATTTCCTTTTGTTCTCCTGGTGCATACTTGATCGCGGTGATGGTCACCGTGTTCGAGTCGTGTACTTGGAGATCGATGGGAAATGCAGTCGAAATTTTGTTAAGCATAAGGTATTTGAATAAGGGAATAACTATTATTAGCCGAGTGTGGTAAAGGTTTCTTCTCGAATGGGATAGGTTCATACCTTGTCATAAGAACAAGATTGATGGAGTTATTGGAATGCACCGTAATATATAAGTGTTATTGTAGGATTGGTCAGGCTATTTAATTGCCAGTAATGGATATTTCGGAGAATCGGTAATGGATGTATCGTTGGTTGGATCGGAATAAACGTCTTAGGGAAGAGTATAGAGTTGGAGTGGGTGGGTTTATAGAGTTTGGAGTGTTTGTGTGCGAGCCACTGATGGCAATGTAGAGGATGATTTCTATGGAGTTATAACTGACATCCTTGAACTCGATTATACCGGTTTCCCCGTGATGAAGTTAGTTAACTTCAAGTGTGATTAGTTTGATCCTACTCTTGACGTAGGGACAAAAATCGATAAAAAATATGGTATTGTTCAAGTTAGGCTGTCTCGAAGGTATAATAAGGCGTATGACCCATTCATTTTTTCACAACAGGCAGATCAGGTTTATTACTCGCCATATCCCGAAGGACATCAAGACTGGTTGGGTGTTATTAAGATAAAGGCTCTCAGTATAATTACTGATAATGTAATCAACCAGCCTGAAAAAGATGCTCCGTACTAAGATGATGAGTTTTCAGGACCCCACGTACCGTTGCAAATTACGCCGGACATTATTGTTAATTCTCTGGTGGACATTTCCGGAAATGGGGAAGAAGTTGAAAGAGAGTTAATGGATCAATCCGAGTTGGACGCATCCAGTGAAGGCACATTCCGATCAAGTGAGACTGATGAGAGTGAGGGTGAATTTAGTGACGGAGATTCTACTTAGGTAATTTATTTATGTCATAATTCATTGTGTAAATGTCATTCTACATAGGTAATTTATTTTTGTATTATTTACACTGTTGTGTAATCATCTTTTCATTTTTTACACAGATGGCAGATTCCTCTAGAGGTAGGGGTCGTCGTGGAGGTCGTGGCAGAGGTCGTTCTGCGGCCGACCCACAGACTTCAGATCGAGACCACCCTACCAGCACCTCTGTGGACGGGACACCTCAGGGTGATGGAGTTGCACCCCCTACCCAGCCTCATGTGGTCGGGACATAGGCTGCACCCTCATCATCCACACCTATGACAGGACCATCATCATCATTGGGACAGGAGAGTCGTGGTCCATCCGACAAGAGGATTCTTCTTATCCCCAGGGGGGATAACGAGTAAGCTAATTTAATTTTTTAATATATATAAAGTATCGTTAATTTCTATTTACTTGTTTTTTTAATTTATCTATAACATTTATTAATTCTCTAATTTTGCTGCAGCTTTCTGCCCGCGAAGGGCCCTTCTGATTCGATATTGAAGATCCTGCGATGCAAGTTTGATGGTCCATGGCCTACATGGAAGGCCATCCCAGGGGGCCATAGGGATCAGTTGTTTCAAGAGTTTAAGGTAACAATTTATTAAGTTATTTAAATTAAATTTACATTATATATATATATATATACATACACGAATTTCCTAACAACTGTAAGTTGCAGAAAGAGTATAGGTGGGACATAGCTTTAGAGGGTCTCGTCAGGGACATATTTGAGCATAAAGGCTCACTGGTCATGAAGAATCTGACGAACAAGCTAGGGAAGGGTAATAATAAGGGGAAGTGGGTGGATCCTGAGATCAGGAGGCAGCTGGACCAGTACTGGGCTACTGAGAAGTTCCAGGAGATCCAGGCCATAGCTCGGCGTAATCGAGCTTCTGATGGTGGCGCATGTGCTTGGACCGGCGGGTCTAAATCAGCCGCCGCCCACTACGACGAGCTGGTAATACATTAAACTTTTGACTTATTATACTATTTAATTAATTAGTTTTCATTTTTAATTATTCTTATGAATTTAAGAATATATTTTTCGGTGCAGAAAGCACAGAAACAGCGGGCCCCCACTGCTATGGAGTTGGTGGAGAGGACGAAGAAGTTGAAGTCGGGGACATGGGTCAATGACAAGGCCCGTAACTATGCTGTAAGCAAAAAAACAATTTAGTGTTTACTTGTAATTTATTATAAATGATTTGTTAATATTGATTATAATTTTAACTAAATCTCTTCAATTATACTTTGTAGGTGGGCTTCAACGAGAAGAAGGACGATGCCATATCACGTTCCTCACAGTCACAAGATGAGGCCTTGACTGGTGATGGGCCCAGCTCTCCTATCTCCGTCGATGATAATGCCATTTATTTGGAGGTCGTCGGGGGCAGGAACAAGAAGGGGCACGTGTATGGCCTCGGACACTTGGGAGGCGAGTTTATCGCTTCATCATCCGGCACGCCTGCTCCTTCCTACGCCGATACTGTCCCTCAGGAGCAGTTCAACCAAATGCAGGACACCATCACGCAGCTGAACGCGGAGCTTCGGAAGAAGAGCGAGAGAGAGCAACAGATGGCGAACCAGATTGCACAGTTGACTCAGGCACACCAGCAGTTGATGCAGACGAGCATCGAGCAGGGCCAGACACTGCGGCTGGTGTTGGAGCAGATAAGGATCCAGACTCCAATTGCTCAGGGTAATACTCTGACGGTTGTGCCGCTCTTTGTCGCTCTTCTTCGATTCGCCGCCCGACCATCGATCTTGCTCTCTGCAGAGGACGATTAGATAGCAGACGTCGGTGGTACGGACGCTGAGGACGATTAGATTCCTCCACCTCCCTGATGAGCCTCTGGTTGACTGGTTTTATAACTAATAAAAACCTTGGCTTTGTGCTAATTTTATATCATTTTCACCCAAATTAGACTAGATTGTCTTTAAGCAGCATTTTGAGTCTGTAAAGTATTTTTAGGTTAATTTAGTTGATTTAGAGTTAAATAAATCACTTATGCTATTCTCTGTTTTCAGGTTAATAAAAAGAAATAATTCCGGAGTCTTTCGCCCCGCGAGTAGGCATTCGCCTCGCGAACCAGAAGGTGACTGTTCCAGAAATTTGCCATCCTTTCTGTCTCGCCCCGCGAAGACTTGACTCGCCTCGCGAGTAATCCAACCTTGGAAGACCAGAAGCCATCACGGCATGCGCATGTTGAAGGTCACGGGCGTTACAGTTTGGAAATTGAAGAGTTTCGCCGCGCGAATGATAAGCTCGCCTCGCGAGAATACCAAAAGTTGAAGATTCGCCTCGCGAGACAGCGTTCGCCTCGCGAGTCCGCTGATTCCAGATTCTGTATATAAGTCAGTTTTAGACAGAACTGAGGTGGGGGGGGGCTAGTAAGCTGGCTAGTTTTAGTCAGAGTAGCTAGTTAGTCAGTAGTTTATTTTCTTTTCTTTTCTTTTGTGCTTAAGTCTGTAATGGAGAGCTAGTCTCCTAGATTAATCTACTGCAATTGGTTTCCATTACCACACTTGAGGTTGTGTATTTCCTGTTTTATTTGCTTTTCTCTTTTCAATGCCATACTATATATTTCTGTTTGTTATTTCAGGAGTGTATAGTATTCTGTTGATTCATTTCGGTGATGCTATGTTCTTATACTTAATCGCGTTTGTTATTTCGCGTGTGTTCATTCATGTTCGTTTAGTTCATGAGGGCTTAATCCTGTTTGTTATTTCGGGAATAGGAACATACATCCGTAGTAACGAATTTCGTTTGTTATTTGTTGCTACAACCGGGAGGGGATTAGAATCTGCTTAGGGCTTGGATTTATATGAACCGATGATAGTGGGAAACCGAGAACAGTAGGTTGATCGCTTTAGTTTATTGTTAATCTTTTTCAACTGCTTTGGTTTCATTGCTCTGTCTTATGCTTGTTTCTTTATTTTATTTCAATCTCAAAACCCCCCAAATCTGACTTTTTTCGATTTTTTACATTAATAACGACAACACCTAAGAGTCCTTGAGAGACGATACTCGAGTTGTCGCTTCCCTATCTACATTATTTTTGTAAACGCTCGTTCTTTTTGGCGTGTGGCGACAGCGCGGCCAAAAATTGGCGCCGTTGCCGGGGACTCTTGTTTGTGTTATTAGCAGAAAATAAAATTTAATAAAAAAAAAACTCTTTGCTGAATTAGTTTTGTTTGTTTTGTCTGGTTGTGAATTTTAGTACTGCCATGGAGAATTACATGTGTGGGTACATGCCTAATGTTTACCATGAACTACCACCATGCATATCTTATCCTGATTTTGCTGGTTTAAGGCACTGGTTGCCAAGGTTTAGTGGTCTTGCAGGTGAAAATCCGTAGGCGCATCTGAAGGAATTCCAGGCTGTTTGTTCTATAATGTTGAGACCTGAAGAACTAAAAGAAGATCACATCAAGATGGGAGCTTTCCGTCTCTCACTTGAAGGCGCTGCAAGGGATTGGTTGTATAATCTTGAGGCGAATTCCATCTTCAGCTGGGTTGATTTGAAGAGAGTCTTCCTATTGAGCTGGGGAAACCATCCAAACCCTTGGTATGGGGACTCACAACTGATGTTACCACTGGCACCACCCCAGAATCCTAGCCAAGTGACCACCTCTGCACCTTCTGAACCTTCACTAGAGGACCTGTTCAAACAGATGACTGCACAAATGGAAGCAAGCTTTCAACAAATGGCACAACAAAATCTTGAATTCCAACAGAGGATGGAGGCAAGTAATCTTGAATACCAGAGGAGAGAAGCTGAATCTCAGAAGTTGTCCATTCTAATTGACCAAATAGTCGCCAACTCGGCTGCACTGCTAACTCCACAGCCCCTGGAAGAACATAAAGATTCATAGATGGTTATTCTTGAAGATACTTCTGCTGATGATTGTGATAATGTTTCTATTGATGAACTGTGTGTTGAATCCCCTGATTCTAATGCCTGTGCTGATTGTAATGGCACTGCATTGTGTATAGACTGTTTTGTTGAAAGGTATGTTGAGCAAAGCATCTATATAGAACAGGAGACAGATGAGGTTGAGGGCCATGTTCATACAGAAAATGAGGATCAGGAGGACATCTGCTTCACCGTGCTTGAGGATGATGAAGAACCTTTGGAAGTAGATGATTCAATTAAATCAAATGCATGTGTTGAGAGTAATGGGATGGATGAACTAATTGCTGAATTTCCAGACATTCAGAATTTTACTGATTCAGTTTATTGTGATATATGTACTGACTCTACTAACACTAACCTTTGTGTGGTGTGTGCTGAAATTTCTGCATGTATAGCAGGTGATAACTTTGTTAGTACAGTGAATGAAGAACGTGCAAAAAATGAAGCAGCACCAGTAACCCCAACTAACTGTTTGCCACCTCCCCCTGAGGAGCCACCAGTGATGGAGTTTAAGCCTTTGGATTTTGCACCATGGCCAGTCCAAGTGGTTGAACCCCAATTTTATTGGGAGGATTTTGTTGAGAAAGCGGTCATCTTTGACCCAAGAGGGAGTGAGAAGTCCGCCGCACTGGAAGGAGTCACCGTAATCTTCAAGCACTCACCTACATATCAAGGCTGCGAGTTAGGGAAGCATGGAATGAGCTTCCGTCCTTTGGCTACCATGTGGGACTTATGTTACAGACAATGGGATCCTGGTGGAACCGCCCCTCAATGAGTTTTTCTGAACCTTGCTGCTTTTTAATTTTCTTTTCCTTGCTTTATTTCTGCTTTGTTTTCAATAAAGCTCCTGAATAATTTGAGAAGCTCAGGAGTTGTGTGAGTCTTATATTGGCAAGTTTATTGGTTTTGATTAATTTTGCATAGATTGATTGCATGTTATGTGTTGACTGTCCCCCTAGGATTTGAAATTTTTGAAAATTTGATCCCCATGTCTTTGGAAACTGAACTTTGGGATTTTATTATGATGGCATGATTTATGATAAGTTTGGGGTGATAGAAAGCACACACTCGGGATAGAATCTCTGTCAAACAATTTGCAAAAATGTCCAGGTGAGGTTTTGAGCCTCCAACATGTTTTTGACTGTGTGAGAATCACTTTTCAAGTTGCACTTTCCTGAATTTGCTTGAATCTCTTTTTAGTTTGCATGATTATGTGTTTGCTTCAAATGATTTAGGCATTTTCTTTGTAAATAGCTACTTAGCCTGAAAATAACCAATTCCTAATGCATGTTCCTTAGTTAGCCCCATTGAGCCTGATTAGCCTATTGTTAATTCTTGTTAACCTTATGTTATGAGCCTAAAATCTGAAAAAACCCATGTTAACCCGATCTTAGGACTAGGAGAGCATGGAATCTTGATAAGAGAAAGGTTGCAAGACACTAAGTTTGGGGTGGCTACAAGGCGTGATGTGTTGTTTGGGATTGGAAAAAAGGAAAAAGAAAAAGAAAAAGAAAAAAATATATAGAAAAAAAAAATAAAAGTGTAAGAATGTTAAAAAATAAAAGTATTAGAAAAATAAAGAGGTTGTAGTCACCCGAGGTAAGTGATGAATGAGAAAAGGGACTTGAGTGGAATTTCAATGTGTTGAAGTGTTTCATGTTCTCTTAGTTCCTAGGGACTTCAACCTAGTACCTTTGTATATCATACCCTTAGCCAGGCCCCATTACAACCCATAAAAGACCTTTTGATGTTGTATGCATGTTTTCTGTCGGAATCATTTGGAGATGAAAATTAAATTTATGGGAAGTGCTCTTAAAAGTGAAACTGAGTGAATTGTTGATGACCTAGACACAAACTGAGCGATTGAGTGAAACACTAAATGCCCTTGTGAGGAAGGCAGTTGTTTGAATTTGGTGATCTCCCTTTTGTGTGTAACTTGGATTCCCTGCTTAGATTAATGATTGTTTGAATGATGAAATTCTCAATTGTTTAGAATAAATGATTGTGGGGATGGCTTTGCTTAAAAAGGGGGGAACATTGAAGAAAATTGTTTTGTTGCTTGAAATTTGTGCGAATTTGATTGAATCCTTAAGCTTGCCATGTTTTGCCATGTCTTTAGTCTTTTTAAGTTTTTGAGTTTTAGTTTGCTTGGGGACAAGCAAAGTTTAAGTTTGGGGTATTTTGATGAGCCTCTGGTTGACTGGTTTTATAACTAATAAAAACCTTGGCTTTGTGCTAATTTTATATCATTTTCACCCAAATTAGACTAGATTGTCTTTAAGCAGCATTTTGAGTCTGTAAATTATTTTTAGGTTAATTTAGTTGATTTAGAGTTAAATAAATCACTTATGCTATTTTCTGTTTTCAGGTTAATAAAAAGAAATAATTCTGGAGTCTTTCGCCCAGCGAGTAGGCATTCGCCTCGCGAACCAGAAGGTGACTATTCCAGAAATTTGCCATCCTTTCTGTCTCGCCCCGCGAAGACTTGACTCGCCTCGCGAGTAATCCAACCTTGGAAGACCAGAAGCCATCACGGCCTGTGCATGTTGAAGGTCACGGGCGTTACAGTTTAGAAATTGAAGAGTTTCACCGCACGAATGATAAGCTCGCCTCGCAAGAATACCAAAAGTTGAAGATTCGCCTCGCGAGACAGTGTTCGCCTCGCGAGTCCGCTGATTCCAGATTCTGTATATAAGTCAGTTTTTAGACGAGGCGAGGGGGGCCTAGTAAGCTGGCTAGTTTTAGTCAGAGTAGCTAGTTAGTCAGTAGTTTATTTTCTTTTCTTTTCTTTTGTGCTTAAGTCTGTAATGGAGAGCTAGTTTCCTAGATTAATCTACTGCAATTGGTTTCCATTACCACACTTGAGGTTGTGTATTTCCTATTTTATTTGCTTTTCTCTTTTCAATGCCATGCTATATATTTCTGTTTGTTATTTCAGGAGTGTATAGTATTGTGTTGATTCATTTCGGTGATGCTATGTTCTTATACTTAATCGCGTTTGTTATTTCGCGTGTGTTCATTCATGTTCGTTTAGTTCATGAGGGCTTAATCCCGTTCGTTATTTCAGGAATAGGAACATACATCCGTAGTAGCGAATTTCGTTTGTTATTTGTTGCTACAACCGGGAGGGGATTAGAATCTGCTTAGGGCTTCGATTTATATGAACCGATGATAGTGGAAAACCGAGAACAGTAGGTTGATCGCTTTAGTTTATTGTTAATCTTTTTCAACTTCTTTGGTTTCATTGCTCTGTCTTCTGCTTGTTTCTTTATTTTATTTCAATCTCAAAACCCCCCAAATCTGACTTTTACTGATTTTCTGTTAATAACGACAACACCTAAGAGTCCTTGAGAGACGATACTCGAGTTGTCGCTTCCCTATCTACATTATTTTTGTAAACGCTCGTTCTTTTTGGCGCGTGGCGACAGCGCGGCCACTCCCCCTCATCATGACTGATTTTTTTTCTTCATATTTTGACTTTAAACGATTCTTGTAAGACACTTTGGATTATATATATATATATATATATATATATATATATATATATATATATATATATATATATATATATTCATTATTTCTTATGATTGTATATTTCATTAGTAATTTGGTGTGTTTTATTAGTAATTTTGCTAAACTTAAAAGAAAAACAAAAAATTTATTATTTTAAAATTAAATTTTAAATTTTTTTAATAAAAACCAGTTTAGCGACCGAATTAGAAACCGATAATTTGGTCGCTAAACTTTAGTTACCATTAACAGATTGTGGTCTAGCGACCGAAAATCCGTCGCTAATATAGGTTAATAGTAACCAAAATTGGCAACCGAACTAGCGACCGATAATCGGTCGCTACAAATGGTTACCCAAACAATGCGACCAACCGTGTAGCAACCGTTTTTTATTATTTAGCGACCGAAATTACGGTCGCCATTTAGCGAACGAATTATTATTTCGGTATCTAAAAGCTTAGCGACCAGGTTATCAGCCACCACCATGAATCGGTCGCTAATTCGGTCGCTAAATTAAATAGCGACCGAATTAGAAAGTTTAACGACCGAAATGAGGATAGGATTATTTTCTCACAATAATCTTTTGGATTTTAGGTGTTTAGGTCTTAGATAACTAGAATAAATTGTTAGAAGTTGAAAATATGAAACAAAATCCTCTAACCTCTAAGGTTAGGGTTTCGGCCTTGAACATAAAAATAGGTTAGAAAATTTATTTGGGTTCCAACCCTTGGATCATAAAAGTATAAGTATCTAAAATCATAAAAACCATAATATTAACTCATCAACATTTTTATATATTTTTACATAATCTTGGAAGAAATAGATCTAAGTCTTGAAATAGATAAAACTTGATGAAACTTGAGATTAGTTGAGGATTAGGAACATAGAAACCCTAAATAGTTTAGATCTAACCTAATTTAAGTTAAAAAAATTGAACAAAACCTCCTTTGTCCATTTAGACATAGGTTCGACCTCTTTACAAAAATAGGGGAGGAAGATTTTGCTTGATATATGCTCTTAGATAATGAAAGTAGAGATCATAAATAGATCATAGAAATTGGTTTCACATTTTTATGATTTTTCTAAAATTTTATAGATTCTTTAGAAGCTTATAGATCTAAGAATATCAAAAGGATGAACATGGCATAAACTCAACAAATAAGTGAAGAGGAGAACTTAGATGAGTAAGAAGAAGAAGTTTTACCCTTGGAGCTTGAAGGAAATGAGTGAAGATGATGAATTCTTGAAGGAAATCAATGAAGTTTTGAAGTGAAGAACTTGGTTATGTGAGTGTAAAGTGTGAAAATGAAAGAAAATGAGTGTTTATATAGAGGGAGAAAGAGAAAGTGGCGTGTGGGAGAAGGAGAGTGAGGGACTTGGGCTCCAAGTTTTGCTAGGGTGTGTTTGGTTGTTGAAAGTGAGAGAAAAATGGGTTTTTGGATTAAAATAAATTATATTCAAAAAGTGTAATGATGATTACTTTATGATGTGAACTTTGACTCACATCAACATGTCACTCTTTTTCCATCAAGTCACATTGATCATCTCAGCTCCCCATCCTGCTTCGTTGTGTACCCGGTTAATGTAACACCCTGAATTCCACCCTACATTAATAAATGTTAATGTGTGTTAGACTTAGCCTATATATGCTTGTTATGCTGGTTCTTGATGTCTAAGTTCATGTTAGAAAGGTTTAGCCTTAGGAAGGTTCAACTGTCTTAGAAGTCCTAGTAACCTGTTTCATCGTTTTGGCCATATCGTTAGTTCTAGATGTCCGATCGAGGTGATCTTTGTGGCGTTGGAAAGCTAAGAGAATTATCTACAAATCGTATCTCATATATTTTGGCCAAATTCGACTGTTTCGGCCTCGCCTCACGAGCCTTTGTTCACCTCGCGAAAAACCAAAATTTAGCTTTGCACATTCGGGTTCGCCTCGCGAATCCAACTGACAAAAAATGGATCTCTGGCTCGCCCCACGAATGGGAGTTTGCCCCACGAATACGTGCAGAACCAGAAAACACGATTTAGGTTCTTTTTAAGCCCAATACACATTCCAACCCGTTTTAAACCCCTAAAACATGATCTAAACCCTAATCTATCACGTCACAACCTTAGAGCTGCCTCCCTTCTCTTTTTCTCTTAAATTCCATCAACCGTATCTAGAAAACTCTCACTAGGAAACTCGTTCTTGCACCGTTCTTCATCATTCGCTAATAGGAGAACATTGTTGCGAAGACGTGATCATCATATTCGTTGTTTCAACCTTCCAATAAGGCAAGATTCGTACACCTCGTTCCTCTCATTCTTTCCCTTTTGATTTTTTGGCCTAAGAGTCTAATTATGATGTTTCCTTGTTGTTCTTGAGGTCGTAGATAAGTGCTTGTGAGACGAGACCTCGTCGGACCCTCTTTCTTCTTTTGAAACGTGAACCTCATATCAGGTATGGGGAGAAGGGACAATATGAATATGTAGGCATAGGGGGTAGCGTAAGACGAAGGGTTAACCCATGACCCTGTGTTTGATGAAATGTCTTGTTTTATAATGTGTCTATATGTTTATATTGATGTGATAATATGAGTTATTTATATGTGTTTATGGTATGATTTCTCAACATGTTTATGATATGATTAATGTTGATATGATTGTTGTTATGAGTTGAATGATGATGCCATGACTGCCGTATGTTACAATGTTTGGTTATTGGTTGATTTGGTTATTCGATGTGAACCATGATAAAAAGGGAGGTTTTTCCCCTTTCGGTTAATAAGACATGAATATTAATAATAATTGTGAGGTTTTGTTCAAAGGATTAGAAGGACCCTAGGGAATGATTTTGTGAGAAATTGAGAGAGCCAATTAAAGGATTAATTCCCCGAATAAGTCTACAAGACATAAAGATTAAACCAAGTGATAAGACTGTGATGAAAGGACTTAGTAATGCCAATAGGTTGAATCAAGTTTTACTCCAAAGGAATTGGTGAGGGTTTACAACCCTTGCTTCCTAGAACAGTACGGTCTGCTCTTGAGCACAACCGTGCTTGGTAAGGAGCACGCCCGTGCTCCCTTACCCAGAACAGAAAACAGAAACGGTTTGAGATAGGGGTTCTTACCCCAAATGCTTAAAAGACTAAATAAGATACCAATGAAACATGAAGACCAAAAGACAAGTGAAAATATTTTGTACCTTGGTAGCCTAGTGGCCAAGGGGCCTTGATGTAGGATGGTCAAGGTGGTAATCTCTAGTGCATAAGGGGCTAGAGTGATAATGATGATGTACCTTGGTAGCCTAATGGCCAAGGGGACGTCGATAGCCGAGTGGTCGAGGTGGTAACCTCTGGTGCAAAACGTCCAGAGTGATTAAAAGACTTAATGATAAATGTTAAACGATAATCCACGATAGCCTAGTGGTCCAGGTGATGATGGTGATAACACTTGGGTAGCCTATGGGCCTAAGCTGAGGTGGAGGTCATGATGGTATGATGTTTGTCATGCATTCATGCATTGGAGATGTTGATGGGAGGTTGTGCGACATAGGGGAGTTCACCTGAGAGTAAGGCGTTCTGGCCGTCCGTGGGACCTGGTACCCCCGTGGTGGCGCATCCGAGAGTAAGGTGCGTCAGCTATCCAAGGGGTCCAACCAAGGTAAGTTGGATTGCCCCGGTTTTGGTGCCTAGTGGACAATGTGGATATTTAGCTTCGAAGTTGCTTATCCTATGATAGATGGGATCCAAATACATAGTAGAGGCGTGGAGCAGGATTGCATTGCATAGCATACATATTATGATGAGGATCTTATGATACCGTTGTTGATATGACATGTTTGTTTGTTGTATGCTCGTCTTGCTAACTGTTTCCTTGCCGTTATATTCACATATATGTTTCTTACTCCATGTTGTTATGTTTTGTGTTGCATGTACCTTTTGTATATATGCATAGGATGGTGATCAGCCTGTTGAGGAGTGATTCCGAGGAGCCGCTACCTTTGTTTAGGATTCCCAGTTTTACTTAGTTATTAGTTAGTTGTTTCGGTTGTATCCGAGGATTTGTTATTTCGTATTTTTGGTTATACCAGCTCTGTATGTGACATTGGGGTTAGGGTTTATGTCTTTGTTTATGTTTACGTTACGTTATGCCCTTTTGAACTTATATTATGTTTATGCTTTCTTTCCGCATTGTATATGTTGACATGTGAACCTTTTTATCCAAGTATTTATTTTATTTAAATAAATGCATGTTTTTATAATCCCACTTTTAAGTAAATGTTTTATATTAACGTGCGGGGTAGAAGGGTGTCACATTTAGTGGTATCAGAGCAGTTCGGCCCTGTCCGGACGTGGTATGAGTCTATAGTGCGTATGTTGTGTGACTCTTGTTTGAATTGTCTATATTTATATCGACAAGGTTACGTGGTACTAAGTACCTATAGCTTTGCTTTGGCTTGACCTACTGCATTTGGCAGTTTGTCTTGAACGATCCAAGGAGCCTTCATGTGCTTCTTTTGTTTAGGAAGGTTGTTTTATTACCTCTTGATAATATGAACTTTGCAGTTGATCTTGTACGCTTACCTTTTCTTTTTTAAAACCCGCTCGATGTTATTCTTGGGATGAACTGGTTATCTTCCAACCACGTTCCCTTTATCTGTTTTGATAAGACCTTAGTTTTTGGAACTCCAACGGAGTCTAAGATTCCAGACCTTCTATCTGCCAGTCAAGTTCATGCTTCGATGAAAGACAAGGCCCAAGTGTAAATGATGATAGCTTCCCTGGAAGTAGAGAGCCCTCCTGATGTTGGAAGTGTGCCTGTTATGCGGGAGTTCCTGAGGTTTTTCCGGGGGATTATTATAACTTACCCCTAGAGAGATGTGTAGAGTTCACCATAAATTTAGTGCCTAGCACCGGGCCAATATCCACAGCACCCAATAGAATGTCTCCTCTAGAGCTAGCTAAGTTGAAGGAACAGTTGGAGGACCTGATGAAGAAGCAGTTCATTAGGCCGAGTGTGTCTCCGTGGGCAGCACCGGTGTTGTTAGTGAAGAAGAAGGATGGTAGCATGAGGTTGTGTGTCAACTATCGACAACCCAACAAGGTGACCATAAAGAATAGGTATCCCCTCCCTAGGATTGATGACCTCATGGACTAGTTGATAGGCGCTTGCATCTTCTCTAAGATAGATTTGAGGTCAGGATACCATCAGATTCGTGTTAAGTCTGAGGACATCCAGAAGACCACGTTCAGAACGCGATATGGTCACTATGAGTACTTGGTTATGCCCTTCGGTGTGACCAATGCTCCTGCGGTCTTCATGGACTACATGAACAAGACCTTTCACCCTTACTTGGATAAGTTTATGGTGGTCTTTATAGATGACATCTTAGTGTACTCTAAGACTAAGGAGGAACATGAGGAGCACTTGAGGGTTGTCTTGTAGAACCTTAAGGAAAAGCAGTTGTATGCTAAGTTTTCTAAGTATGAGTTCTGGTTAGAAGAAGTGAGCTTCTTAGGGCATGTCATCTCTAAGGGTGGCATAACCTTAGACCCAACCAAAGTTGAGATGGTGCTCCAGTGGGAAGCGCCAAGGACTATGACCGAGATTAGGAGTTTCTTGGGTTTAGCCTGGTATTATAGGCGGTTTATAGAAGGCTTTTCTAAGTTAGCTTTACCCTTTATCCGTCTCACCAAAAAGGGACATTTGTTTGTGTGGGACTCTAAGTGTGATGAAAGTTTCCAAACCCTTAAGAGTAGGTTGACCTCAGCACCAGTTTTAGTGTTGCCCGACCCTAGTAAACCTTTCTTAGTGTATTGTGAGGCATCGAAGCAAGGTTTAGGTGGAGTGTTAATGCAAGATAGTAAGGTAGTAGCTTATGCTTCTAGGCAGTTGAAAACCCATGAGAGGAACTACCCTACCCATGATCTAGAGTTAGGAGTTGTGTTGTTTGCCTTAGATTTGGAGGCATTATCTGTATGGAGAGAAGTTTGAGGTCTTTAGTGATCATAAGAGTTTAAAATATCTGTTTGACAAAAAAAAACTCAATATGAGGCAGCGTAGGTGGATGAAGTTTTTTTAAAGGATTATGACTTCAAGCTGGCCTATCACCCAGGAAAGGCCAATGTGTGGCCGATGCCCTAAGTAGGAAAACCGTACACGTCTTCGCTTTAATGGTTAGGGAGATGGATCTGAAAGAGGAGTTTAGAGATATTAGTCTAGCTTGTGAGTTTACCTCTAAGAGTATTAGGCTTGGAGCCTTGAAGGTTACCAACAATTTGATGGACCAGATTAAAGAGGGGCAAAAGTTAGACAAGTTCCTCTTAGACCAGTGAGAGTTACTCGATCAGGGTAGAGGCATTAGCTTTAAGGATGGAAGTGATGGGATCTTGAGGTTTAAAGATAGAGTCTGTGTACCAGACATTCCAGAGCTTAGAAAGTTGATCCTTGAAGAAGGACATAGGAGTGGACTGAGTGTACACCCAGGTGCCACGAAGATGTATCAGGACCTTAAGAGGACGTTTTGGTGGCCTATGATGAAAAGGATGTGATTGAGTTTGTGCATGTGTGCCTAGTTTGTCAAAAGGCAAAGATGGAACACCAAAAGCCTTCAGGTAAGTTGCAGCTATTGAGTAAGGATTAGATGATTAGTTGCTAATAGGAAGGGCGTCAAGGACAAATAGATCAGTGGTCTGGTGGTTTCTGTAAGAAGGATCTTTAATAGAGATGAGAGGGCAATTATATTGCGCGGACATAGTTGCACTCGAGCCCCTGTCAGAGACCCTAATAGAGAGAGATTGACTCATGGAATTATTATTGCTTGAGTTACTGTGCTGGACAGGTGGGAGGGACTGATCACCCCAATTACTCGTCGCCGGTAGGTGGATTTTAAGCCCAAAACGCATTCCAACCCGTTTTTAACCCCTAAAACACGATCTAAACCCTAGTCTATCACGTCACAACACTCAGAGCTGCCTCTCTTCTCTTTTTCTCTCAAATTCCATCAACCATCTTTAAAAAACTCTCCCTAGGGAACCCGTTCTTGCACCGTTCTTCATCATTCATTGATAGGAGAACATTGCTGCGAAGACGTGAACCTCATATTCGTTGTTTCAACCTTCCAACAAGATAAGATTCATACACCTCGTTCCTCTCGTTCTTTCCCTTTTGATTTTTTAGCCTAAGAGTCTAATTAAGATGTTTCCTTGTTGTTCTTGAGGTCGTAGATAAGTGCTTGTGAGACGAGACCCCAGAGGACCCTCTTTCTTCTTTTGAAACACGAACCTCATACCAGGTATGGGGAGAAGGGACAATATGAATATGTAGGCGTAGGGGGTAGCGTAAGACGAAGGGTTAACCCATGACCCTGTGTTTGATGATGTGTCTTGTTTTATAACATGTCTATATGTTTATATTGATGTGATAATATGAGTTATTTATATGTGTTTATGGTATGATTTCTCAACATGTTTATGATATGATTAATGTTGATATGATTGTTGTTATGAGTTGAATGATGATGCCATGACTGCCGTATGTTACAATGTTTGGTTATTGGTTGATTCGGTTATTCGATGTGAACCATGATAAAAAGGGAGGTTTTTCTCCTTTCGGTTAATAAGACATGAATATTAATAATAATTGTGAGGTTTTGTTCAAAGGATTAGAAGGACCCTAGGGAATGATTTTGTGAGAAATTGAGAGAGCCAATTAAAGGATTAATTCCCCGAATAAGTCTATAAGACATAAAGATTAAACCAAGTGATAAGACTGTGATGAAAGGGCTTAGTAATGCCAATAGGTTGAATCAAGTTTTACTCCAAAGGAATTGGCGAGGGTTTACAACCCTTGCTGCCCATAACAGTACGGTCTGCTCTTGAGCACGGCTGTGCTTGGTAAGGAGCATGCCCGTGCTCCCTTGCCCAGAACAAAAAACAGAAATGGTTTAAGATAGGGGTTCTTACCCCAAATGCTTAAAAGACTAAATAAGATACCAACGAAACATGAAGACCAAAAGACAAGTGAAAATATGTTGTACCTTGGTAGCCTAGTGGCCAAGGGGCCTTGATCTCTAGTGCCTAAGGGGCTAGAGTGATAATGATGATGTGCCTTGGTAGCCTTGTGGCTAAGGGGACGTAAATAGTCGAGTGGTCGAGGTGGTAACCTCTGATGCAAAACGTCCAGAGTGATTAAAATACTTAACGATAAATGTTAAACGATAATCCTTGATAGCCTAGTGGTCGAGGTGATGATGGTGATAACACTTGGGTAACCTATGGGCCCAAGAGGAGGTGGAGGTCATAATGGTATAATGTTTGTCATGCATTCACGTATTGGAGATGTTGATGGGAGGTTGTGCGACATAGAGGAGTTCGCCCGAGAGTAAGGCGTTCTGGCCGTCCGCGGGACCTGGTACCCCCGTGGTGGCGCATCCGAGAGTAAGGTTCGTCAGCAATCCAAGGGGTCCAACCAAGGTAAGTTCGATTACCCCAGCGTTGGTGCCTAGTGGCCAATGTGGATATTTAGCCCCGAAGTTGCTTATCCTGAGATAGATTGGATCCAAATGCATAGTAGAGGCATGGAGCAGGATTGCATTGCAAAGCATACATATTATGATAAGGATCTTATGATACCGTTGTTGATATAACATGTTTGTTTGTTGTATGCTCGTCTTGGTAACTGCTTCCTTGCCGTTATATTCATATATATGTTTCTTACTCCCTATTGTTATGTTTTGTGTTGCATGTACCTTTTGTATACATACAGAGGATGGCGATCAGCCCGTTGAGGAGTGACTCCGAGGAGCCGCTACCTTCGTTTAGGATTCCTAGTTTTGCATAGTAATTAGTTAGTTGTTTCGGTTGTATCCGAGGATTTGTTATTTCGGATTTTCGGTTATACCAGCTCTGTATGTGACATTAAGGTTGGGTTTGTGTCTTTGTTTATGTTTATGTTACGTTATGCCCTTTTGAACTTATATTATGTTTATGCTTTCTGTCCGCGTTGTATATGTTGAGATGTGAAACCTTTTTATCCAAGTATTTATTTTATTTAAATAAATGCATGTTTTTATAATCCCTCTATTAAGTAAATATTTTATATTAACGTGCGGGGTAGAAGGGTGTCACAGTTAAAGTTTCCAATCGTATTTTTCGACGATTTTGCTCGGATAAAATATTATATTTTAATTCCGAACATAAAATTTCCAAAATTACTCAAGTCATTGGAAACACGACAAAAACACTAACCATTTCGTTCACGGGTCAAAATTAGGTTTTCTGCTCAGTAAACTTTTTCTATCAGTGAAAATGCAGACCGGGTCTCGTTTGAATTTTCAACCCAAAATTTTACCGTAACCTTCTACCATAAAGTAGACTATGAATAAGATTTTATTTTATTCAAAAGCACTTTCTAACTCTCAGATTAAAATATAATTAATTATATTTTAACCGGTTGAACAACATAATTAAAATCAGGCTGTTACATTACTACCCCTCTTAAAAGAAAATTTCGTCCTCCGAATTTACGTACCTTAGAAAAGATGTGGATATTGTTGTTGCATATCCTCCTCGCGTTCCCAAGTAGCATCTCCAGTAGTTTCATCTCATACAACCTTAACCAAAGGAATTTGTTTACCGCGAAGTTCCTTAATCCGTCTATCTGCTATTCTTACAGGTAGAGCCTCATACTCTAGATTCTCTCGCAGTTGTATAGACTCAGATTCAATAACATGTGAAGGATTAGGATAATACTTTCTCAACTGAGAAACATGAAAGACATCATGAAGGTTGGAAAGATTGGGTGGTAAGGCAATTTGGTAAGCTACTGGATCAATTCGTCGAAGAATCTGAAAAGGTCCAATGAATCGAGGAGTAAGTTTTCTGGATTTGATAGCTCTGCCAATTCCAGAATTTCGAGTAAATCTCAAAAACACGTGATCGCCTTCCTGGAATTCTAATGGTCTCCTCCTCTTGTCATTGTAGCTCCTTTGCCTATCCTGAGCTTCCTTCATATTTTCCCGTATCTTCCTGACTTGCTCCGTAGTTTGTTGCACCACATGTGGACCCAAAACTTGGTTCTCACCAGTCTCATACCAACATAACGAGGTCCTACACTTTCTGCCATACAAAGCCTCATATGGTGCCATTCTGATACTACTATGGAAACTATTGTTATAAGTAAATTCAATCAATGGTAAGAACTCATCCCAACTGCTAGTGTGCTCCAACACACAAGCTCTCAATAGATCCTCCAGTGACTGAATTCTCCTTTCTGACTGTCCATCAGTTTGGGGATGATAAGCAGAACTCATCCTCAACTTTGTTCCCAAGGCATTTTGCAATTGTCTCCAAAATATAGATGTGAATCTAGGATCTCGGTCTGAGACAATGCTCGATAGCACACCATGCAATCTAACAATTTATTTGATGTAAATCTGAGTCAACCTTTCCAAATTATAACTTTCACCGATAAATAAGAAGTAAGCACACTTCGTCAACCTATCAATGATGACCCAAATCGCATCATGCTTCTTAGGAGTTCGTGGTAATCTGACCACAAAATCCATGGCTATACTATCCCATTTCCACTCTGGGATATCTAAAGATTGTAATAATCATGCTGGCTTCTGATGTTCAATCTTAGCTTTCTGACACACCAGACAAGATAAGACATACTCCGCTACTTCTTTCTTCATCCTTGTCCACCAAAACATTTTCTTCAAATCCTGATACATCTTTGTGGATCCATGATGGAAACTCAACTTACTCTTATGTGCCTCCTCTAAAATCATCTTCCTAAGTTCTGCATCCTTTGGCACACATATTCTATCTCTAAACCTTAACACATCATCTGTTCCTCTACTAAACTCATAAATTTTACCTTCACCGATTCCTTTACTTACTTCCTGGAGGTATAGATCCTGAACTTGTTTATCTTTAAGATCTTTCATAAAATCACTACTAATAGGGATCATACTTAAGCAAATCTTATTCTCAACCAATTCCATTCCTAAGTTCAAATCCCTGAACTGTTCAAGCAATTCTAACTCCTTAACCATCATTGTAGACACATGCAAGGACTTCCTGCTTAAAGCAACCGCTACCACATTTGCCTTCGCAGGATGGTATAGTAATTCAAAATCATAATCTTTGATAAACTCCATCCATCTTCACTGTCTCATATTCAATTCTTTTTTTATCGAATAGATACTTTAGGCTCTTGTGGTCACTGAAAACATTAAACTTTGCTCCATACATAAAGTGTCGTCATATCTATAATGCTAACACTATTGCTACTAACTCCAAATCATGAATATGATAATTTCTCTCATGAATTCTCAACTGTCGAGAAGCATAAGTCACAACTCTTCCCTCTTGCATCAGGACACATCCTAAACCTTGGTATGATGCATCACAGTATACGTCAAACTGTCCTAGTGGGTCTGGTAAGATCAACACAGGTGATGTAGTCAACCTGTCCTTCAGCTTTTGAAAACTTTGTTCACACTTGTCCGTCCATACAAAAGCTATATTTTTCCTCGTTAACTGCATCATAGGCAACGCAATCTTCGAGAATCCCTCTATGAACCTCTGACAATATACAACTAGTCCTAGGAAACTTTGTACTTAACTTATTGACTTAGGCCGTTCCCACTTAAGAACTGCCTCAACCTTAGCTGGATCTACGGCTATTCCTTCTTTATTAATCACATGACCTAGGAATTGTACTTCTTCCAGCCAAAACTCACACTTGGAAAGTTTGGCATAAAGTTGCCTATCCTTCAAAACTCGCAACACCAATCTCAAATGTTCCCCATGCTCTTCCCGCGTACGAGAATAGATAAGAATATGGTCGATGAACACAACAACAAACTTATTGAGGAACGGTCTGAAAATTATGTTCATATAATCCATGAACATGACTGGTGCATTAGTTACACCGAAAGGCATAACTAAATACTCATAGTTCCCGTACCTCGTCCTAAAAGCCATCTTGCGTATATCTTCCTTCCTTACTCTGATCTGATGGTACCCAGATCTTAAATCAATCTTAGAGAACAATGCTGCTCATTTCAACAGATCCATCAAATCATCTATCCTAGGCAACAAATACTTATTCTTAATTGTCACCTTATTCCACTGCCGGCAATCCTTGCACAACCTCGCACTTCCATCCTTCTTCTTAAAAAATAACACCGGTGCTCCCCATGGTTAAACACTTAGTTTGATAAACTCTTTTCCTAACATATCATCCAATTGTTCCTTCAACTCTGCCAACTCAATCGGTGACATCCGATAAGGTGCTACAGATATAGGCCATGTCCCTAGTACGAGATCTATAGTGAATTCCACTTCTCTTTCTGGTGGCAAACCTGGAATGTCTGGAGGGAAAACTTCAGGAAACTCTCTCACAATAGGCATGGAATCTATGCTGGGAGTCTCATTAGCCTCCACTGTGAAAAGCATCACAAATTGTAGAGAGTTGTCTCTCCTCGTAGAAACTACTTCATTGGCAGATGCTATACTATAAGGTTCAAGAAATGATAAAGTCTTGCCAGAACAATCTAGCACTACATGGTTAGCCGAAAGCCAATCCATGCCAAGAATAACATCTATCTATTGCATAGGCAAACAGATAAGGTCTACAATAAATGTCCTATTCTCAACAACGATAGGACATTGTAAACAAGCAGACATAGTAGTCAAATTATTACTGGTTGGAGTAGATACTGTAAGGGTATATGGTGATTTGGAAACAGTTAAGTTCAAATGATCCACACACTCATGCGAGATAAAAGAATGCGTAGCGTCTGTGTCAAACAACACGTTCGAGAGTCTATCAGCTATCAAACACATACCTTGTATAAGATCAGCAGATTGAAAGGATTCAGCTCCCCTCACAGTAAACACTCTTCCAGTGGCTTGAGGTCTAGCCACTTGTGGTCTTGCTACTGGGACTCTTCTTCCAGCTTCACCTCTATTGTCTCCAGTTCCTCTTCCGGCAGCTGTCGGCTGTTGCATAACTCTTTGTCTGCGATCTCGTGCCACGTGACCTAGTTTCCCACAGTTGAAACAGCTAGGCCTATTTGTATAGTCTCTAGCATAATGCGATCCTCGACATTTGAAGCAAACTAAGCCTTGCAGTTGCTGACCCGCTCTAGCCACTGGTGCTGGTGCCAGCGTTTGCCCGGGTCTCTCATATGGTCTCTGTCTCCACTGAGACCCACTTCCACCGCGCCTCTGGAAACTTGATCGGTTAGGACCTCAACACCTCAGTTGTTTCTGCTCATTAGCCATCCTTAGGTCTATACTTTCAATGGCACTGCATCTCTCGACTAGTTCTGGGAAATATTGTATGTCAAGAGACACTACAGCCTTCTACAGCTCATCTCTGAGTCCTTCCTCAAATCTTCTACATTGCCAGTCCTCACTTGGAAACCTCTGATAGAATTCCGAAAACTTGATCAAAGCCTCAAAACGTGATGCATACTCACCAACAGACATGTTGCCTTGTTTGAGGTTTGTGAACTCCTTTTCCTTTTCACATCTAACTATACGCAGAAAATACTTCTCGAAGAAGCAGTCAATGAATAGTTTCCAGTTAATTATTCTGCCTTCAGCCTCCAACAACCTCTTCTTGCCTCTCCACCAGAACTCTACTCCTTCAGTCAACATGAAGGCAGCATAAGTCACTTTCTTCTCCTCCCTGCAACACATAGTAGCAAATATCTTTTCAATCTCTTGTATCCACCATTCCGCCTTCTCTGGGTCATACTCTCCTCGGAATTGAGGTGGCTTTCCATTCATAAAATTAGTCAATCCGTCATCTTCAGTTGCTACCGCCCTTCTCTGATTCTTAATTTCTAGCTACTCTTTGTTCATCTGCAGCATTTAGGCATTCTACTGGGTTTACAATAGCATAGCGGCATCTAGGGTTTCCATTGCATTTGGATTCGAAGATGATCCTCCTCCATTATTAGTATTGTCAGCATTACCATTGACAGCTCCAATAATCCTTTCTGGAGTTCTGTCACCACTGTTAGTTGGACGTCCTCTTCCGCGAGCCATGATTCTGTTAAAAGAAATCACGTGCTCTCATTAGTATGACATATAATACTACATAGACAAGTATATAAATACCATATACCATACTAATATTAACCTCTCACATCATATTCGGACACATTACCCAACTTCTAAGCATAGTCAAAATACGATGTGGATTCAACTAGACACGGCCAGTAACAACATCCTAAACCTCTCAGTCCTTGATTCGGGTCGGACATAACCCCACAGTCCGTTTTAGAACCAAACTACTCTGATACCAAAATGAGACACCCTGTTGTGCCCCTTTGTGTCATTAGATTAAAACATCATTATTTTATTACTTAATCGCACTCTTAATATGAAAATGCGTAAAAATTAAAACTCGAAGTTAATCAATATACAACTTCAGATAAGTAAAGCATCACCCCATATTTATGTTGCAAAATACAGACATAAGTCTTATACACATAATACAAAACACTGTTGAGGGTATCCTCTCAGTAGGATCCCTCACAGGCATATACTTAAACAAAAGTTATACTTAGCGGAAAATATAAAAACGTCTCACGAGACGCACTGGCCATAACTAACTAGACCCTAATCACCATGGGTCACAGCTCATCCTCTGACATCTGGTTCGTAGGGAGTTCCATTCAACTCCTCCGGGTTAGGCTCATCAACAGGGTCTTCTCGTACGATTCCACAAGGAGGTAAAATACAACATACAGGAATATACAAGGGATAAGAAACAATTCTATCATCAAAAAACATTAAAGAGTCATAATAAATTATACAGTAATTGTCACAGACAATAGACACACATAACTAACGAATCATCCTCAAGTTAATATATATCATTCTCTACCCCCAATCTCATGCTACCCAAAGACACCATAGTTGCACACCTTTTCTCTAAGGTGGAAATGGTCTCGTGAGAACTCTTGATTTTTACATGTATTATATTACCAATACACAGATGTGTTTTACGTGTATTATATTACCAATACACGGTGTATTATATTACCAACACAGATGTGTTTTACATGTATTATATTACCAATACACGGTGTATTATATTACCAATACACAGATGTCCTTGTGTATTATATTACCAATACACTTTTGTCTTTGTGTATTATATTACCAATACACTTTTACCCTTGTGTATTATATTACCAATACACGGTTGTGGACAACAACACCTATACTTGAATCTCACCAACCCGTTTTAACAACATCTTAGTGCCTTAACCTACCATTAGAACTTGACACATATTCTATGCCATAACACCTCTTTAACATTCCTCGTCTAGGTTAGGCACTTCTAAATCATCATTATCCTCACACCAAAAACAATCATCTCTTAGACAACATATACATCTTTGTTTAAAATGCACTAAGCATAATAATAAAAACTAGGCAGATCAGGCATAACACAATATCAATCAAAATATTCCAATATCAACAACATAGCACAAAATCAATTCAATAAAGGTAATAAGCTCAAATCAACCATCAACAATATAAAATCAACCTAATATCGATAAACCTGCAATCCCCGAATCACCATTGGTTTTTCAGAAAAGGTTTCCAATGTGATTTTGGTCTTGTCGATTACTCGACTACTAGTAGGGTTTAGGTCGCCCTACACAATGATTATATAATCTACTACTTATCCATTCCGATGATAGGTTGGTTCTTTCCCCCACATGGGTTATCACCGGGATTCTAAAATCGATGTTCCTCGTTATCACGCCACACGTTACCAATTCCACCTTCAACCAACATCACATAACAACGATTAATCAAACAATTCCCACTAGGTTCACTTTAATACTAGGTTGGGCCTCTAATTCAAAATGAGGCTAAGATTATTTTCTCACTCTAATCTTTTGGATTTTAGGTGTTCAAGTCTTAGATAACTAGGATAAGTTGTTAGAAGTTGAAAATATGAAACAAAATCCTCTAACCTCTAAGGTTAGGGTTTCGGCCTTGAACATAAAAATAGGTTAGAAAATTTATTTGGGTTCCAACCCTTGGATCATAAAAGTATAAGTATCTAAAAGCATAAAAACCATAATCTTAACTCATCAACATTTTTATACATTTTTACATAATCTTGGAAGAAGTAGATCTAAGACTTGAAATAGATAAAACTTGATGAAACTTAAGATTAGTTGAGGATTAGGAACATAGAAACCCTAAATAGTTTAGATCTAACCTCATTTAAGTTAAAAAAAATTGAACCAAACCTCCTTTGTCCATTTAGACATAGGTTAGGCCTCTTTACAAAAATAGGGGAGGAAAATTTGGCTTGGTGTATGCTCTTAGATAATGAAAGTGGAGATCATAACTGGATCATAGAAATTGGTTTCGCATTTTTATGATTTTTCTACAATTTTCTAGATTTTTTTAGAAGCTTATAGATCTAAGAATATCAAAAGGATGAACATGGCATAAACACAACAAATAAGTGAAGAGGAGAACTTAGATGAGTAAGAAGAAGAAGTTTTACCCTTGGAGCTTGAAGGAAATGAGTGAAGATGATGAATTCTTGAAGGAAATCAATGGAGTTTTGAAGTGAAGAACTTGGTTATGTGAGTGTAAAGTGTGAAAATGAAAGAAAATGAGTGTTTATATAGAGGGAGAGAGAGAAAGTGGCGTGTGGGAGAAGGAGATTGAGGCACTTAGGCTCCAAGTTTTGCTAGGGTGTGTTTGATTGGAGAAAGTGAGAGAAAAATGGGTTTGTGGATTAAAATACATTATATTCAAAAAGTGTAATGATGGTTACTTTATGATGTGACCTTTGACTCACATCAACATGTCACTCTTTTTCAATCAAGTCATATTGGTCATCTCAGCTCCCCATCCTGCTTCGTTGTGTACCCGGTTAAAGTTTCCGATCGTATTTTTTGACGATTTTACCCGGATAAAATATTATATTTTAATTCAGAACATAAAATTTCCAAAATTACTTAAGTCATTGGAAACACGACAAAAACACTAACCATTTCGTTCACGGGTCAAAATTAGTTTTTTTGCTCAGTAAACTTTTAATTTCAGTGAAAATGCAGATCGGGTTTCATCTGAATTTTCAACCCAAAATTTTACCGTTACCTTATACCATAATGTAGATTATGAAAAAGATTTTATTTTATTCAAAAGAACTTTCTAACTCTCAGATTAAAATATAATTAATTATATTTTAACCGGTTGAACAGCATAATTAAAATCAGGCTGTTACAATATTTTCATATTTAGATTTGGTTGATTAATTTGTTTTATCGTTGATTTGGTTGAAGGTGGAATTGGTAACTTGTGGCGTGATAATGAGGATCGTCGATTTCGTGTTTTCGGTGGTAACTTAGGTGGGGGAAAGGATTACTCTGTCGTCAGAATCGATAAGTAGTATATTATATAATAATTGTGTAGGGCGACTTAAACCCTACTAGTAGTCGAGTAATCGACAAGACCAAAATCACATTAGAAACCTTTTCTGTAAAATCAATGGTGCTCTAGGATTGTAGGTTTATCGACATTATGTTGATTTTAAAGTATTTGATGATGTCTGATTTTATGTTGTTGAATTTACTCTGATACGATGGTTGAGGTATTCCACTGCATGTGACGTATTATTTTTGGATTTTGAATATTTTATGATATTGTGTTATGCATGATCTGCCTGGTTTTTAGTACTATGCTTAGTTGATTTTAAGCGAGGATATATGTTGTTCGGGAGATTTGGTTTGGGTGAGAAAGTATCGGTGAATTAGAGTGCCTAGCTTAAATTGATTATTTTAAAGATAAAATGTGTCATAGAATGTGAGTCGAGGTTATGATGGAAGCTTAAGGCACTAAGTTGTTATTGATATAATTCAGTGAGGTTCATAAGTTGTATTGTCCTTATAACTGTATGTTTGATACATACGAGGTCCGAAGTCCTTGTGGGACCGTCCAATGTTAGATTTAATTCGTGCAACTATAGTGTCAATGCTTTGCTTGAGCACCAGAGAGAGAGAGAACCAGGGTGTGCACCGACTGTACCATGCAGCTATAGTGTCATTGTATTACATGAGCATTCTTACCATGGATGAGGTTGTGCACCGACTATACCGTACAGCTATAGTGTCATTGCTATGCATGAGCACCCTTGATCCAGGGTGTGCACCGACTGTGCCATGCAGCTATAGTGTCATTGCTTTGCATGAGCATTCTCACCAAGAATAAGGGTTCGCACCGATTTTAGGAACGTGTCACTTGGACGACGGACTAACATCCCTAATAGATTTGGGGAATTAGTGGCCATGCCAGCATAAAGGTTTAGTTGTATGAGATTGAGGGTAGAGGATGATATCGTAATTTGAGGATGATTGTTTGTTATGTGTGATGCGTGTTTGTGGCTGTTGTTATATTATATGTTATGATTCCTTTCCGTTTTTGATGATAGAACTATTTCTTATCCCCTATATTTTTCTGTATGCTGTATTTTATTTATTATGTGATCGTACAAGAAGACCCTGTGGAGGAGCTTGACACTGAGAAGCTGGATGGGATTCCGTATGAACCGGATGCGGGAGGACGAGTTGTGAATTCCAACGATGTAGTTTAGTGTCTAGGGCCAGTGAGTCTTATAAGATGTTTTATATTTCCGCAAATGTTAGTTTGTTTGAATATGCACCTGCAAGGGATCCTGTTGCTGGGATACCCTAAACAGTGTTTTTGATAACTCTGATGCAAGACATATGTGTGTATATATTTATCATATAAGGTGTGATACATTAATTTGTTGGATGAGTTGTAAGTTTTAATTTTTACGTATTTTACGTTAAGTGTGCGATTAAGAAATTAATTAATAAGGTTTTAATTTAATGGCACAAGGGGGCACAACGGAGTGTCTCACTGTGGTTTTGTCCTGGTGCAGTTAATGAATTGGGCCAAGACACTTATTTTAATATTATTTTGGTTGGCCTAAAAGTAGGAAAGATTAAAGTGCCTTTGTAAAATCCTAAAAAAAGGGAATATTCCTTACTTTTAAAAGGGGGGTTGCCTCATATCAGATTGGACAGCAACTGAGGGGCGTAAGACAGCAGCTGGAGGGACTTCTTCCTCCTCTCCATGGTTCCATTTTCGTGCTCCCATGACTTATTCTCCCATTTTATATTTTATTTCCAAAACTTGTAAGCTCAGTATGAGCTAGTTTGCTGCAGCGTACTGGTATGCTGAACATGTAATGAATGTTAGTTGTTGTTATGTGATGCTTTGCTACTGCATTTTCTCTTAATCTGTGTTTATATACTGTTTTATTTAAGCATGGCCATCTTAAATAGAACTTTAGGTTTCTGAACTTGGAAAAGTGAAGTTAAGTGGATTTGGTTATGAGATAAGGGTTAAGTCTCTAATTGGAAAATTAGTAGATGTTGAATGGATTAGGAATAATCATTCAAGTCCTTAAGCTAGCTGGAATGTGCTTATCAATAAGATGGTGTAATTAATAAGAATCTAGGAATATAAGGTATTTAATGAACCTTATCTTTCAAGTGTTGGAAAACACAACTTTAATTTCTTGGAGCTAAATGCTGCAGCATGGCGAAGCATAACTGAAGCTAAACTGAAACTAAAAGGGATCATACTAGTATATGTTTTACCATCTTTGTTCACAACCTCATTTTATTATATTATTCTCTTATTATTGTCTTTTAATATTGTCCTTTTTAATATTTGAAAATCACACTTTCACACACTATTTGGTTACCCCTTAATCTTAACTTCCAAGAACAATTAATCTGAATTTTGGTAATTGCTACAACATTCTAATCCTCGTGGGAACGATCTCTTACTTACTCGTTATTACTTGTTACGATTGTGTATACTTGCACATTGCACTTTTTAACGCAACAGGAGGAAAATGACATGGATTCCTTTGAAGAATCTGAGGAAGAAGAGGCAAATCTCTTCCTTATGACTAGTCATCAAAGTAACAATGAAAATGAAGATGAGGTGTGTTTGATGGCTAAAAGCTCAAGTTGGTATTTAGATAGTGGCTGCTCCAAACACATGACTGGAGACATCACAAGATTCACTTCCTTTACTTCCAAACAAGGTGGAAATGTAACATATGGTGACAACAACAAAGGTAGAATACTTGGTGTTGGCACTATTGGAAAAAGTCCAGTAACACATATTGAAGGAGTTCTCTATGTTGAAGGACTCAAGCACAATCTTCTAAGCATTAGTCAACTTTGTGACAAAGGGTATAAGGTAGACTTTAACTCAAATATGTGTATGATTGAATCTAGACATGATAAGAACATGAAGTTGATTGGAAATAGAGTAAATAACATCTATATGCTAGATCTAGACAATTTATCTTCCAATGATGCATGTTGCTTAATTTCAAAAGAAGTAGAAAATTGGTTATGGCATAGGAGAATAGTTCATATTCACATGGATCACTTGAATAAATTGATCTCGAAATAACTTGTAATTGGTTTACCTAAGAAGAAGTTTGTGAAAGATGGTTTATGTGATGCTTGCCAAAAAGGAAAACAAGTGAAAACTTCTTTTAAAGCTAAAAATATTGTTTCAACTAGTAGACCTTTACAATTGTTGCATATGGATCTTTTTGGTCCTTCTAGAACAAAAAGTTTTGGTGGAAATCTTTATGCTCTTGTGATTGTTGATGATTTCTCTAGATATACTTGGACATATTTTCTAGCACATAATAATGAAGCCTTTTCCGCTTTCAAGAAAATGGGTAAGCTTGTACAAAATGAGAAATACATGAAAATTATAACTATAAGGAGTGATCATGGAGGTGAATTCCAAAATGAGGAATTTGATAATTTCTGTGATGAACATGGTATACAACACAACTTTTCAGCACCTAGAACTCCACAACAAAATGGAGTAGTTGAGATGAAAAATAGATCTCTTGAAAAGATTGTTAGAACCATGTTGAATGATTCTAAAGTGCAGATGCTGTTAGTACAGATGCTGTTAGTACAACTTGCTATGTACTAAATAGAGTCTTGATTAGACCAATATTAAAGAAAACTCCATTTGAGTTATATAAGGGTAGAAAACCAAATATTTCTCACCTTCATGGCTTTGGTTGTCAATGTTTTGTGCTAAATAATGATAATGATAATCTAGGTAAATTTGATCCTAAAGCTGATAAAGGTATTTTCCTAGGCTATTCTCTATCTAGTAAAGCTTTTAGAGTTTACAATAGAAGAACTCAAACTATAGAAGAATCTGTACATGATACATTTGATGAAACTAACCCCAAAAGGTTGGGAAAGGATATTTGTGATGATGCTGCATAAACATCTGAAGAAACTCAACTTGAAGAAAAGCAAGATAATGCAAAAGTAGAAGGAGTTGTAGAGAATCCAGTAGAGAAAAAAAAATGATGAGCTACCTAAGGAGTGGAGAATTGCAAAGAATCACCCTCTAGACAATATTATTGGTGAAATATCCAAAGGGGTAACTACTAGACATTCTTTAAGAAATGCATGTAACAACATGGCCTTTGTTTCTTAAATTAAACCAAAAACTATAGATGATGCAATAGTTGATGAAAACTGGATTATGGCAATGCAAGAAGAACTAAATCAGTTTAAAAGAAACAAAGTTTGGGAACTTGTTCCAAAACCCAAGGATAAACAAATAATTGGTACAAAATGGGTGTTTAGGAACAAACTTGATGAAAATGGAATCATAGTAAGGAATAAGGCTAGATTAGTAGCCAACAACTATAATCAAGAAGAAGGAATAGATTATGATGGTATGCACCTGTGACTAGATTAGAAGCTATTAGAATGTTGCTAGCATATGCATGTATCATGAATTTCAAGTTATATCAAATGGATGTTAAAGTGCATTCCTAAATGGTTTTATACAAGAAGAAGTATATGTTGGTCAACCACCTGGTTTTGAAATAAATGAATTTCCCAATCATGTTTATAAACTTACCAAAGTCCTATATGGACTTAAACAAGTTCCAAGAGCTTGGTATGAAAGATTGAGTTACTTTCTATTGCAAAAAGTTTTACTAGAGGCAAGGTTGACACAACACTTTTCACAAAAAGAAAAGGTCAAACTATACTACTTGTACAAATATATGTTGATGATATTATATTTGGTGCTACTAATGATTCACTGTGTAAGGAACTTTCCAAGTTGATGCAAAATGAATTTGAGATGTCCATGATGGGAGAACTCACTTTCTTCTTGGGACTTCAAATTAAACAATGTGATGATGGAACCTTCATAAGCCAAGCAAAGTATTGCGAGGAACTACTGGAGAAGTTTGGCATGGAGAATGCAAAGGAAATGGCAAATCCAATGATCCATCATGTTACTTGGACAAGGATGAAAAAGGTAAAATTGTAGACATATCCAAGTACAGAGGTATGATTGGCTCCTTACTTTACCTTACAGCTAGTAGGCCTGATATAATGTTTAGTGTTTGCATGTGTTCAAGATATCAATCAAACCCTAAGGAATCTCATTTAACAGCTGTAAAGAGAATCATTAAATATTTGCTAGGAACTAAAGATATGGGTCTATGGTATGCTAAGGGATCAACTTGTAATCTAAGAGGATACTCTGACTCTGACTTTGCTGGATGCAAGTTGGATAGGAAGAGTACTAGTGGAACCTGCCACTTACTTGGGAACTCACTAGTTTCCTGGTTTAGTAAGAAACAAACAAGTGTGGCTTTGTCAACTGCTAAAGCAGAATATGTTGCAGCAGGAAGTTGTTGTGCACAAAACAACAACTCATTGACTATGGTATTCTCTTAGAGAAAGTGCCAATCAAATGTGACAACACTAGTGCTATAAATCTAACTAAGAATCCTATAATGCATTCTAGAACCAAACATATTGAAATAAGACATCATTTCATAAGGGATCATATTCAAAGTGGAGATACGGTTATTGAATATGTTGATACATCTAAGCAATTAGCTAATATTTTCACCAAACCATTTGCTAAAGAAAGCTTCTTTTATATAAGAAGAGAATTAGGAATAATTGATCCAACCTATGCTTGATGTTTTGTATGATTGAATGCATGATTGTTTGATATTTGATCTTTGTGCATTGATTAGACAATCAATTAGCTTAAGACAACCATTACCTCAAAGCTAGTACACAGATTGTGCAATCCATGTATAAATCTAAAAATCTGATTTTAACACA